>CM060267.1:13303685-13686185 GCA_030684275.1 Acipenser oxyrinchus oxyrinchus
ACTGCACTACAACCCAGCACAACAGAGCACCACTGCACTACAACCCAGCACAACAGAGCACCACTGCACTACAACCCAGCACAACAGAGCACCACTGCACTACAACCCAGCACAACAGAGCACCACTGCACTACAACCCAGCACAACAGAGCACCACTGTACTACAACCCAGCACAACAGAGCACCACTGCACTACAACCCAGCACAACAGAGCACCACTGCACTACAACCCAGCACAACAGAGCACCACTGCACTACAACCCAGCACAACAGAGCACCACTGTACTACAACCCAGCACAACAGAGCACCACTGCACTACAACCCAGCACAACAGAGCACCACTGTACTACAACCCAGCACAACAGAGCACCACTGCACTACAACCCAGCACAACAGAGCACCACTGCACTACAACCCAGCACAACAGAGCACCACTGTACTACAACCCAGCACAACAGAGCACCACTGTACTACAACCCAGCACAACAGAGCACCACTGCACTACAACCCAGCACAACAGAGCACCACTGCACTACAACCCAGCACAACAGAGCACCACTGTACTACAACCCAGCACAACAGAGCACCACTGCACTACAACCCAGCACAACAGAGCACCACTGTACTACAACCCAGCACAACAGAGCACCACTGCACTACAACCCAGCACAACAGAGCACCACTGCACTACAACCCAGCACAACAGAGCACCACTGCACTACAACCCAGCACAACAGAGCACCACTGCACTACAACCCAGCACAACAGAGCACCACTGCACTACAACCCAGCACAACAGAGCACCACTGCACTACAACCCAGCACAACAGAGCACCACTGCACTACAACCCAGCACAACAGAGCACCACTGCACTACAACCCAGCACAACAGAGCACCACTGCACTACAACCCAGCACAACAGAGCACCACTGTACTACAACCCAGCACAACAGAGCACCACTGCACTACAACCCAGCACAACAGAGCACCACTGTACTACAACCCAGCACAACAGAGCACCACTGCACTACAACCCAGCACAACAGAGCACCACTGCACTACAACCCAGCACAACAGAGCACCACTGCACTACAACCCAGCACAACAGAGCACCACTGTACTACAACCCAGCACAACAGAGCACCACTGTACTACAACCCAGCACAACAGAGCACCACTGCACTACAACCCAGCACAACAGAGCACCACTGTACTACAACCCAGCACAACAGAGCACCACTGCACTACAACCCAGCACAACAGAGCACCACTGCACTACAACCCAGCACAACAGAGCACCACTGCACTACAACCCAGCACAACAGAGCACCACTGCACTACAACCCAGCACAACAGAGCACCACTGTACTACAACCCAGCACAACAGAGCACCACTGCACTACAACCCAGCACAACAGAGCACCACTGCACTACAACCCAGCACAACAGAGCACCACTGCACTACAACCCAGCACAACAGAGCACCACTGCACTACAACCCAGCACAACAGAGCACCACTGCACTACAACCCAGCACAACAGAGCACCACTGCACTACAACCCAGCACAACAGAGCACCACTGCACTACAACCCAGCACAACAGAGCACCACTGTACTACAACCCAGCACAACAGAGCACCACTGCACTACAACCCAGCACAACAGAGCACCACTGCACTACAACCCAGCACAACAGAGCACCACTGCACTACAACCCAGCACAACAGAGCACCACTGCACTACAACCCAGCACAACAGAGCACCACTGCACTACAACCCAGCACAACAGAGCACCACTGTACTACAACCCAGCACAACAGAGCACCACTGCACTACAACCCAGCACAACAGAGCACCACTGCACTACAACCCAGCACAACAGAGCACACTACAACCCAGCACAACAGAGCACCACTGCACTACAACCCAGCACAACAGAGCACCACTGCACTACAACCCAGCACAACAGAGCACCACTGTACTACAACCCAGCACAACAGAGCACCACTGCACTACAACCCAGCACAACAGAGCACCACTGCACTACAACCCAGCACAACAGAGCACCACTGCACTACAACCCAGCACAACAGAGCACCACTGCACTACAACCCAGCACAACAGAGCACCACTGCACTACAACCCAGCACAACAGAGCACCACTGCACTACAACCCAGCACAACAGAGCACCACTGCACTACAACCCAGCACAACAGAGCACCACTGCACTACAACCCAGCACAACAGAGCACCACTGCACTACAACCCAGCACAACAGAGCACCACTGCACTACAACCCAGCACAACAGAGCACCACTGTACTACAACCCAGCACAACAGAGCACCACTGTACTACAACCCAGCACAACAGAGCACCACTGTACTACAACCCAGCACAACAGAGCACCACTGCACTACAACCCAGCACAACAGAGCACCACTGTACTACAACCCAGCACAACAGAGCACCACTGCACTACAACCCAGCACAACAGAGCACCACTGTACTACAACCCAGCACAACAGAGCACCACTGTACTACAACCCAGCACAACAGAGCACCACTGCACTACAACCCAGCACAACAGAGCACCACTGCACTACAACCCAGCACAACAGAGCACCACTGTACTACAACCCAGCACAACAGAGCACCACTGCACTACAACCCAGCACAACAGAGCACCACTGCACTACAACCCAGCACAACAGAGCACCACTGCACTACAACCCAGCACAACAGAGCACCACTGTACTACAACCCAGCACAACAGAGCACCACTGTACTACAACCCAGCACAACAGAGCACCACTGCACTACAACCCAGCACAACAGAGCACCACTGTACTACAACCCAGCACAACAGAGCACCACTGCACTACAACCCAGCACAACAGAGCACCACTGTACTACAACCCAGCACAACAGAGCACCACTGCACTACAACCCAGCACAACAGAGCACCACTGCACTACAACCCAGCACAACAGAGCACCACTGTACTACAACCCAGCACAACAGAGCACCACTGCACTACAACCCAGCACAACAGAGCACCACTGCACTACAACCCAGCACAACAGAGCACCACTGCACTACAACCCAGCACAACAGAGCACCACTGCACTACAACCCAGCACAACAGAGCACCACTGTACTACAACCCAGCACAACAGAGCACCACTGCACTACAACCCAGCACAACAGAGCACCACTACAACCCAGCACAACAGAGCACCACTGTACTACAACCCAGCACAACAGAGCACCACTGCACTACAACCCAGCACAACAGAGCACCACTGCACTACAACCCAGCACAACAGAGCACCACTGCACTACAACCCAGCACAACAGAGCACCACTGTACTACAACCCAGCACAACAGAGCACCACTGCACTACAACCCAGCACAACAGAGCACCACTGCACTACAACCCAGCACAACAGAGCACCACTGTACTACAACCCAGCACAACAGAGCACCACTGCACTACAACCCAGCACAACAGAGCACCACTGTACTACAACCCAGCACAACAGAGCACCACTGTACTACAACCCAGCACAACAGAGCACCACTGTACTACAACCCAGCACAACAGAGCACCACTGCACTACAACCCAGCACAACAGAGCACCACTGCACTACAACCCAGCACAACAGAGCACCACTGCACTACAACCCAGCACAACAGAGCACCACTGTACTACAACCCAGCACAACAGAGCACCACTGTACTACAACCCAGCACAACAGAGCACCACTGCACTACAACCCAGCACAACAGAGCACCACTGCACTACAACCCAGCACAACAGAGCACCACTGCACTACAACCCAGCACAACAGAGCACCACTGCACTACAACCCAGCACAACAGAGCACCACTGCACTACAACCCAGCACAACAGAGCACCACTGCACTACAACCCAGCACAACAGAGCACCACTGCACTACAACCCAGCACAACAGAGCACCACTGCACTACAACCCAGCACAACAGAGCACCACTGTACTACAACCCAGCACAACAGAGCACCACTGCACTACAACCCAGCACAACAGAGCACCACTGTACTACAACCCAGCACAACAGAGCACCACTGCACTACAACCCAGCACAACAGAGCACCACTGCACTACAACCCAGCACAACAGAGCACCACTGCACTACAACCCAGCACAACAGAGCACCACTGCACTACAACCCAGCACAACAGAGCACCACTGTACTACAACCCAGCACAACAGAGCACCACTGCACTACAACCCAGCACAACAGAGCACCACTGCACTACAACCCAGCACAACAGAGCACCACTGCACTACAACCCAGCACAACAGAGCACCACTGTACTACAACCCAGCACAACAGAGCACCACTGCACTACAACCCAGCACAACAGAGCACCACTGCACTACAACCCAGCACAACAGAGCACCACTGCACTACAACCCAGCACAACAGAGCACCACTGCACTACAACCCAGCACAACAGAGCACCACTGCACTACAACCCAGCACAACAGAGCACCACTGTACTACAACCCAGCACAACAGAGCACCACTGCACTACAACCCAGCACAACAGAGCACCACTGCACTACAACCCAGCACAACAGAGCACCACTGTACTACAACCCAGCACAACAGAGCACCACTGTACTACAACCCAGCACAACAGAGCACCACTGCACTACAACCCAGCACAACAGAGCACCACTGTACTACAACCCAGCACAACAGAGCACCACTGCACTACAACCCAGCACAACAGAGCACCACTGTACTACAACCCAGCACAACAGAGCACCACTGCACTACAACCCAGCACAACAGAGCACCACTGCACTACAACCCAGCACAACAGAGCACCACTGTACTACAACCCAGCACAACAGAGCACCACTGCACTACAACCCAGCACAACAGAGCACCACTGTACTACAACCCAGCACAACAGAGCACCACTGCACTACAACCCAGCACAACAGAGCACCACTGTACTACAACCCAGCACAACAGAGCACCACTGTACTACAACCCAGCACAACAGAGCACCACTGCACTACAACCCAGCACAACAGAGCACCACTGTACTACAACCCAGCACAACAGAGCACCACTGTACTACAACCCAGCACAACAGAGCACCACTGCACTACAACCCAGCACAACAGAGCACCACTGCACTACAACCCAGCACAACAGAGCACCACTGTACTACAACCCAGCACAACAGAGCACCACTGTACTACAACCCAGCACAACAGAGCACCACTGTACTACAACCCAGCACAACAGAGCACCACTGCACTACAACCCAGCACAACAGAGCACCACTGTACTACAACCCAGCACAACAGAGCACCACTGCACTACAACCCAGCACAACAGAGCACCACTGTACTACAACCCAGCACAACAGAGCACCACTGTACTACAACCCAGCACAACAGAGCACCACTGCACTACAACCCAGCACAACAGAGCACCACTGCACTACAACCCAGCACAACAGAGCACCACTGTACTACAACCCAGCACAACAGAGCACCACTGTACTACAACCCAGCACAACAGAGCACCACTGCACTACAACCCAGCACAACAGAGCACCACTGTACTACAACCCAGCACAACAGAGCACCACTGTACTACAACCCAGCACAACAGAGCACCACTGTACTACAACCCAGCACAACAGAGCACCACTGCACTACAACCCAGCACAACAGAGCACCACTGCACTACAACCCAGCACAACAGAGCACCACTGTACTACAACCCAGCACAACAGAGCACCACTGTACTACAACCCAGCACAACAGAGCACCACTGTACTACAACCCAGCACAACAGAGCACCACTGCACTACAACCCAGCACAACAGAGCACCACTGTACTACAACCCAGCACAACAGAGCACCACTGTACTACAACCCAGCACAACAGAGCACCACTGCACTACAACCCAGCACAACAGAGCACCACTGTACTACAACCCAGCACAACAGAGCACCACTGTACTACAACCCAGCACAACAGAGCACCACTGTACTACAACCCAGCACAACAGAGCACCACTGCACTACAACCCAGCACAACAGAGCACCACTGTACTACAACCCAGCACAACAGAGCACCACTGCACTACAACCCAGCACAACAGAGCACCACTGCACTACAACCCAGCACAACAGAGCACCACTGCACTACAACCCAGCACAACAGAGCACCACTGTACTACAACCCAGCACAACAGAGCACCACTGTACTACAACCCAGCACAACAGAGCACCACTGCACTACAACCCAGCACAACAGAGCACCACTGCACTACAACCCAGCACAACAGAGCACCACTGTACTACAACCCAGCACAACAGAGCACCACTGCACTACAACCCAGCACAACAGAGCACCACTGCACTACAACCCAGCACAACAGAGCACCACTGTACTACAACCCAGCACAACAGAGCACCACTGCACTACAACCCAGCACAACAGAGCACCACTGTACTACAACCCAGCACAACAGAGCACCACTGCACTACAACCCAGCACAACAGAGCACCACTGCACTACAACCCAGCACAACAGAGCACCACTGCACTACAACCCAGCACAACAGAGCACCACTGCACTACAACCCAGCACAACAGAGCACCACTGCACTACAACCCAGCACAACAGAGCACCACTGCACTACAACCCAGCACAACAGAGCACCACTGTACTACAACCCAGCACAACAGAGCACCACTGTACTACAACCCAGCACAACAGAGCACCACTGCACTACAACCCAGCACAACAGAGCACCACTGCACTACAACCCAGCACAACAGAGCACCACTGTACTACAACCCAGCACAACAGAGCACCACTGCACTACAACCCAGCACAACAGAGCACCACTGCACTACAACCCAGCACAACAGAGCACCACTGTACTACAACCCAGCACAACAGAGCACCACTGTACTACAACCCAGCACAACAGAGCACCACTGCACTACAACCCAGCACAACAGAGCACCACTGTACTACAACCCAGCACAACAGAGCACCACTGCACTACAACCCAGCACAACAGAGCACCACTGTACTACAACCCAGCACAACAGAGCACCACTGCACTACAACCCAGCACAACAGAGCACCACTGCACTACAACCCAGCACAACAGAGCACCACTGCACTACAACCCAGCACAACAGAGCACCACTGTACTACAACCCAGCACAACAGAGCACCACTGCACTACAACCCAGCACAACAGAGCACCACTGACTACAACCCAGCACAACAGAGCACCACTGTACTACAACCCAGCACAACAGAGCACCACTGCACTACAACCCAGCACAACAGAGCACCACTGTACTACAACCCAGCACAACAGAGCACCACTGCACTACAACCCAGCACAACAGAGCACCACTGCACTACAACCCAGCACAACAGAGCACCACTGCACTACAACCCAGCACAACAGAGCACCACTGTACTACAACCCAGCACAACAGAGCACCACTGCACTACAACCCAGCACAACAGAGCACCACTGTACTACAACCCAGCACAACAGAGCACCACTGTACTACAACCCAGCACAACAGAGCACCACTGCACTACAACCCAGCACAACAGAGCACCACTGTACTACAACCCAGCACAACAGAGCACCACTGTACTACAACCCAGCACAACAGAGCACCACTGCACTACAACCCAGCACAACAGAGCACCACTGTACTACAACCCAGCACAACAGAGCACCACTGTACTACAACCCAGCACAACAGAGCACCACTGCACTACAACCCAGCACAACAGAGCACCACTGCACTACAACCCAGCACAACAGAGCACCACTGTACTACAACCCAGCACAACAGAGCACCACTGCACTACAACCCAGCACAACAGAGCACCACTGTACTACAACCCAGCACAACAGAGCACCACTGCACTACAACCCAGCACAACAGAGCACCACTGTACTACAACCCAGCACAACAGACACCACTGCACTACAACCCAGCACAACAGAGCACCACTGCACTACAACCCAGCACAACAGAGCACCACTGTACTACAACCCAGCACAACAGAGCACCACTGTACTACAATCCAGCACAACAGAGCACCACTGTACTACAACCCAGCACAACAAAGCACCACTGCACAACAACCCAGCACAACAGAGCACCACTGCACTACAACCCAGCACAACAGAGCACCACTGCACTACAACCCAGCACAACAGAGCACCACTGTACTACAACCCAGCACAACAGAGCACCACTGCACTACAACCCAGCACAACAGAGCACCACTGCACTACAACCCAGCACAACAGAGCACCACTGCACTACAACCCAGCACAACAGAGCACTACAACCCAGCACAACAGAGCACCACTGCACTACAACCCAGCACAACAGAGCACCACTGCACTACAACCCAGCACAACAGAGCACCACTGTACTACAACCCAGCACAACAGAGCACCACTGCACTACAACCCAGCACAACAGAGCACCACTGTACTACCACCCAGCACAACAGGGCACCACTGCACTACAACCCAGCACAACAGAGCACCACTGTACTACAACCCAGCACAACAGAGCACCACTGCACTACAACCCAGCACAACAGAGCACCACTGCACTACAACCCAGCACAACAGAGCACCACTGTACTACAACCCAGCACAACAGAGCACCACTGCACTACAACCCAGCACAACAGAGCACCACTGCACTACAACCCAGCACAACAGAGCACCACTGTACTACAACCCAGCACAACAGAGCACCACTGCACTACAACCCAGCACAACAGAGCACCACTGCACTACAACCCAGCACAACAGAGCACCACTGCACTACAACCCAGCACAACAGAGCACCACTGTACTACAACCCAGCACAACAGAGCACCACTGCACAACAACCCAGCACAACAGAGCACCACTGCACTACAACCCAGCACAACAGAGCACCACTGCACTACAACCCAGCACAACAGAGCACCACTGTACTACAACCCAGCACAACAGAGCACCACTGCACTACAACCCAGCACAACAGAGCACCACTGTACTACAACCCAGCACAACAGAGCACCACTGCACTACAACCCAGCACAACAGAGCACCACTGTACTACAACCCAGCACAACAGAGCACCACTGCACTACAACCCAGCACAACAGAGCACCACTGCACTACAACCCAGCACAACAGAGCACCACTGCACTACAACCCAGCACAACAGAGCACCACTGTACTACAACCCAGCACAACAGAGCACCACTGTACTACAACCCAGCACAACAGAGCACCACTGTACTACAACCCAGCACAACAGAGCACCACTGCACTACAACCCAGCACAACAGAGCACCACTGTACTACAACCCAGCACAACAGAGCACCACTGCACTACAACCCAGCACAACAGAGCACCACTGTACTACAACCCAGCACAACAGAGCACCACTGTACTACAACCCAGCACAACAGAGCACCACTGTACTACAACCCAGCACAACAGAGCACCACTGCACTACAACCCAGCACAACAGAGCACCACTGCACTACAACCCAGCACAACAGAGCACCACTGTACTACAACCCAGCACAACAGAGCACCACTGCACTACAACCCAGCACAACAGAGCACCACTGCACTACAACCCAGCACAACAGAGCACCACTGTACTACAACCCAGCACAACAGAGCACCACTGCACTACAACCCAGCACAACAGAGCACCACTGTACTACAACCCAGCACAACAGAGCACCACTGCACTACAACCCAGCACAACAGAGCACCACTGCACTACAACCCAGCACAACAGAGCACCACTGCACTACAACCCAGCACAACAGAGCACCACTGTACTACAACCCAGCACAACAGAGCACCACTGCACTACAACCCAGCACAACAGAGCACCACTGTACTACAACCCAGCACAACAGAGCACCACTGCACTACAACCCAGCACAACAGAGCACCACTGCACTACAACCCAGCACAACAGAGCACCACTGTACTACAACCCAGCACAACAGAGCACCACTGTACTACAACCCAGCACAACAGAGCACCACTGTACTACAACCCAGCACAACAGAGCACCACTGCACTACAACCCAGCACAACAGAGCACCACTGCACTACAACCCAGCACAACAGAGCACCACTGTACTACAACCCAGCACAACAGAGCACCACTGTACTACAACCCAGCACAACAGAGCACCACTGCACTACAACCCAGCACAACAGAGCACCACTGTACTACAACCCAGCACAACAGAGCACCACTGCACTACAACCCAGCACAACAGAGCACCACTGCACTACAACCCAGCACAACAGAGCACCACTGCACTACAACCCAGCACAACAGAGCACCACTGCACTACAACCCAGCACAACAGAGCACCACTGTACTACAACCCAGCACAACAGAGCACCACTGCACTACAACCCAGCACAACAGAGCACCACTGCACTACAACCCAGCACAACAGAGCACCACTGCACTACAACCCAGCACAACAGAGCACCACTGCACTACAACCCAGCACAACAGAGCACCACTGTACTACAACCCAGCACAACAGAGCACCACTGCACTACAACCCAGCACAACAGAGCACCACTGCACTACAACCCAGCACAACAGAGCACCACTGTACTACAACCCAGCACAACAGAGCACCACTGCACTACAACCCAGCACAACAGAGCACCACTGCACTACAACCCAGCACAACAGAGCACCACTGCACTACAACCCAGCACAACAGAGCACCACTGCACTACAACCCAGCACAACAGAGCACCACTGTACTACAACCCAGCACAACAGAGCACCACTGTACTACAACCCAGCACAACAGAGCACCACTGTACTACAACCCAGCACAACAGAGCACCACTGCACTACAACCCAGCACAACAGAGCACCACTGTACTACAACCCAGCACAACAGAGCACCACTGTACTACAACCCAGCACAACAGAGCACCACTGCACTACAACCCAGCACAACAGAGCACCACTGCACTACAACCCAGCACAACAGAGCACCACTGCACTACAACCCAGCACAACAGAGCACCACTGCACTACAACCCAGCACAACAGAGCACCACTGTACTACAACCCAGCACAACAGAGCACCACTGTACTACAACCCAGCACAACAGAGCACCACTGTACTACAACCCAGCACAACAGAGCACCACTGTACTACAACCCAGCACAACAGAGCACCACTGTACTACAACCCAGCACAACAGAGCACCACTGTACTACAACCCAGCACAACAGAGCACCACTGTACTACAACCCAGCACAACAGAGCACCACTGTACTACAACCCAGCACAACAGAGCACCACTGCACTACAACCCAGCACAACAGAGCACCACTGTACTACAACCCAGCACAACAGAGCACCACTGTACTACAACCCAGCACAACAGAGCACCACTGCACTACAACCCAGCACAACAGAGCACCACTGTACTACAACCCAGCACAACAGAGCACCACTGCACTACAACCCAGCACAACAGAGCACCACTGTACTACAACCCAGCACAACAGAGCACCACTGCACTACAACCCAGCACAACAGAGCACCACTGTACTACAACCCAGCACAACAGAGCACCACTGTACTACAACCCAGCACAACAGAGCACCACTGCACTACAACCCAGCACAACAGAGCACCACTGCACTACAACCCAGCACAACAGAGCACCACTGTACTACAACCCAGCACAACAGAGCACCACTGCACTACAACCCAGCACAACAGAGCACCACTGACTACAACCCAGCACAACAGAGCACCACTGTACTACAACCCAGCACAACAGAGCACCACTGCACTACAACCCAGCACAACAGAGCACCACTGTACTACAACCCAGCACAACAGAGCACCACTGTACTACAACCCAGCACAACAGAGCACCACTGCACTACAACCCAGCACAACAGAGCACCACTGCACTACAACCCAGCACAACAGAGCACCACTGCACTACAACCCAGCACAACAGAGCACCACTGCACTACAACCCAGCACAACAGAGCACCACTGTACTACAACCCAGCACAACAGAGCACCACTGCACTACAACCCAGCACAACAGAGCACCACTGTACTACAACCCAGCACAACAGAGCACCACTGCACTACAACCCAGCACAACAGAGCACCACTGTACTACAACCCAGCACAACAGAGCACCACTGTACTACAACCCAGCACAACAGAGCACCACTGCACTACAACCCAGCACAACAGAGCACCACTGACTACAACCCAGCACAACAGAGCACCACTGTACTACAACCCAGCACAACAGAGCACCACTGCACTACAACCCAGCACAACAGAGCACCACTGCACTACAACCCAGCACAACAGAGCACCACTGTACTACAACCCAGCACAACAGAGCACCACTGCACTACAACCCAGCACAACAGAGCACCACTGCACTACAACCCAGCACAACAGAGCACCACTGCACTACAACCCAGCACAACAGAGCACCACTGTACTACAACCCAGCACAACAGAGCACCACTGCACTACAACCCAGCACAACAGAGCACCACTGCACTACAACCCAGCACAACAGAGCACCACTGCACTACAACCCAGCACAACAGAGCACCACTGCACTACAACCCAGCACAACAGAGCACCACTGCACTACAACCCAGCACAACAGAGCACCACTGTACTACAACCCAGCACAACAGAGCACCACTGCACTACAACCCAGCACAACAGAGCACCACTGTACTACAACCCAGCACAACAGAGCACCACTGCACTACAACCCAGCACAACAGAGCACCACTGCACTACAACCCAGCACAACAGAGCACCACTGCACTACAACCCAGCACAACAGAGCACCACTGCACTACAACCCAGCACAACAGAGCACCACTGTACTACAACCCAGCACAACAGAGCACCACTGCACTACAACCCAGCACAACAGAGCACCACTGTACTACAACCCAGCACAACAGAGCACCACTGCACTACAACCCAGCACAACAGAGCACCACTGCACTACAACCCAGCACAACAGAGCACCACTGCACTACAACCCAGCACAACAGAGCACCACTGCACTACAACCCAGCACAACAGAGCACCACTGCACTACAACCCAGCACAACAGAGCACCACTGTACTACAACCCAGCACAACAGAGCACCACTGACTACAACCCAGCACAACAGAGCACCACTGCACTACAACCCAGCACAACAGAGCACCACTGCACTACAACCCAGCACAACAGAGCACCACTGTACTACAACCCAGCACAACAGAGCACCACTGTACTACAACCCAGCACAACAGAGCACCACTGCACTACAACCCAGCACAACAGAGCACCACTGCACTACAACCCAGCACAACAGAGCACCACTGCACTACAACCCAGCACAACAGAGCACCACTGTACTACAACCCAGCACAACAGAGCACCACTGTACTACAACCCAGCACAACAGAGCACCACTGCACTACAACCCAGCACAACAGAGCACCACTGCACTACAACCCAGCACAACAGAGCACCACTGTACTACAACCCAGCACAACAGAGCACCACTGCACTACAACCCAGCACAACAGAGCACCACTGTACTACAACCCAGCACAACAGAGCACCACTGTACTACAACCCAGCACAACAGAGCACCACTGCACTACAACCCAGCACAACAGAGCACCACTGCACTACAACCCAGCACAACAGAGCACCACTGCACTACAACCCAGCACAACAGAGCACCACTGCACTACAACCCAGCACAACAGAGCACCACTGTACTACAACCCAGCACAACAGAGCACCACTGCACTACAACCCAGCACAACAGAGCACCACTGCACTACAACCCAGCACAACAGAGCACCACTGCACTACAACCCAGCACAACAGAGCACCACTGCACTACAACCCAGCACAACAGAGCACCACTGTACTACAACCCAGCACAACAGAGCACCACTGCACTACAACCCAGCACAACAGAGCACCACTGCACTACAACCCAGCACAACAGAGCACCACTGTACTACAACCCAGCACAACAGAGCACCACTGCACTACAACCCAGCACAACAGAGCACCACTGCACTACAACCCAGCACAACAGAGCACCACTGTACTACAACCCAGCACAACAGAGCACCACTGTACTACAACCCAGCACAACAGAGCACCACTGCACTACAACCCAGCACAACAGAGCACCACTGTACTACAACCCAGCACAACAGAGCACCACTGTACTACAACCCAGCACAACAGAGCACCACTGCACTACAACCCAGCACAACAGAGCACCACTGCACTACAACCCAGCACAACAGAGCACCACTGCACTACAACCCAGCACAACAGAGCACCACTGTACTACAACCCAGCACAACAGAGCACCACTGTACTACAACCCAGCACAACAGAGCACCACTGTACTACAACCCAGCACAACAGAGCACCACTGCACTACAACCCAGCACAACAGAGCACCACTGCACTACAACCCAGCACAACAGAGCACCACTGCACTACAACCCAGCACAACAGAGCACCACTGCACTACAACCCAGCACAACAGAGCACCACTGTACTACAACCCAGCACAACAGAGCACCACTGCACTACAACCCAGCACAACAGAGCACCACTGTACTACAACCCAGCACAACAGAGCACCACTGCACTACAACCCAGCACAACAGAGCACCACTGCACTACAACCCAGCACAACAGAGCACCACTGTACTACAACCCAGCACAACAGAGCACCACTGTACTACAACCCAGCACAACAGAGCACCACTGCACTACAACCCAGCACAACAGAGCACCACTGCACTACAACCCAGCACAACAGAGCACCACTGTACTACAACCCAGCACAACAGAGCACCACTGCACTACAACCCAGCACAACAGAGCACCACTGCACTACAACCCAGCACAACAGAGCACCACTGCACTACAACCCAGCACAACAGAGCACCACTGCACTACAACCCAGCACAACAGAGCACCACTGTACTACAACCCAGCACAACAGAGCACCACTGTACTACAACCCAGCACAACAGAGCACCACTGCACTACAACCCAGCACAACAGAGCACCACTGTACTACAACCCAGCACAACAGAGCACCACTGTACTACAACCCAGCACAACAGAGCACCACTGCACTACAACCCAGCACAACAGAGCACCACTGCACTACAACCCAGCACAACAGAGCACCACTGTACTACAACCCAGCACAACAGAGCACCACTGCACTACAACCCAGCACAACAGAGCACCACTGTACTACAACCCAGCACAACAGAGCACCACTGCACTACAACCCAGCACAACAGAGCACCACTGCACTACAACCCAGCACAACAGAGCACCACTGTACTACAACCCAGCACAACAGAGCACCACTGCACTACAACCCAGCACAACAGAGCACCACTGTACTACAACCCAGCACAACAGAGCACCACTGTACTACAACCCAGCACAACAGAGCACCACTGTACTACAACCCAGCACAACAGAGCACCACTGCACTACAACCCAGCACAACAGAGCACCACTGTACTACAACCCAGCACAACAGAGCACCACTGCACTACAACCCAGCACAACAGAGCACCACTGCACTACAACCCAGCACAACAGAGCACCACTGCACTACAACCCAGCACAACAGAGCACCACTGCACTACAACCCAGCACAACAGAGCACCACTGTACTACAACCCAGCACAACAGAGCACCACTGCACTACAACCCAGCACAACAGAGCACCACTGCACTACAACCCAGCACAACAGAGCACCACTGTACTACAACCCAGCACAACAGAGCACCACTGCACTACAACCCAGCACAACAGAGCACCACTGTACTACAACCCAGCACAACAGAGCACCACTGTACTACAACCCAGCACAACAGAGCACCACTGTACTACAACCCAGCACAACAGAGCACCACTGCACTACAACCCAGCACAACAGAGCACCACTGCACTACAACCCAGCACAACAGAGCACCACTGTACTACAACCCAGCACAACAGAGCACCACTGCACTACAACCCAGCACAACAGAGCACCACTGTACTACAACCCAGCACAACAGAGCACCACTGCACTACAACCCAGCACAACAGAGCACCACTGTACTACAACCCAGCACAACAGAGCACCACTGCACTACAACCCAGCACAACAGAGCACCACTGCACTACAACCCAGCACAACAGAGCACCACTGTACTACAACCCAGCACAACAGAGCACCACTGCACTACAACCCAGCACAACAGAGCACCACTGCACTACAACCCAGCACAACAGAGCACCACTGTACTACAACCCAGCACAACAGAGCACCACTGCACTACAACCCAGCACAACAGAGCACCACTGTACTACAACCCAGCACAACAGAGCACCACTGTACTACAACCCAGCACAACAGAGCACCACTGCACTACAACCCAGCACAACAGAGCACCACTGCACTACAACCCAGCACAACAGAGCACCACTGTACTACAACCCAGCACAACAGAGCACCACTGCACTACAACCCAGCACAACAGAGCACCACTGTACTACAACCCAGCACAACAGAGCACCACTGCACTACAACCCAGCACAACAGAGCACCACTGTACTACAACCCAGCACAACAGAGCACCACTGTACTACAACCCAGCACAACAGAGCACCACTGCACTACAACCCAGCACAACAGAGCACCACTGTACTACAACCCAGCACAACAGAGCACCACTGTACTACAACCCAGCACAACAGAGCACCACTGCACTACAACCCAGCACAACAGAGCACCACTGCACTACAACCCAGCACAACAGAGCACCACTGCACTACAACCCAGCACAACAGAGCACCACTGCACTACAACCCAGCACAACAGAGCACCACTGCACTACAACCCAGCACAACAGAGCACCACTGTACTACAACCCAGCACAACAGAGCACCACTGCACTACAACCCAGCACAACAGAGCACCACTGCACTACAACCCAGCACAACAGAGCACCACTGCACTACAACCCAGCACAACAGAGCACCACTGTACTACAACCCAGCACAACAGAGCACCACTGCACTACAACCCAGCACAACAGAGCACCACTGCACTACAACCCAGCACAACAGAGCACCACTGTACTACAACCCAGCACAACAGAGCACCACTGTACTACAACCCAGCACAACAGAGCACCACTGCACTACAACCCAGCACAACAGAGCACCACTGCACTACAACCCAGCACAACAGAGCACCACTGTACTACAACCCAGCACAACAGAGCACCACTGTACTACAACCCAGCACAACAGAGCACCACTGTACTACAACCCAGCACAACAGAGCACCACTGCACTACAACCCAGCACAACAGAGCACCACTGTACTACAACCCAGCACAACAGAGCACCACTGTACTACAACCCAGCACAACAGAGCACCACTGCACTACAACCCAGCACAACAGAGCACCACTGCACTACAACCCAGCACAACAGAGCACCACTGCACTACAACCCAGCACAACAGAGCACCACTGCACTACAACCCAGCACAACAGAGCACCACTGCACTACAACCCAGCACAACAGAGCACCACTGTACTACAACCCAGCACAACAGAGCACCACTGCACTACAACCCAGCACAACAGAGCACCACTGCACTACAACCCAGCACAACAGAGCACCACTGCACTACAACCCAGCACAACAGAGCACCACTGCACTACAACCCAGCACAACAGAGCACCACTGCACTACAACCCAGCACAACAGAGCACCACTGTACTACAACCCAGCACAACAGAGCACCACTGCACTACAACCCAGCACAACAGAGCACCACTGTACTACAACCCAGCACAACAGAGCACCACTGCACTACAACCCAGCACAACAGAGCACCACTGCACTACAACCCAGCACAACAGAGCACCACTGTACTACAACCCAGCACAACAGAGCACCACTGCACTACAACCCAGCACAACAGAGCACCACTGTACTACAACCCAGCACAACAGAGCACCACTGCACTACAACCCAGCACAACAGAGCACCACTGCACTACAACCCAGCACAACAGAGCACCACTGCACTACAACCCAGCACAACAGAGCACCACTGTACTACAACCCAGCACAACAGAGCACCACTGCACTACAACCCAGCACAACAGAGCACCACTGCACTACAACCCAGCACAACAGAGCACCACTGTACTACAACCCAGCACAACAGAGCACCACTGCACTACAACCCAGCACAACAGAGCACCACTGTACTACAACCCAGCACAACAGAGCACCACTGCACTACAACCCAGCACAACAGAGCACCACTGTACTACAACCCAGCACAACAGAGCACCACTGTACTACAACCCAGCACAACAGAGCACCACTGCACTACAACCCAGCACAACAGAGCACCACTGCACTACAACCCAGCACAACAGAGCACCACTGCACTACAACCCAGCACAACAGAGCACCACTGTACTACAACCCAGCACAACAGAGCACCACTGCACTACAACCCAGCACAACAGAGCACCACTGTACTACAACCCAGCACAACAGAGCACCACTGCACTACAACCCAGCACAACAGAGCACCACTGCACTACAACCCAGCACAACAGAGCACCACTGCACTACAACCCAGCACAACAGAGCACCACTGCACTACAACCCAGCACAACAGAGCACCACTGCACTACAACCCAGCACAACAGAGCACCACTGCACTACAACCCAGCACAACAGAGCACCACTGTACTACAACCCAGCACAACAGAGCACCACTGTACTACAACCCAGCACAACAGAGCACCACTGTACTACAACCCAGCACAACAGAGCACCACTGCACTACAACCCAGCACAACAGAGCACCACTGCACTACAACCCAGCACAACAGAGCACCACTGCACTACAACCCAGCACAACAGAGCACCACTGCACTACAACCCAGCACAACAGAGCACCACTGTACTACAACCCAGCACAACAGAGCACCACTGCACTACAACCCAGCACAACAGAGCACCACTGCACTACAACCCAGCACAACAGAGCACCACTGCACTACAACCCAGCACAACAGAGCACCACTGTACTACAACCCAGCACAACAGAGCACCACTGCACTACAACCCAGCACAACAGAGCACCACTGCACTACAACCCAGCACAACAGAGCACCACTGTACTACAACCCAGCACAACAGAGCACCACTGCACTACAACCCAGCACAACAGAGCACCACTGCACTACAACCCAGCACAACAGAGCACCACTGTACTACAACCCAGCACAACAGAGCACCACTGTACTACAACCCAGCACAACAGAGCACCACTGCACTACAACCCAGCACAACAGAGCACCACTGACTACAACCCAGCACAACAGAGCACCACTGTACTACAACCCAGCACAACAGAGCACCACTGCACTACAACCCAGCACAACAGAGCACCACTGTACTACAACCCAGCACAACAGAGCACCACTGCACTACAACCCAGCACAACAGAGCACCACTGTACTACAACCCAGCACAACAGAGCACCACTGCACTACAACCCAGCACAACAGAGCACCACTGTACTACAACCCAGCACAACAGAGCACCACTGCACTACAACCCAGCACAACAGAGCACCACTGTACTACAACCCAGCACAACAGAGCACCACTGCACTACAACCCAGCACAACAGAGCACCACTGCACTACAACCCAGCACAACAGAGCACCACTGCACTACAACCCAGCACAACAGAGCACCACTGCACTACAACCCAGCACAACAGAGCACCACTGTACTACAACCCAGCACAACAGAGCACCACTGCACTACAACCCAGCACAACAGAGCACCACTGTACTACAACCCAGCACAACAGAGCACCACTGCACTACAACCCAGCACAACAGAGCACCACTGTACTACAACCCAGCACAACAGAGCACCACTGCACTACAACCCAGCACAACAGAGCACCACTGTACTACAACCCAGCACAACAGAGCACCACTGCACTACAACCCAGCACAACAGAGCACCACTGTACTACAACCCAGCACAACAGAGCACCACTGCACTACAACCCAGCACAACAGAGCACCACTGTACTACAACCCAGCACAACAGAGCACCACTGTACTACAACCCAGCACAACAGAGCACCACTGTACTACAACCCAGCACAACAGAGCACCACTGTACTACAACCCAGCACAACAGAGCACCACTGTACTACAACCCAGCACAACAGAGCACCACTGCACTACAACCCAGCACAACAGAGCACCACTGTACTACAACCCAGCACAACAGAGCACCACTGTACTACAACCCAGCACAACAGAGCACCACTGCACTACAACCCAGCACAACAGAGCACCACTGCACTACAACCCAGCACAACAGAGCACCACTGCACTACAACCCAGCACAACAGAGCACCACTGCACTACAACCCAGCACAACAGAGCACCACTGTACTACAACCCAGCACAACAGAGCACCACTGTACTACAACCCAGCACAACAGAGCACCACTGCACTACAACCCAGCACAACAGAGCACCACTGCACTACAACCCAGCACAACAGAGCACCACTGTACTACAACCCAGCACAACAGAGCACCACTGCACTACAACCCAGCACAACAGAGCACCACTGTACTACAACCCAGCACAACAGAGCACCACTGTACTACAACCCAGCACAACAGAGCACCACTGCACTACAACCCAGCACAACAGAGCACCACTGCACTACAACCCAGCACAACAGAGCACCACTGTACTACAACCCAGCACAACAGAGCACCACTGTACTACAACCCAGCACAACAGAGCACCACTGTACTACAACCCAGCACAACAGAGCACCACTGTACTACAACCCAGCACAACAGAGCACCACTGCACTACAACCCAGCACAACAGAGCACCACTGTACTACAACCCAGCACAACAGAGCACCACTGTACTACAACCCAGCACAACAGAGCACCACTGCACTACAACCCAGCACAACAGAGCACCACTGTACTACAACCCAGCACAACAGAGCACCACTGTACTACAACCCAGCACAACAGAGCACCACTGCACTACAACCCAGCACAACAGAGCACCACTGCACTACAACCCAGCACAACAGAGCACCACTGCACTACAACCCAGCACAACAGAGCACCACTGTACTACAACCCAGCACAACAGAGCACCACTGCACTACAACCCAGCACAACAGAGCACCACTGTACTACAACCCAGCACAACAGAGCACCACTGTACTACAACCCAGCACAACAGAGCACCACTGCACTACAACCCAGCACAACAGAGCACCACTGCACTACAACCCAGCACAACAGAGCACCACTGTACTACAACCCAGCACAACAGAGCACCACTGTACTACAACCCAGCACAACAGAGCACCACTGTACTACAACCCAGCACAACAGAGCACCACTGCACTACAACCCAGCACAACAGAGCACCACTGTACTACAACCCAGCACAACAGAGCACCACTGCACTACAACCCAGCACAACAGAGCACCACTGTACTACAACCCAGCACAACAGAGCACCACTGTACTACAACCCAGCACAACAGAGCACCACTGCACTACAACCCAGCACAACAGAGCACTACAACCCAGCACAACAGAGCACCACTGCACTACAACCCAGCACAACAGAGCACCACTGTACTACAACCCAGCACAACAGAGCACCACTGTACTACAACCCAGCACAACAGAGCACCACTGCACTACAACCCAGCACAACAGAGCACCACTGTACTACAACCCAGCACAACAGAGCAGCACTGTACTACAACCCAGCACAACAGAGCACCACTGCACTACAACCCAGCACAACAGAGCACCACTGCACTACAACCCAGCACAACAGAGCACCACTGCACTACAACCCAGCACAACAGAGCACCACTGCACTACAACCCAGCACAACAGAGCACCACTGTACTACAACCCAGCACAACAGAGCACCACTGCACTACAACCCAGCACAACAGAGCACCACTGCACTACAACCCAGCACAACAGAGCACCACTGCACTACAACCCAGCACAACAGAGCACCACTGCACTACAACCCAGCACAACAGAGCACCACTGCACTACAACCCAGCACAACAGAGCACCACTGTACTACAACCCAGCACAACAGAGCACCACTGCACTACAACCCAGCACAACAGAGCACCACTGCACTACAACCCAGCACAACAGAGCACCACTGTACTACAACCCAGCACAACAGAGCACCACTGCACTACAACCCAGCACAACAGAGCACCACTGTACTACAACCCAGCACAACAGAGCACCACTGTACTACAACCCAGCACAACAGAGCACCACTGCACTACAACCCAGCACAACAGAGCACCACTGTACTACAACCCAGCACAACAGAGCACCACTGTACTACAACCCAGCACAACAGAGCACCACTGCACTACAACCCAGCACAACAGAGCACCACTGCACTACAACCCAGCACAACAGAGCACCACTGTACTACAACCCAGCACAACAGAGCACCACTGCACTACAACCCAGCACAACAGAGCACCACTGTACTACAACCCAGCACAACAGAGCACCACTGCACTACAACCCAGCACAACAGAGCACCACTGTACTACAACCCAGCACAACAGAGCACCACTGCACTACAACCCAGCACAACAGAGCACCACTGCACTACAACCCAGCACAACAGAGCACCACTGCACTACAACCCAGCACAACAGAGCACCACTGTACTACAACCCAGCACAACAGAGCACCACTGTACTACAACCCAGCACAACAGAGCACCACTGCACTACAACCCAGCACAACAGAGCACCACTGTACTACAACCCAGCACAACAGAGCACCACTGTACTACAACCCAGCACAACAGAGCACCACTGCACTACAACCCAGCACAACAGAGCACCACTGCACTACAACCCAGCACAACAGAGCACCACTGTACTACAACCCAGCACAACAGAGCACCACTGCACTACAACCCAGCACAACAGAGCACCACTGTACTACAACCCAGCACAACAGAGCACCACTGCACTACAACCCAGCACAACAGAGCACCACTGCACTACAACCCAGCACAACAGAGCACCACTGTACTACAACCCAGCACAACAGAGCACCACTGCACTACAACCCAGCACAACAGAGCACCACTGTACTACAACCCAGCACAACAGAGCACCACTGCACTACAACCCAGCACAACAGAGCACCACTGTACTACAACCCAGCACAACAGAGCACCACTGCACTACAACCCAGCACAACAGAGCACCACTGTACTACAACCCAGCACAACAGAGCACCACTGCACTACAACCCAGCACAACAGAGCACCACTGCACTACAACCCAGCACAACAGAGCACCACTGTACTACAACCCAGCACAACAGAGCACCACTGCACTACAACCCAGCACAACAGAGCACCACTGTACTACAACCCAGCACAACAGAGCACCACTGTACTACAACCCAGCACAACAGAGCACCACTGCACTACAACCCAGCACAACAGAGCACCACTGCACTACAACCCAGCACAACAGAGCACCACTGTACTACAACCCAGCACAACAGAGCACCACTGCACTACAACCCAGCACAACAGAGCACCACTGTACTACAACCCAGCACAACAGAGCACCACTGCACTACAACCCAGCACAACAGAGCACCACTGCACTACAACCCAGCACAACAGAGCACCACTGCACTACAACCCAGCACAACAGAGCACCACTGCACTACAACCCAGCACAACAGAGCACCACTGACTACAACCCAGCACAACAGAGCACCACTGTACTACAACCCAGCACAACAGAGCACCACTGTACTACAACCCAGCACAACAGAGCACCACTGCACTACAACCCAGCACAACAGAGCACCACTGCACTACAACCCAGCACAACAGAGCACCACTGTACTACAACCCAGCACAACAGAGCACCACTGCACTACAACCCAGCACAACAGAGCACCACTGTACTACAACCCAGCACAACAGAGCACCACTGCACTACAACCCAGCACAACAGAGCACCACTGTACTACAACCCAGCACAACAGAGCACCACTGTACTACAACCCAGCACAACAGAGCACCACTGCACTACAACCCAGCACAACAGAGCACCACTGCACTACAACCCAGCACAACAGAGCACCACTGCACTACAACCCAGCACAACAGAGCACCACTGTACTACAACCCAGCACAACAGAGCACCACTGACTACAACCCAGCACAACAGAGCACCACTGTACTACAACCCAGCACAACAGAGCACCACTGTACTACAACCCAGCACAACAGAGCACCACTGTACTACAACCCAGCACAACAGAGCACCACTGCACTACAACCCAGCACAACAGAGCACCACTGTACTACAACCCAGCACAACAGAGCACCACTGTACTACAACCCAGCACAACAGAGCACCACTGCACTACAACCCAGCACAACAGAGCACCACTGCACTACAACCCAGCACAACAGAGCACCACTGCACTACAACCCAGCACAACAGAGCACCACTGTACTACAACCCAGCACAACAGAGCACCACTGTACTACAACCCAGCACAACAGAGCACCACTGTACTACAACCCAGCACAACAGAGCACCACTGCACTACAACCCAGCACAACAGAGCACCACTGCACTACAACCCAGCACAACAGAGCACCACTGTACTACAACCCAGCACAACAGAGCACCACTGCACTACAACCCAGCACAACAGAGCACCACTGTACTACAACCCAGCACAACAGAGCACCACTGTACTACAACCCAGCACAACAGAGCACCACTGCACTACAACCCAGCACAACAGAGCACCACTGTACTACAACCCAGCACAACAGAGCACCACTGCACTACAACCCAGCACAACAGAGCACCACTGTACTACAACCCAGCACAACAGAGCACCACTGCACTACAACCCAGCACAACAGAGCACCACTGTACTACAACCCAGCACAACAGAGCACACTGCACTACAACCCAGCACAACAGAGCACCACTGTACTACAACCCAGCACAACAGAGCACCACTGTACTACAACCCAGCACAACAGAGCACCACTGTACTACAACCCAGCACAACAGAGCACCACTGCACTACAACCCAGCACAACAGAGCACCACTGTACTACAACCCAGCACAACAGAGCACCACTGTACTACAACCCAGCACAACAGAGCACCACTGTACTACAACCCAGCACAACAGAGCACCACTGCACTACAACCCAGCACAACAGAGCACCACTGTACTACAACCCAGCACAACAGAGCACCACTGTACTACAACCCAGCACAACAGAGCACCACTGCACTACAACCCAGCACAACAGAGCACCACTGCACTACAACCCAGCACAACAGAGCACCACTGTACTACAACCCAGCACAACAGAGCACCACTGTACTACAACCCAGCACAACAGAGCACCACTGCACTACAACCCAGCACAACAGAGCACCACTGCACTACAACCCAGCACAACAGAGCACCACTGTACTACAACCCAGCACAACAGAGCACCACTGCACTACAACCCAGCACAACAGAGCACCACTGTACTACAACCCAGCACAACAGAGCAGCACTGTACTACAACCCAGCACAACAGAGCACTAGAACCCAGCACAACAGAGCACCACTGCACTACAACCCAGCACAACAGAGCACCACTGCACTACAACCCAGCACAACAGAGCACCACTGTACTACAACCCAGCACAACAGAGCACCACTGCACTACAACCCAGCACAACAGAGCACCACTGTACTACAACCCAGCACAACAGAGCACCACTGTACTACAACCCAGCACAACAGAGCACCACTGTACTACAACCCAGCACAACAGAGCACCACTGTACTACAACCCAGCACAACAGAGCACCACTGCACTACAACCCAGCACAACAGAGCACCACTGTACTACCACCCAGCACAACAGAGCACCACTGCACTACAACCCAGCACAACAGAGCACCACTGTACTACAACCCAGCACAACAGAGCACCACTGTACTACAACCCAGCACAACAGAGCACCACTGCACTACAACCCAGCACAACAGAGCACCACTGTACTACAACCCAGCACAACAAAGCACCACTGCACTACAACCCAGCACAACAGAGCACCACTGTACTACAACCCAGCACAACAGAGCACCACTGTACTACAACCCAGCACAACAGAGCACCACTGCACTACAACCCAGCACAACAGAGCACCACTGCACTACAACCCAGCACAACAGAGCACCACTGCACTACAACCCAGCACAACAGAGCACCACTGCACTACAACCCAGCACAACAGAGCACCACTGTACTACAACCCAGCACAACAGAGCACCACTGCACTACAACCCAGCACAACAGAGCACCACTGTACTACAACCCAGCACAACAGAGCACCACTGTACTACAACCCAGCACAACAGAGCACCACTGTACTACAACCCAGCACAACAGAGCACCGTACTACAACCCAGCACAACAGAGCACCACTGCACTACAACCCAGCACAACAGAGCACCACTGTACTACAACCCAGCACAACAGAGCACCACTGTACTACAACCCAGCACAACAGAGCACCACTGCACTACAACCCAGCACAACAGAGCACCACTGTACTACAACCCAGCACAACAGAGCACCACTGCACTACAACCCAGCACAACAGAGCACCACTGTACTACAACCCAGCACAACAGAGCACCACTGCACTACAACCCAGCACAACAGAGCACCACTGCACTACAACCCAGCACAACAGAGCACCACTGCACTACAACCCAGCACAACAGAGCACCACTGTACTACAACCCAGCACAACAGAGCACCACTGCACTACAACCCAGCACAACAGAGCACCACTGTACTACAACCCAGCACAACAGAGCACCACTGCACTACAACCCAGCACAACAGAGCACCACTGTACTACAACCCAGCACAACAGAGCACCACTGCACTACAACCCAGCACAACAGAGCACCACTGTACTACAACCCAGCACAACAGAGCACCACTGCACTACAACCCAGCACAACAGAGCACCACTGTACTACAACCCAGCACAACAGAGCACCACTGTACTACAACCCAGCACAACAGAGCACCACTGTACTACAACCCAGCACAACAGAGCACCACTGCACTACAACCCAGCACAACAGAGCACCACTGTACTACAACCCAGCACAACAGAGCACCACTGCACTACAACCCAGCAAAACAGAGCACTACAACCCAGCACAACAGAGCAGCACTGTACTACAACCCAGCACAACAGGGCACTACAACCCAGCACAACAGAGCAGCACTGTACTACCACCCAGCACAACAGAGCACCACTGTACTACAACCCAGCACAACAGAACACCACTGCACTACAACCCAGCACAACAGAGCACCACTGTACTACAACCCAGCACAACAGAGCACCACTGTACTACAACCCAGCACAACAGAGCACCACTGCATTACTGTACCCAGTTATTATTTTGTGAAACCACTTTACTTTGGGACAGCAAAACAGCTGTTTTACCCTATACCAGCAATGTTACTGGGGTTAAAATGGCAGGTTTTAGTCCAGCACAAAAAGGTTTAATAAAATAATAACACAGTACAGTGATTAATATTATTTAAAAACAGACTATTTTTGTAATTATAAGACTGTTTGGATATTCACGTTGTCACTCACACCACTGACCTCCTGCACAACAGAGCACCACTGTACTACAACCCAGCACAACAGAACACCACTGCACTACAACCCAGCACAACAGAGCACCACTGTACTACCACCCAGCACAACAGAGCACCACTGTACTACCACCCAGCACAACAGGGCACCACAGCACTACAGCCCAGCAAAACAGAGCACTTTAACCCAGCACAACAGAGCACCACTGTACTACCACCCAGCACAACAGAGCAGCACTGTACTACAACCCAGCACAACAGAGCACTACAACCCAGCACAACAGAGCACCACTGCACTACAACCCAGCACAACAGAGCACCACTGAACTACAACCCAGCACAACAGAGCACCACTGTACTACAACCCAGCACAACAGAGCACCACTGCACTACAACCCAGCACAAGAGAGCACCACTGTACTACCACCCAGCACAACAGGGCACCACTGCACTACAACCCAGCAAAACAGAGCACTACAACCCAGCACAACAGAGCAGCACTGTACTACAACCCAGCACAACAAACCACCACTGCACTACAACCCAGCACAACAGAGCACCACTGTACTACAACCCAGCACAACAGAACACCACTGCACTACAACCCAGCACAACAGAGCAGCACTGTACTACAACCCAGCACAACAGGGCACTAAAACCCAGCACAACAGAGCACCACTGCACTACAACCCAGCACAACAAAGCACCACTGTACTACCACCCAGCACAACAGGGCACCACTGCACTACAACCCAGCAAACAGAGCACTACAACCCAGCACAACAGAGCAGCACTGTACTACAGCCCAGCACAACAGAGCACCACTGCACTACAACCCAGCACAACAGAGCACCACTGTACTACCACCCAGCACAACAGAGCACCACTGTACTACAACCCAGCACAACAGAACACCACTGCACTACAACCCAGCACAACAGAGCAGCACTGTACTACAACCCAGCACAACAGGGCACTAAAACCCAGCACGACAGAGCACCACTGTACTACAACCCAGCACAACAGAGCACCACTGTACTACAACCCAGCACAACAGAACACCACTGCACTACAACCCAGCACAACAGAGCACCACTGTACTACCACCCAGCACAACAGAGCACTACTGCACTACAACCCAGCACAGCAGAGCAGCACTGTACTACAACCCAGCACAACAGGGCACTATAACCCAGCACAATAGAGTAGCACTGTACTACATCCCAGCACAACAGAGCACCACTGCACTACAACCCAGCAGAACAGAGCACCACTGTACTACCACCCAGCACAACAGAGCACCACTGCGCTACAACCCAGCACAACAGAGCACCACTGTACTACCACCCAGGACAACAGGGCACCACTGCACTACAAACCAGCACAACAGAGCACTACAACCCAGCACAACAGAGCACCACTGTACTACATCCCAGCACAACAGAGCACTACAACCCAGCACAACAGAGCACCACTGTACTATAACCCAGCACAACAGAGCACCACTTTACTACAACCCAGCACAACAGAGCACCACTATTCTACAACCCAGCACAACAGAGCAGTAGTGTACTACAACCGGAGCACTTTCATGTGCACTTGTGGATTACTGTACTCTGTTATTATTTTGTGAAACCTTTTAGTTTGGGACTGAAAAACGGCTGTTTTACCCCTATACCAGCAATGTTATGGGGTTAAAATGGCAGGTTTTTAGTCCGAAACAAAAAGGTTTAATAAAATAATAACACAGTACAGTGATTAATATTATTTAAAAACAGACTATTTTTGTAATTATAAGACTGTTTGGATATTCACGTTGTCACTCACACCACTGACCTCCTGACATGCATGTATACAAAGAGATCACATTGGATAAAAAAGAACATAGAATAGACGGTAAACTTTGACGTGGTACTGTAAGTGCTCTTTCATTTGTCCTGGAGCTAAAGTGGTTAATGGTTACAGTTTGGAGGATAGAAAGCAGAACAGTTCTGGCCTCTTAGATAAAGTTGTTTTTAGTAATGAAGACTTGGTATCAGGGATTATATCTGAAATATCAGAGGAAGTGCTGACAGGCTTTTAGGCCGGAACTGAACCGGTTTAACCCCCTCAAGCTGGGCCAATCTCAGCTGACTCTTCTTGAGTAACTGAAGCCTTGTTGTGAAGCTGTTAGCACATTAAAAGCCCTCAGCAATGACACAGGCGGTTCATCTGAGGTAAACAATTTCTTTACTAGAAATTTCCTGTGCATTTTAATCAGAGACTTCAGTAAAACAAAGAACAACTTCAGTTTCATGCCTACAGTGAACCCACCCTGTCTCACTATGAGTGATGACCACCATTAAGCAGTGTCTCTGGAGTTTTTAGCTAGAAATGTAAAGTTCTTTTTAAATCAAGCTTGGGCCCTAGCAGGGGCTTGTCTCTACAGAATCCCCAGGGTGGATTTAAATTGCTTCTCCACTGATTAAAGGGCAGGTGCGGCTTCACAGCCCATACATTCCTCCCTTAGACTTGAATTCAAATTATGCAATTCTTTTAAAGGACCATATGTTTTTTTTTGATTTCCCAAGCTACTGGAGCTCATGTGTACAAACAAATTAGAATCCTAAATGGCCGGAGTGTTGTCTCAATGGAACTAACTGACAGCACCACAGAATAATGTGTACATGATTGTGTTTCAAGCAATTCTTTTCCTGGCAGAAATTCTAACACAGAAAGGACATGGTAATGAATCAATGTAATATTGATAACGTGTGTGGTGTTTCATATTTATTCATATGTTTTCTAATAATAACACTAATAATACTAATAATAAGGAGCAATTGTTTTCTTTTCTAACAGGATTTTCCTAAGAAAATCTGAAGTAAAAAAGGACACTAATAATATTCTGCAAATGATTCATACAGATGTTTCAGGTTCTAATTTATCACATCTTAAAGTATCTGGTAATCAGCCTATTGTGTGTCTTACTCTGAATCAACAGAGTTTATCAACTGATCCAAATAGGGTTATGTTTTGGCAGTAGATTTTTTAAATTCAATGCTGTAATTGTACAATATGTTAATTATACAGTGCAATGAATATGGACTCAAAATGTGTTATAAAATGTATAATTAGCCGTAGTTAAAGCTATAACTTTAAACATGCACGGCTGGTTTCACAGCCCCGGATGAGCACCAATCTTGGACTATCTTACCCAAGTTAACATTGGGTAGTCCAAAACTAGTGCTCATCGGGGGCTGTGAAACTAGCTATTTATCAAAGATGAAAAGTAAATAAGGGTAATTGAAATAATACAAAAACAGGTTTTAGTTTAGGATTACAAAAAACATGTATCAAGTTTAATTGTTTAATAAAAACTGCAGAAAAAAATCTAAATTGCCAGCATCTGAATGTGGGTTCTATTATTTGTCTCATTAAGCATATAGCATTGATATCCAGTTACTGAGCTGAATACTACTGGCACTTAAAGCCTATTTACAGAGCCAGTATCCCATCTATATACGTAAAAAAAAGATACCTATGAGATTAGACCTTGTTGTTTTTTTCCAAGTTCACTTAGCTTTCTATACATTTTTTAATTATAAACCATGGCCATTTTGCCGTACTATTTGCCATGTATTATTAAGCCTGTGCCGAGCAACGAACACAAATGCATAGCCGTAATGATTATGGACATTTTTTCAGAGAATGTGTAATACATGAGTAATTTTGCTATTCTGAGAAAAAGTACAAATATTTAAAAACAATGCATTGGATTCACTCCTGGCTTCAATAGGGCAGTGAATCAGCGAACTGCAGACAGTGTAGATTTCAGATTTTATATCAAATGGAAAAAGAAAAGTACGACAAATAACTGCAGATAATAAATGGTTTTAGTTATTGTTATTATTACTATTATTTATTTCTTAGCAGACGCCCTTATCCAGGGTGACTTACAATTATTATAAAATATCACAGTACAAAGTATCACGTTACAAAATATCACATTGTAAAATATCAGATTACAGAATATCATATTACAAATAAGAGCAGTTATAAAGTATAATCAAATCAGTAGCAAAAAAGATCAAGCTCAAATACTAGCAAAATAAATAATACAGTAAATAATTACATTGAAGGTAGAAGCTGATGCAAGTACTGACACAATTGGGTGCCATATAGTCCAGTATAATCAAGAGTTTTGAGGTTTACAGATGCTGTCTGAACAGGTGTGCCTTGAGGAGGCGCCGGAAGGTGGTCAGGGATTGAGCTGATATCTGTGGGTAGGTCGTTCCACCACTGAGGGGCAAGGGTGGAGAAGGAGAAGGCACCACTGAGGGAAGTGAGTGTAGAGAGAAAACAGGAGGGGTCCCAGGACTGAGCCTTGGGGGACACCTGTCGAAAAAGAGCAAGAGGCAGAGGGTGAGCCACGCCAGGACACCCAGTACGTGTGATCTGTGAGGTAGGAGGAGAACCAGGCAAGAGCAGTGCCGGAGAGTCCCAGGTCAGCGAGGGAGGACAGGAGAATAGAGTGGTCAACTGTGTCAAAGGCAGCAGAGCGGTCGAGGAGAATTAGGACAAAGGAGAGGGAGGTGGCATGGGCAGAGCAGAGAGTTAGTGACGGAGAGAAGAGCAGTTTCAATGAAGTGTGCAGGGCAAAATCTAGATTGGAGGGGGTCGAGCAGACAATGTGTTGACAGCAAAGCAGAGAGTTGCCGATGTACCGCTTGCTCATGGGGTTTTAGAGAGGAACAGGAGAAGGGAGAATGGTAGTTCTTAACCCTTAGCGGTCCTATGTCGGACCCAGTCCAACATTACAATTTGGGCGGTGCTGGAGATGCAGTACTGAGTGTCCTGCTGATATGCAGTGTCTTTTAAACCTGTTATACTGTGAAAAAAATACTTTTAAACAGTGCGTGTAAAATAAAGAGCGAGTGTAAAAATAAATTGGACCTGGCGCGCCTGAGACGCACTGAATAAATGGACCGCTTGGTTAATGGATGAGGGACCAAGGGAGGATTTTTTTTTAAGATAGGGGTGACGCAGGCCTGTTTAAATGCACAGGGGAAACAGCCAGAGAGCAGAGAGGTGTTGAGAAGAGAGGAAAAGAAAGGGAGTAGCAGGTGCGGCAGCCTGGAAGAGGTGAGTGGGGAAGGGGTCCAGAGCACACGTGGTGGGTTTATGGCTGTGGAGCAAGGAGCAAAGATCGGAGTCCGAGAGGGGCGAGAAGGAGGGTATAATAGTAGGTGTTGCAGAGGTTGATGGGGAGTGAGTGAGCAGAGGACAGGGGGTGGATGGGGAAGGTGGTGAGGTATTAACGAGTTTGTGAGTTTTAGCGAAAGATGCATAGTCATCAGCTGAGATAGATGAAGGTGGAAGGGGGGGGCTAAGGCGGGAGGAGAAGGTAGAGAAAAGTTTACGGGGATTGTTTGTGGAGGACTGAATGATAGAGTGGAAGTAAGTGTGTTTGGAAGAGGTAAGTGTTGAAGAGAAGGAAGAGAAGAGTGAGCGATAGAGATCCAAGGTAGAAGGGAGATTGGCTTTCTTCCATTTCTTTTCAGCAGAACGCAGTTCGGTCACCAGAGGTTCTATATTTAATCACTAGCTTTTAATTGATTGGGACTCTAATTTTGTAGACAAGCGCAAACAATGGAACTGTTGTGGAATTAACATGTTTTTATTTCATTTAATTAATGCCTGACAACTTAAAACATATACAGGGGAATTACTCAGATTTTCTGAATATCTGCATCTAAAAGTTGCAGATTTCCACATGTGAAGCTATAATTACATTTTGACATATTTTGAAACAAATCTAATCTTTCAGACCGAGACAAAGTGAGAAAACTGTAATGATCATTTGCCACGGATTGCATTGTGCGACCTACACACAGGTCAATATTACTACAGCCAAAAGCACAACTACAGGATTTAACTACAGACTAAAAGTTAAGTTTGACTGCCAAACCACCAACTGCGTTTATATTATTTATTGTAAGAAAAATTACATCTCAATATATTGGTGAAACAAGCACGTCAGATTTGCACAACATAACTGTGATTGCGATCACTGCATTCCAATGAACAAAATAACCTCTCTGTACCAGAAAATATTTCCCACCTAAGACCTCACACTATCTATGCTCCCCTCCTGCCCCACTTTACTAGCATATCCACACTGGGGATGACTTGCACAAATAGCAATACTTTTTGAGCCCCCAAGAAAGTGTGTGTGTGTGTGTGTGTGTGTGTGTGTGTGTGTGTGTGTGTGTGTGTGTGTGTGTGTGTGTGTGTGTGTGTGTGTGTGTGTGTGTGTGTGTGTGTGTGTGTGTGTGTGTGTGTGTGTGTGTGTGTGTGTTTGTTTTTTTTTTTTTTTTTTTTTAATGCAAAAATGCAAAACCTCCTTGTTTCCAGCTCCATGGTCGTCTCCCTAATGGAGCTTTGGGCTTTCTTTTTATAGGATGTGGCTGCTCCTAATTAACACCAATTATTCAATTAGGAGCAGCCACATTCTCACATGTTTTTGGCAAGGACAGGAATTAACCCCATCCCTGCCAACCACCACCAAAACACACAAAACACCAACACTTTATTTACAAGCATGGCTCTCGCCCTGCCACAGGGTCCAATTACAGTATAACAGCAGATATTACTACATATATGTATACAATTTGTAACGTTATTTTAGTTATATGATGTAGCTACAAGATTTAATAAAATGTACTGACAATATAGTTGCACGTTTAGTGATTGTTTAAAAAATTACGTATGCCGCCTAAAGACTAACGGCAACAAGAGGGTGACAACTGTCTACTGCGTGCTGTCTTGTGTGACCGGCCCCATCCACATACGATCAACAACTGGGCAACGTGCTGGCAATGTGTTGCCCAAAATAGGACTTGGTTCTATTTTTCTAGCGACAGGAAGTCAACAAAATGTATTCCGGCCAATCCTGCTTCAGAGCAAATTTACATGTTCAAATATGGCGAGTTGGATTTAGAAAAAAGGGTGCAAGACTTCTTTCATAAAAATCGCTTTTTATGGCAAACAAAAGACAACAACTGTTTTGAAATGGGAACTAAAGGAAGCCACTCTTCAAAAGCTGTGTGACTAATTTGGGGAGCCTTTCTCTGGTAAGGATCACTTTTGAATTTAACATGTCTTCGTTTTCTGATTTTCTGATAGACTAAATGTATAGTATTAAAGTTTTAATCAGTATTTTTATACATTTATCATATTACAAGATTGTGTTTTACTGTTATTACCCTGCTCTAGTTTCAATGGTATGGTGTACGATAAGATAATCATTGTTAAACGATGATTATGGGCAACGACTGTCATCCTCTTCTTGCTGTCAACAAAAGTTGCTTGTGTGACCAAGCCTTAATGTGGATAATGAGTAAGTAATAACACATGACAGGGTGTTGGTTGTGCTAGAACAATGGTTCTCAATCTGGTTCGCGGACCACTGGTGGTCCGCCGGCTCCTTTCAGGTGATCCGTGGAAAGGTTACATAATTACAGAAAGGACGCAGCAGCATAGTTTATAGGTCCCATTGCAAACCCAAAATTTGAGACCTCTCAGCTACTGATGCAGGAAGACAATGCATACATTGAGAATATCTCCAAGTGAAAAAATGTCTAAACTCTCCATATATGTAGTTTTGGAGTGTCTAAAATGTATTCGTTACCAGGGAGATTTCGTGTATTGCGCTCACATGCACTCAACACAGCAGCTTGTAAAGTAAGGGATAACATACGACAGGGCGCATGTTTGTGTTGCATTAACATATTAATGCAACAAAACGCACAAGCCCTGGAGTGTTACCCTGCTTATAAAATGGATACAATATAAAATGATATGCACTGTATAATATTTAAGGCGGCGTCTCTGTCGTACACATACCACCACTCACTTACGACATCACACATCCTGGCAACAGCAAGCAGGACACAACACTCCATGGCATCAGGCAACATGTAACCCAGCAACAACAACAGCATTGAACATTGCTTGGCATGTTGAAAAATACAGGGTCTGATCAGCATTTCCGATCTGTCCAAGCTGGTACTGTTTCTTAGAAATGCTGAAATTGTAAATGTTTCTCTTGAATTCCTCAGGAAGCTTGGTTTGTTTTTTCTCAGCAGTGTCACGTTGCTGCTTGTGTATTCGGGCAGACGCCTTTATTGTCTTTACTCAGCAGTCAGCCACGTTGCTGTTTGTGTACTCGAGTAGTCACATCTTTTGTTCTACGAACATTCTCTCACACGACAGCCAGCCCAGGTTAAAGGACCCTTCGCGTGGACAACGGAACTGCAGCCGATCGCAGACATGCATTTGCAGGAGAGCCCCAATGGGGATTGATTGACTATGTGGGTGCATTGAGATAATGGGTGGTGGGACGGGAATACATGTCTGTGATTGTGAGAGCGCGCACAACGGCGCACAACAAAATATAAGTCTGGCAGAGGGAGGTGCTGGGTGAAGAATATGAGTTTTGAAGCTGTAGGAGAGAACTTGCTGTTTTTTTAAATTACCGAGTCAGACACACAGAGACTGTTAGCTTTGGCTTTGTGTGTGTTACCAGCCTGTTTATTAAATTATTTTCTTTATCCTGTGTTCGTTATTGTTTATTGCATTTATTTTATTGAACTGCTCGTTCTTGTAAAATAAACCGTGCATTTGAGACCAGAATACTTGTCAGGAATGATTCCTTTACCTCCCTGTTACAATATCAATTTAAAATGGTGTTGCAACATAATGAAAACCAGTTTTAATTTTCAATTCAAAATCAAGGATTGCAAACATACTGACAACAGTCAGTTGTGCTGTTTTTTTGTTTTTTGCAATATGCATTGTAACCAGGTAGGATACATTCATCTCCTTCTCTGAGACAGTGACTGATTTTTTAAGAATGTCTTGCTGTTTAGCTAATTGATCAGTTTTCTTCTGGAAAAACTTGTGTCGTTTCCCAACACAATCTGGATGCCATGTCTCAAGATGTCGATGGTGTAATGCTTTCGTGAGCCAGTACTTCACAACAAATGACACAAGAGAACGTGGATCATCCTCGTCACCAATGTAAGAAAAAACGAAGTTAATAAGATGTTAATTGCAAGTTTTTTTTTTGTTTCTTTGAGCTGCAAGTAGGATTAGACATGTTTTCGTTTTGCATCCTGTAGCAGGGCAGGAGCCCTGCACATGAAGAGGGGGTTTGTGTGTGTATGCATTGTAAATAATATTGTGTAATTGTTATTTAATTTATTGCAGTACCTGACGCTCCTGGGATAGCCTGCCTGCTGTGTGTGATTGCCAGCTGTGGATAATCAGCGGGTAGGTGTGTTCCAGCAAGGCGTCAGGTATAAAGAGGTCCTGTTTGTTCACCTCGGGGCTGCTGCAAAGCCACGGACAACGGGCTGAAGAGCGTCCACGCTACCCGAGCATAGTGAGAGAAATAAGTTGCTGAAATCCTCCGATCGCCGTGATGGTGAACCGGGATCTGAGCCAAAAGAAGCTGACAAAACCGCCAACGGTCGGAGTCGGGGTTTGTGTTGATACATAAAGATTAGTTCGGGGATGGTAGATCCCTTTAAAGTATAGCGAGGTGAGCAAGCGGGACCTCCATGCATTAGGGAGTAGCGCACGCTGTTTTTACGACACCTTTTATTTTATAGTTTTTTTTGTATTGTGTTTTATTTTTTGTTTTTCGTACGCTGGCCGTACGCACTCAGTGACCTACCATGGTTGATAGTGTCACGTGAGCTGTTCTGTGTGTGTGTGTGTGTGTGTGTGTGTAAATAAATCCTGCCCGCCTGCGGGGCGTGTCAACTTCAACCTCTGTCTGGATCTCCTGTCTGTCACTCAGCAGTGAATGCACGCACCCACGAGAAATAACCCTTTCACACATCCATTTTAACAACTGTTTTCAAAATTACAATAACATAAAATGTCACCTTATACTTTATTTAAAGCAGAAGACTGGTGATAAAATAATACATTGTTTACTAAATTACTGCTAATGATTTGTATGCAAATTATATTTATTTTGAATATAAGCATAAGAAGTTGTATAGTGAAACGCAATCTTAACAGTGTGCACTGAACATCATATTTTTTTAGATTGTTTGGCGACCCATTGGAAACCTTGCCGCAACCCATATTTGGGAAATGCTGTTGTAGTACTCATGTAGTAGTTTCATTTTTTTCCTGACCTTTTTTTTTAATTATTACTGTCAGTTCCATTACCAAACTGATGCGGTCTAAATCTTCCAGGAATGGGTGGACATTGGAGTCACCAAACAAGTAAAAAAATATCATCAAAAAGGAGTCATACACAGGTTTCTTTCCTTCAGAAAAAGCAGAGAAAAGCATTCAATGGCTGAGAGAGGACGATAGAAGCCAAGAGAAGCAGAAAAAAACAGAGGCGGATCTCAGCAATACGCATAGTCCCTTCACCACAGACATAAACAAACAATCCAGCACTCAAAGAAAATCGCGGACATTTACCAAGCTTTTTGAGATGTTATAGTAATAAAATAATAACTTGAATAGCATTATTGAGGAGTGTGGTAATAAATCGAGTGATCAGGAGATGATTTATCAATATGCACTACTATGAAGATATATGTGATAAATACAGTGAACAAGGAGTGGGGCAGGGCTGGTGATGCAGTACTGAGTGTCATTTTGCTATGTAGTGCCTTTAAAACCTGTTTTACTATGAATAAAATTACTTTTAAACAGCTTGTGTAAAATAAACAGCTTGTGTGAAAATAAATTAGACCTGACACGCCTGACAGGCACTGAATAAAAGGTTAAACATGGCTGTCAGTCACTCAATTTATTCCTCCCTTCTTTCTTAATTTGTTTTTCAGTTAGTTATTTCATATGCCAGTCCTGGTGTTTGTATGTTGTAAAAAAATAAAACCAAGTTAAAAAATATTTGCAACACTTATAAACTAATTTACTTAAAAATGACAGCAAAAGTGGCTTACACAGGGTTTTGTTCTTTATTTACCAATTCAACTGCTGCTGACATTTACTGGTAAACTTTTCAAAGTACAGTAGTCTCAGCATATAGGAACCTCCTAAGAGAACACTTAGCCTATGGAGAACACCCTTGTGTGAAACAGATTTTTCCCATTGTAAATGCTCCAGCTAAAACAACAGGAACTTCGCTTAAAATAACACCTTCTTTGCATCGATAGCGATGAGTTCACTGTTTTGAAAAAAAGCGACTTGTCATCGCGAGAGTGTCTTGAGTGACACTGACTGGTTTATTAAATCTTTCACATTGTGTTTTTATGCAAAGAAAACTTTTCATGGTCCACTCCCTAGGAGGCAGGAGCAGGTTTAAACAGAACTACTTTCATAGGCTTCTCTCGATTTTTAAGAACTCCTTTTGCAGCTGTTTTGTGGCTGTTGTACCTTCAAAAACCTACTTGGGTTTTCAACCTCTGTACATACAAATGTTTTTTACATATCCATTTTACTAAGTTCCTTGTGATTAATCCCCAGGAATGCTGTGGGTTTGTTCTCAAAAAATACTTTTTCTGGTTTCTTATTCATTTTAATATGTTGTTTTTTATTTATGTATGGAAAAGTACTTACTGCTGCAAATTTCATTATCTCCTCTGTACTGTACGTCTTTGGGTGGTTTTGACATCCACTGAATTGGCACATACAATTTTATTCATTTAAAGAAATCAGTTTTCTGTGACAAATAAAATGACAGTGCCCATGGCAACATAAAAGGTTTTGTATGCAGCATGTTTTATTTACAAGCAGCCCATGCTGAATGCACATCAAGGAGGCAGTGTGGTCCAGTGGTTAAAGTCCAGGACTTGAAACCAGAAGGTCACCAGTTTAAATCCCACCTCTGCCACTGACTGACTCACTGTGTGACCCTGAGCAAGTCACATAACCTCCTTGTGCTCCATCCTGTGGATGAGATGTTAAATCAATGTCCTATTGTAAGTGACTCTGCATATAATGCACAGTTCACAGCCTACCTTTGTAAAGCACTTTGTGATGGTGGTCCACAATGAAAGGCGCTATATAAAAATAGCTATTATTGTTATTATTATTATATATAATGAAGTCAAAACCAGTGGCCAATGTCAAGGCCAATAGCAGAAAAACGTCTGTAGGCAGGCTTCGAGGAACAACACTACACTATTGCAGGCATGCCCTGCTTTCATTTGTAACATAAAAAAGGTTACATTACATAATCAAGTTATTATAGACCACATTTTTGTTCCCTCACATTTTGTTTTGTTCTGTTTTAAATTTCTGAAAGTTTTTTTTTTCATGTCCAGACACGCTGAAAACAATAGAGAAACAAACATGTGTTTTTCTTTTTGGAGGAGGGGCAGACTATGCTGATTGCCTGCTGCACCTCTATGTGCTGTCCCTCCCCTCTATCCAGGAGAGAAGGTAGAGCAGTGTGTAATAATGGTGTGCCTCTATGTGCTGTCCCTCCCCTCTCTCCAGGAGAGAAGGTAGAGCAGTGTGTAATAATGGTGTGCCTCTATGTGCTGTCCCTCCCCTCTCTCCAGGAGAGAAGGTAGAGCAGTGTGTAATAATGGTGTGCCTCTATGTGCTGTCCCTCCCCTCTCTCCAGGAGAGAAGGTAGAGCAGTGTGTAATAATGGTGTGCCTCTATGTGCTGTCCCTCCCCTCTCTCCAGGATAGAAGGTAGAGCAGTGTGTAATAATGGTGTGCCTCTATGTGCTGTCCCTCCCCTCTCTCCAGGAGAGAAGGTAGAACAGTGTGTAATAATGGTGTGCCTCTATGTGCTGTCCCTCCCCTCTCTCCAGGAGAGAAGGTAGAGCAGTGTGTAATAATGGTGTGCCTCTATGTGCTGTCCCTCCCCTCTCTCCAGGAGAGAAGGTAGAGCAGTGTGTAATAATGGTGTGCCTCTATGTGCTGTCCCTCCCCTCTCTCCAGGAGAGAAGGTAGAACAGTGTGTAATAATGCTGTGCCTCTATGTGCTGTCCCTCCCCTCTCTCCAGGAGAGAAGGTAGAGCAGTGTGTGGTATCAGTGTAAACAGACAGGCCTCGCCGATCTCTACAGATGTGTTTATTAATAAGATAGCTGTGTTTTAATTGCCTTGTCACCATCAGAGCTTTGATTTAGGAAGATGAGTGTTCCAGCAGGACTCCTATATCCTGTGAATGAGAAACTATTACCCAATTAATTTAACAGACAGTGACAACTGTTGAGGAGCGCAAATGAACAGAGTAAAAGCCACATGTCAGTATTAGTGTTTTTTTTTAAATACAGTAGTGGATGCAGGTTCAGAAGTTATGAATTGCTGTGTTGATCACACTAGTGGGGGTGAGCAGGTAACACCTAACACCCACAGGGAAAGTCTGTCTATTAATCTGGAGTCTCCTACCATTTACAACATTCCTTCACAGATCCCACAGATGGTTATGTACCAGTGTGGGCTTTTATTTTTGAATGGCAGATTCTTTTTTAGACATTTAACCCTTTGTGGTCCATAAACAAACAAGATAGCTGCTTCTGCATCCAGCGCTCAAAGAATATCACTATCATTTGCAGAGCTTTTTTTATATGTTATAGAAATAAAATAATGACATGGATCACATTATTGGAGAGTTTGGTGATAAAACGAGTGATCAGGAGATGATTTGTCGGTATGTACTTGTGACAAAGAGGTAATGAATCTGAATCAACAATCTCCCTCTCGACCTGTGAGAGCACTGTACAGCAGGAATTGCATACCCCGTACTGAATGTTTCGGCAGTTCATTCCGGGGGCAGTCGGAAGCCGGCCATTCAGGAAAGGGATGGCGTCACGGTACCAGGAGTCCCCACCCTAGTACGGTAAGCAAAGTTTCATTCATGAATTGGAGGATACGTGATTGAACTAGCTATCGGAGGGGGCGGGGCTGAGGGTACTTTAGGGGGACGTGACGCCATAATCGGTTCCTTTGTTGTGGTTGATGGGAGGAAACGAGGACTGTTTGGAAGGAGAGTTAAGTGTTTTGTTTGTTTTTGCAACCGTGTGTGTTTTGTCTTTGTCAGACTGATTAAGCACGGATCTGGGAGCTGCAGCCTGAGGCCGCACCTGCACTTAACCGGCATCATTTTATCCAGCACCGCACCTGCACCCGAGCACGCACTGTTGTGTTTGTGTTTTTGTGATTATTATTTCGGGACTGCAACCCCTTGTTTTGGCGCTGGCAATACCCATTGCTGGGTAGAGCCAGCTTTATTATTTAATTCCCGTTCAAGAAATAAAAAGGAACTTGAACCGTGAACTTTGTGTTTGTCCATGTCTGGAGCACCTGCATCACCCATTCACTACACACTACAACCCACACGTTCACAGTACTATTATTAAGACGTATGTGAAAAATATAGCAAACAAGGGGTGGAGTACTGAGTGTCCTGTTGATATGCAGTGCCTTTTAAACCTGTTTACTGTGAAAAAAATACTTTTAAACAGCGCGTCTAAAATAAACTGTGCGTGTGAAAATAAATTGGACCTGACACGCCTGAGACGCACTGAATAAATGGACTGCTAAGGGTTAAGTGTAAGGTGACCAGATTTTTAAGTCCTTAAACTGGAACAGTATAAAAATATTGTGAATAACTTCCAACTTCCAAGCTACGGGAAAGTTCTAGGGTTTTCATTTTCACTTTGGCAATGTTTGATCTAATATCAAATTGAAAGTGAATGCAGAGACTCATGGTGATATTCAGAGTGGAATTTTTTACTTTCAAAAACTTTTTTTGTGAATAAATGATCTTATTGTCTTTGAAATTTCATTTCTACACAACAAGTATAGTTATTACATTACACAGTAGCAATTCGATAATATAAAATTCAGAGATTCTCAATTAAAAAAAAATATATTTTATTGCTGATTACTGCTGCAAATCTAGTCCCTTTTCTGCCTAAGAAACTGCATCTTCACTCTCTCTGATTACCACTTTGAAGAAGTATCTCTGTCTCTCTATCTCCATGCTATCCTCCAGTGTCCAATCTGCAAACCAGGCCCTTCCTTTATGAAAACATTACATATCTCAATATTTCTATTTATTAAGTGGTTACTTCATATCATCTATTTTTTCAAAATATTTAATTTCTTACCATTTAATATGCCATGATATCTGTTCTGTATATGTTTTCCACATTGCAGTTTCTGCTTGGGTTAATAGATACTAGGAAATATTTTATGCCACTTTCTATTATTAAACAAGATTCATACATTTTAGATTATTTTATATTATGTAGTGGAAAGCCTAAATGTGATGACATGTGCTAAATAGCCCATCTTTTGACTGTGTGCAATAAATGAAGCCCATTGCATCACGCATAAGCTTCCCCATCTTTTCACAAGTAATCAGCTTTTCTGAGTTTTGTTTAGAAGCTGCCTGATTGGGACAGGACGAAATGAGTGTCCCAAGAAAAGTTCTGGGGACACTGGGACCAGTGTTCCAAAAGTGGGACTGTCCTGTCCAAAACGAGAAGTCTGGTCATTTTTTATTTAAGTGTGATTATTTGATGTCAAAGAATTAGAGTACAGTGGCCCAATGAGGACATGGTTTGTGGGGGTCACAAGGTAAAAGCACAGCTGTGTGGTGTGCAGGGTCAGTCAGTCAGGGCAGCGCAGGTTCACGTCCTGGTCGTGTGAAGTTGCCTGTCTTCGATGGGGATTGGAGAGAGAGCATTGCATTGGCTCTGGTACTTCCATAGGTTAGAGAGACAAAACAGGCAGGGACTGTTTCTCCTCATCGTGCTACAGCGAACCCTGCTGTCCAGGCACCCAGTGAGCTCAAAGGCAGACACCTGCAAGGTCCTCCAGAGGCCGGTAGCTCGCTGACATCCACTCTCGAGTTCCTGTGTGTAAAAGAGGAAGCTGGCTCAGTGGTGGGATCAAAGGACCCCCTTGACTGCAAAACAAATATTCCACAGTACCAAAACAGCCTATACAGCATGCACACTGACTGATCAGTTTGAAAGAAACCCTACAGAATGGATGACAAACCTTGACACACTCAGGTATGGCATGGTAATGCATGTACTTTGTTTTTTTTTGCATACCTGCATATATTCTGTGTCTGAAGTGCTTAGTGCATATGGTGTCTGAGAATTGATTAGTTTATTTATCCTTCTTCAATTTCTAAATTTGCATTGATAGGACAACTGGTTGGAGTTCTCTGAACACTGAGCTGCTCCCTCTAACTACCTTCTACATAGCGGCCCAAGGCTCTTAAAACTGAACTAATCAGATTACTCTCTGCATTGGTGACCCATTACCCCAGTATAAAACAGCCCTGCAGGAGCGTGTGCTCATTCAATCTAAAGCTGGGCATCTGTGAAACACAGCAACATGTGTAGCTCAAGCATTGAACGCTGCCAGATTTAAAAGCAAGCCATTAACCAACAATGCATTGCCCCCCCATGCTCATTTGAAAGCTACGCTTGTATCACTCAGATTCTTCTTGTCCACTGCATTACTCAGCTGAGCACTTCTGTTAAGTACATAATTTCAGTTCCCATAATGACTAATTAGAAGCACCATAGGAGTCAGCCAAATCAACACGTTTAACGTCTCCCCAATACATGGCTGCTTTTGACCTAGGTCAGTGCTAATATTCACACACCAAATGGTAGAGACAGTTCAGTTGCACTGCAAGCTGTTGTCCAGGTGCATGGTTTCCTTCTCACACACGAGATCTATCACTGTCAAGGGCACACTTTAACACACCCACACACATAATCTATTACAAAGACTAGCATACACTAACTATAAAATTCACAGATGAGGTTTATCCTGAGAGCCTACTTGTTGGATGTGCTAAAACTTAACCTAGTACTGTATTGATGGTTACTCCAGCCAAAATTATAATACTGCAGAAATGACATTTATATTTACTTGTATATAGTAACTTGCAATCACTGCTTCTCTTGTCAATTACATGTACAGCAATGTTGTCTCACGGTAAGCAAGCCATTCTGCTAATGTTCATTGGCACAGTCCTGTTAAAAAGGACTTCCTGTAAATAAAAAAAAAATTCACTAGTGACTCCATGCATTGTTTATTACTGAAATTCAAGGATAGTCCATTGTTGAAGCAAGTCGTATCTAGTATCTTTTTGATTACTTCTTACAGGGCAAAGCCACTATTCAAGAGTTTGTTGTAATGCATTGAATTCCACTGTGGTTGTGTCTCCATTTTTTCAAAATAATTAGTTTCACATTGTTCCCTTTTTTCTTGAGATAGGTCAGTGTCTGGCAGAAGCATAAGGAGAGGAGAATGCTGAGCTGGGTTTAACACCCTACTTTAACAAGAAGGCCACTCATTCATAGCTTGACAACTGTAATCTGTATAGAGAACCTCTCAAAACTAAACACAGAAAATAAATCTGTCCACTGGCAGGAACAATAATTCCTAACTGAATTGAAGGATCTTTCGAGAGACGGCCTTGTGATCCCAAGGGAAAATCCTACAATCTTGACAATGGCATCCTTCTTTGTGACAAGCTGTTAATGTATTAACACTCTGAAGGCACCAACTACAGAGACATTTATGAGCCTGAGGTGTCCTAGAATCTTGTTGTCCATCATTTGGTGTTTTTTTTCACAGCATTGCAAACTGATTATAATCAAAAATATATAATTTCCCTTGAAGACACAGCATGTCTCTGGGAGTGGGGTAATGGGTATCTAATAGACCTGATTGAGTTGAAACAGCAATGTTGTATGCAAGCACGTTTTACAGTGTTTTCATCTTGACATTCAGTCAAAACACTTGTTAAATCTGGTGTGAAAGGTGTCACAGCATGCATGCATAAAGCTGGGGTACAATGCATCATGACAGCTCGTCATAACAATACAAAATATTGCTTCCAATATTGGTTTCATGATTTTATTTGCAATATATTGTTTGCTTGTAAATCGGTGGTTCACAGCAACTTTCCCAAACCTGATAATGTAACACTTCAATTTTTTAACTAGAATTTTGATGTCATCATGACATCATCATACTATACTTTTCTAGATTTTGGAAATGTGCATTCCAAGTGTAAAATGCCTGGAGGGGATGGGCCAGTGCCAATTCGGTATGATTAACATCGTCCCATGGGTCAAAATGCGTCAAATTCAAGGGACAAGTTGAAGAATCATCATCTTACTGTAACAGAATTACACTTCCTTATCTCTTATAATCCTCTTGCAGGCCTCATGTTAAAAAATGCTTATCGCACAACTTCAGGACAAATAATGCAGGATCAATGAAACTTTGTATGGAAAAAATAAAAATGCCAACCAGTGAAACAGTGTTTCCCCATGAGTGTCAAAAGTACTTATGTTAGGAATTTCACAACAGACCTCTGAATAATCCCAAAACAGGTTAATCTGTTTTAATGAGCATTATTATACATATCAATTATAAATATATAAGTTGATATACATGCCTCCAGACTGTGGCTAATAAATCACTGGAATTTCAGCAACAAGCTGAGCTCAATCAAAAACTCTTATCTTATGGTCCTTAAGATCATAGAATCAAATCCTGCTGTTAACATTGTTTAAATACAAAATACTTCTTATAATTACAGTAGTTAGCCTTTCTTTGAAAATTATTTGATCTGAAGTTAAGAATCTTTGACCAGACATTTATTTATGAAGTTTATATTACAGTGTAGCTATTGTGATGATGGCAATGCTGAGGAACCATAAAACAAAGCACTATGTATTAAAAAATAAACTCCAATTGAACTAGCATCAGATGTAGCATGTTGGCACACATTAAGAGGTAACACTTTATATTAAGGTGCTGCTTATTAATGTTGTATCAATGTTTTATAAATATATACTAGATGTGTAATAATCATGTTATAGTGTGTTAATAAAGCATTATAGATGGGTTATAACCATGCACTAGCCATAGACTGAATTATAGTTTTATAGGGACAGTTTTTAGCCACCTATTTTACTTTGGGATGTTTAACTATGCAATAGCCCTAGACGGAATTACATTTTTATAAACAGGACAGTTTTTAGCCACCTATTCTACTTTGGGATGTCTAAACGTAATTCTGTATATGGCTATTGCATGGTTATAAACCATCCATAATGCTTTATTAACACTCTATAACATAGTTATTAAGCATATATTATATATTTACAACACATTAATAAGCAACACCTTAATATAAAGTGTTACCATGCCGGGGTTATAAATATATGAATGTGTATAAGGATAGTACATTGTCTAATAGTTTAGTGCAGGTTAATGTGTTTTGCTTACAATATTGCATCAGACTTTGCTGTTGTTATTGTTACCCTTTATTTTATTTATTTATCATTTTTACATTATTGGTTCCTTTTTCATTTTGTAATTTATGAATTTGGTCCAGTGTAGTATATTGCTTGTATAGCTATTAATTTGTTATTATAATTTAGTATTTATTTATTTATTTATATTGAAAACATGTTGTTTTTTTATATTTTGCAGAAAAAGTCCACTTTAAGTATTTTTCTGAAACAAAAGTTGTTAAAATCAGAATTTTTTATGTTTGTTGTTGCTCAGACATTATTCATATTCTAACATATGTATGTACATAAGTATACAGGCGATATTTGTTATGAATTACAAATATTTTTAAAGCAATAAAAAAAGACAAAGAAGTGCAAGTTTTTTCTACTTTTGTTTTGCGTTCTAGGGTTCTACAGACACTTCGCTTTTCAAAAGGGTATCACACTCTATGCTTTAAATGGATTGTGGGAGGGTAGTGGGCAGACTTAGGGAAGGACTGGAAATGACAGCACACAGGAGCCAGAAGTGACATTCAGTCCTGGAGCCCAGTACCAGCAATGGTATCTGGGCAGGAGTTTATTTAAACAGACAACGAAAATAAATAATCCTGTATTGCAGAACACAAACCAAAAACAAACTACCTGGAATACCAGCAATGGTAAACTCAAGATTAAAATAAAAAGGGTAAACAAAACATTGCATTTACACAAAAACAACAACAAAGAAAGCACAGGGTTTCCTCTCACTGCCCCTCAGCTCCTGTCCAAGGAATAAAGGATAGTCCTGGGTTCCTTCACCGTAGTAATCAACCAGGTTTGTTTTTTACAAAGCTTCAGGATTCTGTGGATTACAGCAGGTTATAAAAACAAAACAACAAAGCACAGCACATCTCTTCTATGTTTCAGTTCCGGACATGGCATACCACGCTGCCTAAATACTGACGAGTCCCACCCCTGCAACCAGCGCAATTCCCCACGCCAGCCAATCGGTGAGCACAGCACAGCATAGGTCCGCATCAACCCAGAACTACCGGTCTGGTCAGAGTTCAGCCTCCTGACCCGATCACGGTCAGCCCTACACAGCGCTGCCGGTGGTCGGGAGGGCAAATTACAACAGGGACTCCTTCTACTCCCGTCACATGGATATATAAATTAACATACATAATGAGCTAAAACCCTGCCAATCACTTCTCAAAAAGGTAAAAATGCACAATGCCTGCACAATGCACGAATGCAAATGCCTGTCAAACAATTTTGTATAAAATCAAGACCATACATTTTGTTTAAAACATGATTTCAGATTCTAGGCACTAGGTGGATTTTTAAACTTTTGTGTCACATTCAAGCTAGGTCAGTGTGGGTACACTTGATCACAGAATGAAATCATTATTTATTTAGTAATCTGCAGAGCAGCAGCTTTTTAGACATGTATCATACTGTACACTTTAAGTCATCTCAGTCGGCCCTCAGAATGTTAGAATTCTCACAGTCCGCAAAGGGTTAAACGTCATTTGAAAGATAACATTCAAGGTCCCTTAGCAGAGAGTTAAGCCCTCGTATTGACCAATCACGTTAAAGGAAATCTCCTATCCATTTTCTAATACAGAGTAATATTTCAAATTGAGTACAAATACGGTTGGGGGGAGATTGTAACGGCAATACCTTGATTTTCTGTATAGTCCTGTATGTTTATGTTTGTGCTGGAGTGCATGTGTGCCTTTTTATGTAGAAGATATTTATAATATGCACATATACTGTCTGTGAGATCAATCAAACATTTTCTTGTTTGTATAAACATGTGTGAGAACTGTGTTTCTGTACCACAGCATCCCACAATCCCTGATCTGAATTTGAACTTTACACAATAAAGTAAGATGGTACATTTTATGGGCTAGTCTGTAGAAACCTGTTCATCGAAGTGCAACCTTTTTCAGATTGGAGTTTCAAGTAAAAGCTGACTTTCCTGGAGCTGCATCTTAGACTCATTCCAAGTGTCAGAAATGCAGCTACACACATTTCAATGCATACAGTTGCATTACATTTATTTTAATCTGGTTTCTTTGTATCACTAAATATTTGCAAATGTTCACGATGGATGACTGAGATGATGTTTAACAGGGTATACTGTTATTGATAAACATCTGTACTGAGAAGAGCTCCCAATTGTGAAAGTGTCCTACTGCCTTATAGTATGTGTGGAAAGTCCACTCGCAAACCTCAGATTTGCCTGCAATGGCAAGTGTGCTAGATACAGTAGCATACAGCTATTAATATGGCACCATGGTCCTGCAATCTAATCTAGTATTCATACTATTGGGATACCACTAGGATATAAAAATCAGAAAACGTAACCATTGCATTCACATTGAAGATCATTTCTGTACAGCTAAAACTCAATGACAATCGCTTAGCGCATTCAGCCGAACCCAGTGTAAATTTCCTGCAAAACCAATAGAATTCTTAGATATACAGCACTTCAGGTGACCAGCATGAACAATATCCAAACCCTAAGTGGTATAGTCAACAGAAAGCATAGTCCATCTCTCACGTTAAAGATGCACCTAGGCACCAGCTTCAGCACTACCAGAAGGCACTCCTAAATCCTTAGAAGCTTGGACCACAAAGCAATCCATAGAAACTGCCATGCAATTATTCAACAGACCACTCTAGAAAACAAGCTGTTCTTATGTTGTTAGTAGTAATATTACTACAGCTTATGTCAAAAGTTTGATTGATGATCCTTTTGACCTTTTTTTGACCTTATATGTATGAATTTATGAATATATAATGAGGGGGCGTGGATTTATGAATTTATGAATATATAATGAGGGGGGCGTGGATTTTATGATTGTTACAAGACGGATATGCTTATTGAATATAGGCTTATATATGCCTATAAACTTATTGCACATCTTTTTATAATATATGTACAAAAATCAGTGTTTAATATGTTATTTATGTAATCAGGGGATAGTGGGTACCCAAGTTTTTAAATGCTTATGTTAACTTATGCTTGGTGCAGACAACATTAAAGTCTTAGTATTTTTTACATAAGACACTTAATGAAAAAAGAAAGTTTAAAAGAGGGTATTAAAAGCAAAAAGAAAAACAAAAAAAAAAACAACTTATTCACCATTTACAAGCATTTAAACATTACACTTTCTTAAAACATTATTAAATAAAATAAGAAATAAGTTTACCGGGGTTCTGAGAATCATGATGGTTATGTGTTTGAGCAAATGGTTGAAATGATCGAAACTACAAGGGTTTTTTAAAAGGGCATGTCTGGGCATGTTTTTCAGACCTCATAAAAGGAGGAAAATATTTGTGCAATTTATTAGAGTGTTACACAAGATGTCTCATGCCTGTGTTAGTTTCTGCTCTGAGAAAATGGCTCTTGAGGACCGGCAAATGTCTGAACTTATAGAAGCTTTAAAAAAAATGCACATTAGCCCTTCCGCAGAGGCTAAAGAAACCACGGACTTCAAAAAAGGTTCAAGAGAGACCAAGCAAGGGGCCTTTAAGCATCTGTCCCAAGGATCCTCGGCGCCCAGTACATACTCCTCTGTGGCCTGAACTGAAAATAGACCGAAATGAGAGAGAGGGGGCGGATGTTTGGGGGTAACTCAGAAAACGCCCCTAGGGGCGGTACCCCTTGGACCCATTCATGGATCTCTGTCTCAAAGGATCTCCAGGGGGCCAGAGGTGTCCTCACCCCTCATAGGCTGTCCCCTGATCTTAGGGAACATACTAAAGGGGGCCCCCCACACACCTTTTATGATTGAAGGAGTCTGACGCCATGTCTTCTGCAAACTTTAGATACTTCTCTGAAAATGCCGTTCTTGAAACTAATGATCTTGAGATGGATTGGACCACTGAAGAAATGACCAAGCTTATAAAAGACTTTGAAAATGTTCCCCTCCTCAACCCTGCAGAGTCTGACGACGTCGACGGTCCTTTAGGCATCTCTTTGAAAAAGTATTAAAGATCTCTAGGGGTCTCCTGGCTTCTCTATTGGAAGTGATCATTGACTGTGATATGGTGAAAAATTGTCGCGGTTGCGAAGTTGACCACCCGAGCCAGCTGAGACACAGTTGCCTTTATGAAGCGGACCCCGATTATTTCGATCAACATTTTGAAGAAATACTAGAAAAAATACATGTCCTGTGGCTGAAGCTTCTGGTGGCTAAAGCTCTAGCTTGTTTCAATTTCCATCCGTCTTTGACAAAACTTCAGAACAGAGCTAAGACCTGAACGCACCATTAGACGTAAACTGAGCCATCTACAAGAAGCCCTGGATGACAAGACCCGAGACATTGTCAACAAAATAACCAAAGCTTTCTACCATCGCAGTTTTACTAACCCCCAAGCTCCTTTAGCTTATTATGGAGCCTATGACTTTGAAAATGGGGAACGTCCAGACTCCGGCAAAACTGAGGAAAACCATGGAGGGGCTGTTGTTTGAGTTAATAGCCGAGAAAGTGGCTTGTAAGAGACTCTTTCAAAACCTGACCCCCGTAAATGTTAAAATGTTCAACAATTTAAAAAGTGTAACTGATTTAATCCATAAAGATGTTGATGCTCAAGAATGGCATGAGTTGGTAGATACACATGTAAAACACTGTAGCCCCTTGTGGCAAAGTGCCCCCCCCTGTGTATGTTATATGTTACGTGTTGTGTGTAAATGTTGGTGTATAGGCATTGGTACACGGGATATAAGCGGGTCTGTGTTTCACGTGTGTTTAAATTGTATATTTGTATTTAGCACGAGGATGGCACATCACATCACGTGCAAGTAAAAAGTAATAATATGTGAGCACGGGGAATTGCACTTTAATTAATTCACGTGCAGTTGTACCGAGATTTCAATTGAATGATTGACTAGCAATCGAGTCTCGGTACAACTGCATAAAAGCTGCATGTTTTCACTCACTCGGGGTTGTGTGTTCGGTGAGTGGAGAACGGGTGTGGAGAAGGAGAAAATAACCAAGGAAAAAGTGAATAAGTGTTCTTACTCACTGTGTTTGTCTGTTCGTGTCTGTTTACTGTACAGTCCGTTTTGTTTGTCTATTTATTTTGGCGCAGGTGCCGTGTCCTGTGTTTTTGTTACAACTGTTTATTTTCTGTCTGTTTATTCATTAAATGCTGAGCGAAAGCATTCGCTCAGCTCCACCAAACTCCACCTCTCTCTGTCGTTTGTTCCCGCTTCTGCCGTGACGTCACCGCCCAGTCATCCTGTCACACGTGGTGTCAAAAGTGGGATCACCAGCACCTCCTGGACTCAGGCAGAAGTAGGGTACTGCAGTTTTTTTCGTGTTTTTTTTTCTCATTGTGTGGAGAAAAGGAGTGAGGAGGAAGAAGGATGGAAAGAAAGAGGAGGATGAGAAGGCAGCAGTCACAACAGCAGCCCGGGTGTTACTGCTGCGCTAAGCCTGGGCATTCCAGCACCAACTGCCCCTGGTACCCCCTCGGACAGCTACCCCAGCTATGCCCCATCTGCGGAGGTAAGCACTACGTGGCCCGCTGTCCTGTCCAGGAGAGGGAGGAGCAGGGGTCGCTTCAGTCTCCACCACCAGCAGGGGGAGGTAGACTGCTGCTCCCACCGCCCCAACAACAGCGGCAACAACAGCAGCTGAACAAGAGGTGGTGGTCCCGGGTGCCAACTAAGTTTGGACCCCCGGACTGGGCAGCTGAACAGGAGCAGTGGAGGAAGGAGGGGGCTCCCATATGCGGCACCTGTCTCGAAGTTTTGGCACGTCAGGGAGGACTGCCCTACGGGATCCCCAGTTTGAAGAGGCGTGGAACCAGGGTCGAGTGGGGGATGCTGCAGAGTGGTTCTGGGCAGTGGACCAGACCCGGCCATCTCCAGCACCCAAGAGGGAGGAGCCCGAACGTCCTACACCTGAGTGGGAGGAGCCCGAACGTCCTACGCCTGAGTGGGAGGAGCCCGAACGTCCTACGCCTGAGTGGGAGGGGCACGAACGTCCTACGCCTGAATGGGAGGAGCCCGAACGTCCTACGCCTGAATGGGAGGAGTCGGTGCGTCCACAGCCCAAGAGGGAGGAGTCAGTGCGTCCACAGCCCAAGAGAGAGGAGTCGGTGCGTCCACAACCCAAAAGGGAGGAGTCGGTGCGTCCACAGCCCAAAAGGGAGGAGTCGGTGTGTCCACAGCCCAAGAGGGAGGAGTCGGTGCGTCCACGGCCCAAGAAGGGGAAGGTAGAGTGTCCACAGCCCCAGTCTCCACCAGCAGAGGGTCAATTCCTGCTGGTTCCACCTCCATTGCCATGGGAGGACTCCTTGCAGCTCCCACCTCCACCAGCAGAGGGTGAATTCCTGCTAGTTCCGCCTCCGCCACCTCCATCGGCAGGAACAGAGCAGCAGGAGCTGCCTCTGCCTCCGCCACCTCCACCGCCAGGAGCAGAGCAGCAGGAGCTGCCTCTGCCTCCTCCACCAGCAGAGGGTGAATGCCTGCTGGGTCCCTGTCCACCAGCAGAGGGTGAATGCCTGCTGGGTCCCTGTCCACCAGCAGAGGGTGAATGCCTGCTGGGTCCCTGTCCACCAGCAGAGGGTGAATGCCTGCTGGGTCCTTGTCCACCAGCAGAGGGTGAATGCCTGCTGGGTCCCTGTCCACCAGCAGAGGGTGAAGGCCTGCTGGGTCCCCCACCAGCAGAGCAAGAATGCCTGCTGTCCCCACTTCCACCAGCAGAGGGAGAATACCTGCTGTCCCCACTTCCACCAGCAGAGGGTGAATGCCTGCTGGTATCACTTCCCCCACCATCACGAGGAGAGGAGCCGGAGCTGCCTCTGCCTCCACCATCACCACCAGCAGAGGAAGAATGCCTGCTGGCCTCCCCTTCCGAGGCAGAGCCGCACCAGTCCCCTGCAAGAGAGGGAGGGCCGCACCGGTCCCCTGAAACAAGGGTAGACTACACGCCGCTCCCACCTCCGCCGCCAGGAGACTACACGCCGCTCCCACCTCCACTGGCAGGAGCAGAGCAGCAGGAGCTGCCTCTGCCTCCGCCACCTCCATCGGCAGGAGCAGAGCAGCAGGAGCTGCCTCTGCCTCCGCCAACCCCACCAGCAGAGGATGAATGCCTGCTGGTATCACTTCCCCACCAGCAGAGGATGAATGCCTGCTGGTATCACTTCCCACCAGCAGAGGATGAATGCCTGCTGGTATCACTCCCCACCAGCAGAGGATGAATGCCTGCTGGTATTTTCCCCACCAGCAGAGGAGGAATGCCTGCTGGTATTACTTCCCCACCAGCAGAGGAGGAATGCCTGCTGGTATTATTCCCCACCAGCAGAGGATGAATGCCTGCTGGTATCACTTTCCCCACCGTCACGAGGGAGAGGAGCAGGAGCTGCCTCTCCCTTCACCAGAAAAACCAGGACTAGATGTTGGGGTCCTCAGCAGCCCTTGCATAGGCTGCTGAGGAAAGCATGGGAAGAACCGCCCGCCGCAGTGGCCGAGAAGAGGGCCAAAACCCGCACCCCAGCTTGTCCTGACTCCCTGCCCGCCAGCCCAGGATGCCTGCCTCGCTTCGTCCAAGGATGCCTGCCTCGCTTCGCCCAAGGATGCCTGCCTCGCCGCCCAAGGATGCTTGCCTTGCATCGCCTGGGGTTGCCAGCCGCCCGCATCGCCTGGGGTTGCCAGCCGCTCCGCATCGCCTGGGGCTGCCTGTCGCCCGCATCGCCTGGGGCTGCCTTTTGCTCCACACAGGGTACAGGGTACGAGGGAGAAGTGGAGCTCCGCTGCCGCCTCTATGGCCAGGGGCTCCCTCCCGAGTTCGCCTCCCGAGGGTCCGCTGCTGCTGCCGTCACCTCCCGAGGGTCCGCTGCTGCTGCTGTCGCCTCCCGAGGGTCCGCTGCTGCTGCGTCGCCTCCCAAAGGTCCGCTGCTGCTGCCGCCTCCCGAGGGTCCGCTGCTGCTGCCGCCGCCTCCCGAGGGTCCGCTGCTGCTGCCGCCGCCTCCCGAGGGTTCGCTGCTGCTGCCGCCGCCTGGGGTCGCCAGGGATCCTGCTTCGCCTGGGGTCGTCGAGGGTCCTGCCGCCTGGGGTCGCTACACTGTGGCCAGAACCCCATGAAGGGAGCTGCCGGCCATGAAGAAAGGGGAGGTCAGGAGACCAGCTCCCCAGCCGCATCTCCGTGGCAGGAAACATGGTGGCCAAAGCCCCACGGAGGGGAGCTAGCGCCACGGCGAGGGGAGGTCAGGAGACCCGCTCCCTTGCAGCAGTTTCGCTGCCGGAGATCGTGTGGTCGGAGCCCCACGGAGGGGAAATGCCGCCATGAAGAAGGGGAGGTCAGGAGACCTGCTCCCTCGCAGCAGTTTCGCTGCCGGAGATCGTGTGGTCGGAGTCCCACGGAGGGAAATGCCGGCCATGAAGAAGGGGGAGGTCAGGAGACCAGCTTCCCCAGCCGCACTTTCGCGGCAGGATAGTGTGTGGCGGGAGCCCCGGAAGAGGGAGCTGATAGCCACGAAGAAGTGGGGAGTGGAGGACATTCCACCATGGCCACCCCCAGAAACACCTTGCTTCTCCCTCTTCCGGGACTTTAAGACTGAGGGGAGGTGGCCATTGAGGCCATGTGTGCTTTGCACAAGGGGGTATATGTGGCAACGTGCCCCCCCCGTGTATGTTATATGTTACGTGTTGTGTGTAAATGTTGGTGTATAGGCATTGGTACACGGGATATAAGCGGGTCGTGTGTTTAAATTGTATATTTGTATTTAGGCACGAGGATGGCACATCACATCACGTGCAAGTAAAAAGTAATAATATGTGAGCACGGGGAATTGCACTTTAATTAATTCACGTGCAGTTGTACCGAGATTTCAATTGAATGATTGACTAGCAATCGAGTCTCGGTACAACTGCATAAAAGCTGCATGTTTTCACTCACTCGGGGTTGTGTGTTCGGTGAGTGGAGAACGGGTGTGGAGAAGGAGAAAATAACCAAGGAAAAAGTGAATAAGTGTTCTTACTCACCGTGTTTGTCTGTTCGTTTCTGTTTACTGTACAGTCCGTTTTGTTTGTCTATTTATTTTGGCGCAAGTGCCGTGTCCTGTGTTTTTGTTACAACTGTTTATTTTCTGTCTGTTTATTCATTAAATGCTGAGCGAAAGCATTCGCTCAGCTCCACCAAACTCCACCTCTCTCTGTCGTTTGTTCCTGCTTCTGCCGTGACGTCACCGCCCAGTCATCCTGTCACACCCCTTAAATACATTTTTAATGAATATATTACCAAAAATGTTTGATGATATAGAAGACTGCAAATGTATACATATCATTGTTTTGTATGCTTATGTAACTGATGTCTGTTTTTATAACCTGGCTAGGTTTTTAAGAGATGAAGATATATCAAACGTTGTACAAAATGTTGTGGATTACTTAGTGACTAACCATGAATGTTTGTGTAAAAACTTTATATGTCTTCTAAAATGTCCTAATCTTCTTGATAAACTGTGAATAAAACTTTTGAACTTCACACGTGTCTCAGAGGTGTTATGATAAAATTTGAATAAAAACCTTTTGAACTACAGACTTGGTGCAGTTGTGTTATTTTGGTTAAAGATGTCACTTCATCGTATGAAAAAAATATACTACGATCCCTCAAATCCTGGGGGTTTAGGGGGTTTACAAACTCTTCAAAGGGCTCTGGGGCCTGACGGTCCTAAAGTCTCTGAGAGGGCTCTAACAGACTTTTTATCAGAGCAAGACTCATATACGTTACATAAGCCCTCTAGAATAAACTTTAAAAGAAACACCGTATTTGTATCTAATATCGATACTCAGTGGCAAGCTGATTTAGTGGATATGTCTAACTTGTCAAAAGAAAATGGAGGTTACAAGTACATGTTAACATGTATAGATATCTTATCCAAATATGCCTGGGTAATACCACTGAAAAATAAGTCATCTAAGACGGTGACCGAGGCATTCAAGAGGATCCTCAGCACAGGTAGGAAACCTAAAAACTACAAACTGATAAAGGGACTGAATTTCTAAACAGAGCATTTCAGAGCATGCTAAAAGAACATAATATTCTACACTTTACCACGGGAGTGAACTAAAAGCCTCTATTGTTGAGAGATACAACAGGACTCTGAAAACAAAAATGTGGAAATATTTCACCGCCTTTAACACTCACAAGTATATGGATAAACTACAAGAAATGGTACAGGCATATAACAACTCCTTTCACCGTAGTATTCAAATGAAACCTTCAGAAGTTAATGAAGACAATTCATTTAAAGTGTTTAAAACTTTATACTCTAAGAAGAAAGGCCCTAAACATATAAAGTTTAAGTTTACAGTCGGTGATAACGTCAGAATTTCAAAGTTAAGAGCTCCCTTTATAAAAGGCTATGAACAGACGTTTACGGCAGAGATTTTACTATAACAGAATGTATACCAAGATTTCCACCGGTGTATAAACTATGTGATTATGATGGAGAGGTTATAAACGGCACCTTTTATGAACCAGAATTGCAAAAAATAAATGTCAAGACTGATAGGTTGTTTAGGATAGAGAAGATAGTTGCTGAGAAAAAGGAAAACGGTAAAAAGTCTTATCTCATAAAATGGGTCGGCTGGCCTGAAAAATTTAACAGTTGGGTCGCTGGGCATCAGGTGGTGGATCTAAAGATTTAACAAGTCCTGCGTGTATTTAATTACACTTAAAACATTATTCAAGATGTCTCAAGACTCTTTTTATGTGACTCTGCCTAGTAACGCTTCACAGGATGTTTTCCCTAAAAACGCTATAGCCGATTTTACTACCAAGTTGGTTAAAACAATGAATCTACCAGGAAAATGGGAAGTTTGCTTAGCAGAGATTCAATACCCCCATACCTGGGATAATATCAACCTTAATGACAGCAGTTTTATTACTTTCGAAATAGAAAAGGCCATAAAACGTGATTATACTATCCCTAAAGGATATTATGAGACCCTTCAGGATGTAATAACGACCATGAGCGATGCCCTGCTCGGAAAAGGACTAGATCATAAAGGTGACAATGCTCCCGATGAACAATATAAAAATGATTTGAAATTAGTATATAAACCTATAGAAAGAAGAATTTATATAAAAGTACTACTCCATTTGTGATTTTTGCCCAAGAACATCTCGGACAAATGTTGGGATTTCGTGAGACTATAAAAGGTGAAACTATTGGACTATTGGGGCCTATTGAGGCTAAACTGTATACCGCTCATTTGAGGACCCTCTATCCCGCCGATATCCGAGCAGGTTTTACACCATGTATGTCTATACAGATATCATTACACATCAAGCCGTTGGAGATAGTTATGTGCCTCTTCTAAGGTGTGTCCCTATTAAAGGCAAAAACAACGATATAATCACTGTAACTTATGACAGACCTCATTACGTACCCCTCAGCAAGACCAGCTTCGATACTATAACTATACAAATTAAGACGGATCAAAACAAGTTAGTGCCATTCCGTTTTGGGAAGGTTGTAGTGAAGTTGCATTTCCGACCTGTAAAGCCTCTTTTTACACCTAATTGAAAAGAAAAATGAGACCTCATGGATATGTCAATCCTTATATTAATTATTACAAAAATCAAGCTGGTAATGGTTTGCCTGGATTTTCTGGAGCTCCTGTGATGTATGGAGCGGGTATAGGGGTATTTTTCGAAGTCTTTTCAGAAAAGCTTTACCTTTACTTAGAAGGGGTTTTGAAATAGTTAAACCTCATTTTAAATCAGCTGCTAAAAATATTGTTAGTGACGTAGTGTCAAATGTCCTAACAAGTCATAACCCTCCTAGCCACAACAACAGCCAGTCAGGGGAGGGATTGATGGTGATGTCCAGAGGCTACAAGAGAAAACGTAGCAAACCCCGGGATCTCGCCATCATCATCACAAAAGGCTAAACCCCATACATACAGGTCATTTAGTAGCGGCAACCGGAGAAGGAGCAAGAAACCAAAGACTCACGGTACAAAGAAAAACAGAAACATCTTTTAAATCATGACTCTGGTACATCATATGTCTCAAGAATGTGTGAAATCAGAATTGGATCTGTTTACCATCCCTATACCCAAACAAGTATTGAAAAAACCTTTATGTGGAAATTCCCCCTGTCTGCCTTGTCTGACACAGCTCCGCTCGAATTTTACATAGCGGGGAATGGGGAAGATTATCTTGATTTGAATAATACTCTTTTAAGACTTTCATGCAAAATTACTAAGGCTGATGGCACTGATTTAGCTGCAGACAGCGTAGCTGGTATTATCAATTACCCGTAGCTACCATGTTTTCACAAGTGGATGTAACTTTAGGAGACCGCCTAATTAGTCAAAGCAGTAATACTTATCCTTACCGTAGCATTATAGAAGCAATGCTAAACTTTAGTAAGGACACCCTAGAATCTCAATTCACAGCCGGCTTGTTTTACAAAGATACCCCAGGACACATGGATGAGACTGATCCTGCAGGGGGTAATGAAGGTTTAGTTAAACGACATGCTTTTACCAGATTAAGCCATACAGTTGAACTTTTAGGACCACTGCACTCGGATATATTTTTTCAAGAAAAACTCATGTTAAATGGAATTGACCTGAAAATTAAAATGGTGAGGGCCAGTAACACTTTTTGTTTAATGTCTGATGCTGCAGAGGCGTTCAAACTTAAAATTTTAGAAGCCTCTCTCTATATTAAAAAGTAAAAATAGCCCGGAGGTAAGAATCGCTCACGCTCAGGCCTTGATGGCCTCTAATGCAAAATATCCTATAGATAGAGTAGCTATGAAAGTTTTTAGTGTTCCTAGAGGGAGCAGGGTATGTAATCAGGAGAATTTGTTTCTGGGGCAGTTACCAAAGTTTGTAGTTATTGGTTTAACAGATAATGACGCTTTTAGTGGCTCCTACGCTAAAAACCCTTTTAACTTTAAACACTTTGCTGGGAACTTTATAGCTATGTGCGTCGATGGTGAACAAGTCCCCTCAAAACCTTTACAACCCGACTATACAGCAGGACACAACCCGTCCGGGAATATTACAGTCTAATACAAGCCACGGGTAGACATCTCAAAGACAAACCGCTGATAATTGATCGGTCAGACTTTATTAGAGGCTATGCGCTCTATGCCTTTGATTTGACCCCTGACCAAGAATGTGGAGATCATTTTTCCTTAGTAAAAATGGTAATATGCGTCTTGAAATGCGTTTTGCCAATGCTCTGCCAGAGACTGTGAATATGATTGTTTATGCTGTTTTTGAGAACGTGATTGAGGTTTCCCACCAAAGAGCAGTTCTCTTTGATTACTGAAAAGTTTGATACAACTTTGATCCTTTTTAAAATGAATACCACCCAGCTTACAGCTTTGCTATCCAGCAACCCTTCGACTGAAAAGTATTTTTATGGGGTTCTAGCTAGTGATCAACTACCTAAAGGAAAAATAAAAAACTTCCTGCGATGTTTATTGTCAACACCGACCCCAAAATTATCCTGGAGAACACTGGCTGGGAATTTATCTAAAAGAAGAGGGTTATGGAGAGTTTTTGATTCTTACGGTAACCCTCCAGATTTTACTTATTTTCCTAAAACTATCTCAAACTTTTTATACAACAACGCTAAACAAACAGTGTACAATAATCAACCTCTACAAGGTCTTATGACCACTACCTGCGGCCATCACTGTGTTTTCTTCTTACATCATCGAGCCAAAGGACTTACTTACCCTGAGGTTATGGCTCTCTACAGCTCTGATTTAAACAAGAATGATCTGATGGTGTCCCGATTTATACATTGCATGTCTAACCCTAAAAACAGAACTGTATAAATATATTTTCATGCGTGCAGTGTGTCAAGACTCACCATGATTTTAAAAATGTTATGAATGTTAGTCTTCAAAAACTTACGACAATGTAGATGTTGAATAAATATTTTTATTGTTGTAAAGACTTATACAGACATATATATATCAGACATTGATTATACACCATTTGCATGAATATACAACAAATGTATCAGACAATGATTATACAACATATGCATGAATATACAACAAAATGTAAAAATGTGTGAAACTCAATAAAAACAGTAACACCTTAATAAGTTTCCCATAACTGTTGTCTTTTTTCTGCTTCTTATTCATAGGGGTCTCTAAGGGTCTTTTTTATAGGCTTCTATGAGTTGTCGTGTTTGAGAATTAGGTACTGTAGAATAAGGGACATTTATCACAGCCAAACCTTTGATGAATTCAACCCATCCTACAGGTAGCCTATGTTCAGGGATGTTGGTATTCCCAGTAGCGGCCCTGATTAAATCAACCATATGCGACCCTCTAATGTTCTTGCCCCTAAGAATGAATTCCCCTTGATCATTCCATGAGGTAACCAAAGCATTCTGAGACATTGCGTTTAAAATAAATTTAGCATTTTTCTTAGATCTGGAGGGACGCTACTCATAACATCAGTCACAACCTTAGATTCAGATTCTGCATCAGTTTGTGCCATTTCCACAGAGGAGGTGTAATCAAAGTCAGGGTATTAAGCTCTTTTTCACTCTGTTTAATCAAGGCTAGATATCTCTGTAAGGAGCTGGTGTATAGTTTAACTTTCTCATTGTCACTGATGTCAGTTCTAAGTAGAATGCTTTTCATTTCAGAGTCAAGTCTGCTTTCAACTGCTTTTTAATAGGTTCGGGTGTTGTGGCTCAGGCTGTCGAAGTCTATCGAGTTGATGTTGCGGTACCAGAAACATTTTCTGGGAGTGAGTCATTTTACAAATTAACTTTGAGGTGTTAAGAGTCCTGATAAAAAGGCAGAGCAATCCTTATTAAAGCACCAATAAAACCACCACTCTGATTCACAGTTTTTTCTTCTTTTTAATTGAATGGTTCTTATTACATAGGCTCTTTATAACACGCCGCTGCTTTTTGAGAGTGTTTAACTGACTCGAGGTCAAGGGATGTTACCCTTTAAAGGCGTTTAAGGCAATTTCAACAATAGATTTGATAAAATCGTCAGAGGCGTCTCGTAAGACTGCTCTTCTCTGAGGAGCAGAGCCATGAACTATGCTCTTTAAGAGATGGAGGTTACGTTTTATTCTAGCGGACATGATGCGTTGTTGAAGAGTCTAGATAAATAAAAGTTTTAGAGCAATAACAAGTCGTTTATAAGTGTTTTGTCTTGGTATTTCTCATGATATAAGCAACTGGCCAATCAGGAGTAAATAAACCAGTTCTTAGACGGTATGCTTCGGGGTTTGTGCTTTTAAGTCTATTAAAAGATAACCATAGGGTTTTTGTGGCATCTTCAAACGCTTCTAAGAAAAACTTGGAGTTACCGGGGTACATCTGTCGGGCTAGCGTGTTGATTTGAAGTTTATCTCTGGGGTTTTAAACAGAATAATGTAATTGGCATTCAAGTTAATGGTACGGCTCATTTTTCCTTGAAAAAATAAATTTTGAACCAAATACAGCACGCATAAATTCCTATGATGAGCGTATTTTGTAAAAGCTTTCTGTATTTCATCATTTTCGCTAGCTGCCTCCATCAAGTCATCTATAATGATTAAATTGATTTTGTTAGGAGGCATTAAATTATCATCGGTTAATGAAGGCGGTATGCCTTCAATAAATTTTAAATTTTTAAATTTAAGTGCCAATTCGTTGTATAATGGTTGCCAGCAGCTATAGCACCATATGATATTCTCAGGGGTTTGGGAAAAGATCTGTTGAGAGTTTTCTAAAAGCTGCTTCACAAAGTAACTTTTGCCTGAATTGGAGGGCCCTGATATTATAGCGGCAAAAGGTGCGGTTAGCCTAATATCAAAGCCGTCTTCAGTAGCCATAAGGAAGAGATGTGTAATCAGACAGCAAGACTCTCTTATTGTAGACTATTTGAAAAGTTTTCTGGAGTGGTTTGTTTTCCAATTGAAATTCTTTTTATTACGGTGAATCTGGGAGCCTCGAATCATGATATGCTCTGCAGGGGTGTTTCTATCAGGATTCACAAAGTTTTGAACTAGGTCTTTTAATGAAGCGAGGTTAATTAATTTGGAATTCTCGTAGTTTAGGGTAATACCCTTTACTTTGAGACATGTTTTTCCTCTGTTTGTGACGTATCCATATGTTTTAGGCCCTCCTGACACAAACTCTGTAATGTATTCCCCCGGGTTCAACTCGCTAGTTAAATCTCCAAGATAATCGCCAAGTTCTGGACGCCAAGCATGGGGTCTACTGACAAAGATCACAGAGTCCGTATCATGATACAGACAACGACTCTGCAGGCGATCCATGAGGTTATAGAGCTCTAGCGGGCGTAGCGGTTGTAAACGCTGCTATGAATACATTTACATTACCTGGGGTGTATAGGTTTCAGAAGCATAACGCCACTGAACCAGCGCCACCGTATCACTTACAAAACAAAAATGAGAAACATGATATCTTTTTGAAAAGAGATAATGGAAAAACAGGTCAGGATCTTTAACCAAGCTCGTAGAGAGTTGGTTAGGTTTCTGTCCAAATTTCCCCAAAGGAATTTAAGGATAGTTTGGAGATTTGTCTTTTAGCAGGGTTAACATTAATGTTTTGAGGATCTAATTGAATCCCCTCTTTCTGAAAATATTCATCAATATAACGCTCTTTACTCACCTCATCGGTACAATGAGAGGGGTAACCTGAACTTTCCTGTTTCCCCTTGAGATGGCTATTAATGTAGCCTGTAAAGAGAGTGTCAGATTTCTGAGGAAAATGCCAAACTTCGTGTATTTTAGACACTTTGTAACCTTTCTCAAGAGCTTTGACTACCTCTACACTGCACCATGTTCCTGTCAAGGCTCTTTCTCCAGAGGTATGGTTACATACACCTGTCTGGTTTAGTGTTTCAGCGCAAGAACGGCAGAGGGTAAACATTAATTTGCCACAGATTCTTGCAGGCAGTACGGGAAAAAAAGACCCTAGGCGGCAGAACAGTTAATTTGAACAAGCCAAAGTACTGCCTCAAGTCCTGAAAATTATGGTAGATTACGGTTGGGTGATCTACAGGGTACACTTTTGTTTTGTTGACAAAGGGATACAAGCTAGTGAAATCAAAGTATTCCAACCTTTCATTTTCCTGGGCCACATAATGTAATGTAATGGCATTTGTACGACCCCAAACAGTGCCTCACGAGGATTGATACGTTCTGGAAAATCAGAGCGAACCAAAAATCGTGAACTTGAGGCTGTTTTTCAGAGCGTTCCATTCATGCTCCCAAATAACTCTGACTTCCAACCCGTAAACCTTTTGCAATGTTTCAATCTTTTCATCAAAGTGATGATACATCGTACCGCAGGATACTTTGCTTAAGGGGTTTACATCGGCGGAATCATAGCATTGGGGCAACCATGAAAAAACACCCTGCAAATTCAAAAGCCGTGCGCTTACCATTAATTACAGCATACCCGTCCAAGAAAAAGGGCCCTATTTTAAGCTCTCCATAGTTTAAAGCGTGTTGAATGAAAACATTTTCAGTTTCAGATACATACATTAACCATTGTATTGATGCATTTGAAAAGCTTTTTGTTGGTCACTGTAATTGTCTGGAGGAACGATAGCTATTGTGTCTTTAGGCATAAATTTACTTCTATACATAGCCATGCACAGTGAAGCAATTGTAGTACATTGGAAGGGGTCTATCTGTCCTATAGCATAAACCTCTGTACGGAATCTGATACAGGCCTCTTTCAAAATTTCAACATCATTTTTGCAGTAGAAAGCTATTTCATTTCTGAAATTAAAAATACCATTCTTAATCGAATCGTACCATTTGTAAAAGTCATCACGTTCTTTAGACATCATTTGTTGAACACCATAGTAACGGGGTTCAGGATAGGGCCCAACGTAATTCTGGTTTTCAAGAGTATTGAAAAAATGAGGAAAATATCCTTTTCTGGCTTCAAATCCCATAGCTGAAGGCATTGCACTTAACTTCATGGGCATAAAGTTATATGAATCAATGTAGCGCATCTTAAAAGCCTCGTCTGTAAAACACATTAACTTGCTACCCTGAGCTATGATATGAGGGTTAACACCGTTGGCAACTAAATAATTCATCAGTAAATAACTGTCATACGACTTTGCATTGTGTGCCAAGAAAGTATAGCCTGCGTAACAGGGCCTGCGATACCTTTCGAAAAACTTTTTCACACAAGCCTCACCCTCCCAAAACCATGATTCACCATTCATGTGTATGCAGTACAAATAATTCGGAATGTGTAAGCCATCTTCCTGCCGACATTCAAAATCATAAAACACATATTTATCTGTGGGCTCATAAGGTTTTGGCACTTGAATGAAGCATTTGTGATCAGTGTGAGGTAACAACACAGCCTTACATATCTTACAGTAGGGACTAGGACATTTATGAGCCGTAGTTTTAGTAGGGTCACATTTATAGAGAGAATAACAACTTGTACACAGTTTTAAAATGTCACACATAGAGAACTGTTTTTCACTGTTGGCTTTATCTCGAAGAATCTTATGCTCATCATAACAACGCTGTGATCGACAATAACGATTGCAATCATTACATTTTACCTTTACAGAGGACTCGCTATTACAGGCTGGTGAAAAACACACATTACAATGTCCCTCACAACGATGTCCAGATCGGTTACTGTAGGCTGTGTAACAGTAATTGCACAGATAGGCTGTGCCCAGAAAACCTTTCAAGTTAACAATACCGTAGAAATGATTCTCATGAAGAAACAGAAATACAGTTTTGTTTTTGGTCGAGTATCTGTTTGGTGTTTCAGGAACACGTCCTTTTGAGGACATCTGTACCACACCACGATTTTAACATCTAGAGCCTGTTCAAATTTATCTATGTCAGCAAACGAAACCATCTGATGTTCACTTAACCCCACACGCTGTTGAAGTTTTAAAGCCTCAGCCATACACATATCATAGGCATCCCTGAATTCTGGAAATAACAAGCTCAGAACGCTGTAAGCAAAACATAATTGATTGTCTCTGTTGTAACATATAATCAGATGTTTGGCTTTTTTCTAATAAGCTCACTTTTCATTAAGGTCTGCAAACCTCTCCTTAGACCCCCTCCTTCAGGACACCTTATAACCTGGACAATCAACATTAAAGAGTCATCAGCCAAAATTTCACTATGACTTTGAAGGAGAGCTTCAATCTGACTGAGAAAATCGTCTAGACTTAAATTGTCTCCAGTCATTTTACATACACAGGTATATCTAAGGATCCGGCTCTTAATTCAAGCTGCACAATGTCTGCAGGTCTTAACGTTCTAGAAACCTCACTCAACATATTCTCTAACGTTTCATGCAGCACAGTAAAAACTTCAGCATAGGAATTCAAATCATACAAATGTGTAAAGTTAAGAGGGTGTTTCAATTCGATATTGTTAAACATCGGTCTATGTCTAAGCTGTACACCTTCCCCCAATTCTAACACCATCGCTATCCCTATGGGGGCCTGTAAACCAGAAGGACCAGCCACTTGATCATCATGTAATACACCACCCCCCGGGGCCTTTATGCTAAAAGAATCATCTTGGCAAGACCCTTGTTTAAGCCTTTCCCTATCTGGTTTTCCATATCAACTACACTCTCTGTAGTAACATGCTTTTCTCTAGACATTTCTTGCAAAAGCTTATCCAAAGAGTCAAAATTGATCTGAGTCAAGGTAGCATCGTTAATAAACCTGGGGCACGGGGAGTTATTAGTGTATATATTGGGGTTGGTGTCATTTATGGGGGGACTATCTGTAGAAATTTCATCAATCAGAGCCCTGATTGACGGTAAATTATATGAGTTATGATTTAAGTCATTTAATAGTTTGTCTAGTTGGTCAAAAATCTCAAAACCTCCTAAATTATTTTGGGTTGGAGATATACTAGGTGTATGAGAGCTTGTTGAAGGATTTGTATTTAAGGTATTTTGGGGTATGCTTATAGAATTAACCACAGAATTTGACACAGTTTGACTCGGATCAATTGAAACCTTTTTATTTTTTTGAACAACAGCCGCAGCATCATCATTGTCAGAATCAACATCAACAGTAAATTCCAAATGTTTCCTCTTACAAGTTTTTTTCGAAAGGGTTCCATTATTGGCTCTACAATGACCAAGTTATTGTTTCAAAAAGCCTAGAGTTTTCAGCAGGGTTATTAAGGTTTGTATATTCTGAGCCACCTCAGGGTCAGAAACTAGAGCCCTAATAGTGGGATGTCTGTATATAAGCTGATCTATTGTCAGTTCTACATGTTTCAGTATCTCGACGCTGTGATACCTAGTAGTCGAAGATGAGGCTTGCGCTGGTCTTGGCCTTTGAGGTTCTTCTAAGACTGGTGGGGTGACTCTTGGTCTCGGTGAACTGAGCAGTCTTCTGAAAATTTTACGGGGTCTTTTAGACTTAGGGTCCCTGATGACTGGTGTTTCGTTCTCTGAAGAATCGCTGGATACAATAAGAGCAGGTCTAGTGGGTCGTTCTAAATGAAAATATATCAAAATATACAATCAGACCAAAATACATTAACAGATGTTTAATGAAATATTTAACATACATTTTTAAAAATGCTTCATTTTTAAATAGTTACTTACTTTTGAGAGGTCTTTTTCAGATTTGTGTTGTTTATTTGGGGGCCTAAGGACGTCCTCGTCTGTACATCTATGCCCTCCGATGTACTGGCCACATCATTTCCTTGGGGTTTTTCAGGCTTTTCTAAAATAATATAAAATGGTTGAATATGCATGGTTTTATTAACCTAAAATAAATAATATTACTTATAAACGAACAAGCATATTTTATTAATCTATAAAACAATACTGTTCTTACTTTTACACACTTCTGAGTCAGACGGCAGGTCACTGAAAGATGTCCTAAAGCATTCTTCCAGTTGAGAGGGGTCTTCAACGTAGTCCGCTTCTAAAACTGTATGAAACAGATACGTCTTTTTAAAAATGAAATATATAATAATAAAATAATTTTAAAATAATGTATTTAATCCGTAATAATTATACATAACTTAATATCCAAGTATATATATATATGATGTATCCGTATATACTATTAATAAACAAAAACAGACATAAATATAGTTAGTAATAGTCACCACTTTAAATAAAACATGACCGTTTTACTCACTTTTAGACGATTCTACAGCCACTGAAGGATTACTTAAAAAGACATCAGAGTCAAACACGGGGTCCGTTAGCTCTTGTTGAATGTTCTCTCCGAGGCCAAGTTCTGTAATTTAAAGTCGTCATGAATACTTAGAGAAAAAAAAAAAAAAAAAAAAAAAAAAGATCGCGATATTTAGGTCTAGCGGCAGTAAAATGTATGACACATACCGTTATAGCCCCTAGCCTCTAGAAGCCATGTGGGGGATAGTGGGAATATAGTCGTCTGGTCGTTGTGCGACTCAGTCACTACCTCTTCATATGAATTTAACTGTTCTTCTATAAGCTCCTCGATATCTGTAAATATGAAAAATAAATAAATAAATAAATAAATAAATAAATAAATAAATAATAATAATAATAATAATAACAACAACATAAAATAATACATAAATAAAATTCTCGACGTTAAAGTATGTATTTAGCCATACAAACATTTCTAACACATACAGACCTACGCTCTGAGTTAAAACGCATTTCAAACATTTTTACATATTAACATTTACATACGATTTTCAAAACGTTACATTTATAATCCCTAGAATTTAATTAACATCGTTTTTCGCACAGAGTCAAAACATTATTTAAACATTAAACATAGAGTTACGTACCTTGTAACAGATCATTGTTCTTGCTTGATTCTCCGTCCATTTATGGCGAAAGTGTGGCTTTACGGGGTTTTGTTCTTGAGAGGGATCGTCCTTTTTCAGAAGTGTATACTTAGCTCTGGTGGCTGCTGTTTATATACTCTAAATGATACGTGGTTAATGCAGTTGTAACCACAGGGGGCCGTATCAGGAAAACGTATCCTGGTAGAGATCCCGAGACTATGCGACGCCTCAAATCACCCCCTCACCCTGATTTTCGGTTTTAGTACAGGTTAAACTCTGTTGTTTTATTCATGTACACGTGTGTTTAATTTTCCTTCAATTGTTTCTTACAGAATCATAACATTTTGTTTTTATTCAGTTATATTCAATTCAATAAGCTTTATTGGTATGACAGTGCAATTACCTATACCTGTTTGTTTGTTTATAGTTATACGACGGCATGGTTATATCTGTTTTCTTTAAGAGGTATTACAAGCAAAAAATATTCACGCATTATGTTAATGTTCAGGCCGTATATTTTTAAAACATCTTTCATTTTAGCATCTTTAATTTTATTTGCTTCATGATAAAAAAATAAAAAAAATAAATAAATTAAAAAAATAAATAAATAAATAAAAACACAAACAATCAAACACGCTTAATCAGTTTTTGTTAATAGAATTGTTTCCACGTTTTAATCTTGATGAAAGTAAGCAATCTCCTTAATATATATATATATATATATATATATATATATATATATATATATATATATATATATATATATATATTATGAGTTAACATTGTCTATATCTAAAAATATAAAAGGGTCATTACCTCAGGATGTTCAAACATAACGCTACACTATGCTCACATAGTTTTAAATCTAAAACAGTAAAACGTATTAATGATTTGTAACATCTTCAGAATAGTTTGACCATGTATGAGACTATTCAAAGCTATAGGGGCTTAGCCTAATCGGAGGCTATTCAAAAACTGGCGGTGATAAAACACTTGCAATATTTTTCTCTTTTATTTTATTTGCAATATAATACGTATTTCAATTTTATTTTATTTTTTCTTAAAACAGTTCTATTCTAATCTTTTTGAATGCAGCTGCATATTCAGGCTGAAATAAACATGTCACATTCAGAGCGTACCTATACTAAACGGCTCCACGATTCACACCTATCTTGATTTTCAGAGGTAAATACCTCTGTCAATTGGTATCTGTGCTTTTAACACCCATTGGCCTATTCTGTTCATTAAGTGTACAATCGAATGAAAAATATTCTCATTCGTTTTGTGAACGTTTATGCAATCTGTTTTATAACATGGTTCATTTTAGAGGTTTTATTTGTTTATTTCCCCCAATAACCACATCTTCTGTTTTATTTAATTGAACCTTATACACACACACCCTCACGTGTCCATTGAAATAACATAGACGATATTTAGAAAATATAAATTATAAATGGGTCATTACCTCAGGATGTTCAAACATAACGACACACTATGCTCATATAGTTTAAAATATCTAAACCGTAAAAACTTCTTAATAAAATGAAAAACCATTAGAATAGTTTGATCGTGTTTGAGAGCTATTCAAAGCTGTTGCTGATTAGCCTGATCGGAGGCAATATAATACGTATTTCAATTTTATTTTATTTTTTCTTAAAACAGTTCTAGTCTAATCTTTTTGAATGCAGCTGTATATTCAGGCTGAAATAAAACACCCCTACTTTCGGTTCATGCCTAGACCTGAAGGCATCAAGATACACATATCAAAAAGTATTTATGGTGTCATCATGCTCTTTGAGCTAATATATATATATATATATATATATATATATATATATATATATATATATATATATATATATATATATATATATATATATATAATGACTTGACTATATCTAAAATAGAACTTATAAAGGACATTACATCAGGATGTGTAAACATTAGTTTAAATAAATGTCACTCTTTCCATCCCTGCCGTCAAGACGTCTGCTACCCGAAAGGTTTTTTTTACACCTAACCATGCTTCTCTGCAGGGTGTCTTCCTCTGGCCATCTTTCTAATCTTTTTTGATTGAAAACTATATTCGGTTGCTTGCCTATCCTGCTGAGACCAGACCTGAAGGCATCACGATTCACCCATTTCACAAGCCTTCTCTGTGGGGTGCCTTCCTCTAACAAACAGTATCTGTGCTTTTAATACACCAAGGATCCTATCTGTTCATAGCATGTTTCTGTGTCTGTGGGAGTGTAGGGTGGGAGTGTCTCAGTGTCTGTGCTCATGTGTGCGCGCATGTTCGGGGCCAAAGGAAACGCCCCCTATTTAAGCCGCAGAGCGAGTTTTGCAGTCATTCTTCTGCTTTGAAGAGAGAAGAAGTATGAGAGAGAGAATTCAGGCAGGACTTCTGTGTTTGTCCGGGGAGTTTTTTTTGAAAACGGTAAGAGAGAGAGAGAGCTTTTTCAGAAATTGGTCGATTTTGTTTTGTTTTTGTTCTTTTATGCCTAATTTATTTGGTTTTGGCGATACCCTTTTAAAACGACTAATGCTCAAGTTGTTCTGTGATTTATGTGTGTAATACTTGTTTAAACGCATTTTAAATGTCGAATGAGTTATTTTCTGCATTTTTTTCTTTTGCTTTTGTGATACGCTATTTTAAACTTTCTCCTGTTTCAACTATTGGTTTTTGTATGTGAAAATATATTTTGCTTTTAACGTTTGCCTGGTAAAAATATGTATCCATCCCTGCATAAATTAACATAAGCATATAAAATGTAAAAATCATCGCGCCTCAAACGTTTTGAACAACATCATGCGTCTTATTAAACAATGATTTTTGAACATATGGACAAATGCAGTAAGTGTGTATATATATATATATATATATATATATATATATATATATATATATATATATATATATATATATATATATATATCCCATAAGCAAATATGTCTGACCCTTTTTAAAACGATAAAACACTCAAAGTTGTACTGTGATTTCTGTATGTAATGTTTGTTGAAATGCTTTTAAATGGTTAATAAGTTGCTTTCTTTTTTGTTTTTCTTTTTGCTTTTAATACCCTCTTTTAAACTTTCTTTTTTCATTAAGTGTCTTATGTAAAAAATACTAAGACTTTAATGTTGTCTGCACCAAGCATAAGTTAACATAAGCATTTAAAAACTTGGGTACCCACTATCCCCTGATTACATAAATAACATATTAAACACTGATTTTTGTACATATATTATAAAAAGATGTGCAATAAGTTTATAGGCATATATAAGCCTATATTCAATAAGCATATCTGTCTTGTAACAATCATAAAATCCACGCCCCTCTCATTATATATTCATAAATTCATAAATCCACGCCCCCTCATTATATATTCATAAATTCATACATATAAGGTCAAAAAAAGGTCAAAAGGATCATCAATCAAACTTTTGACATAAGCTATAGTAATATTACTACTGTTGTTAGTTAATTTTGCTTTTTTGTTTTACACATTCTATGTAAGGCATTCTTCTTGTATTATGCAATCAGCCCTATTGGTCACCACTGTTTCATAGGAATACTTATGATTTGAGAATATTAATTTTGCCAGCTGTTATTCTATCTTCTTCAACTTTTGTCCCTGAGTCACTGTGGGCCATATTTTCAAAGTATTTACTCTGTTTTTTAATTAACTTGAGAAATTGTATGTTAATGTTATTAAATGATAAACAAACACCTTGAGGGTGCTTGGGAGACTTTATATTACATTACTATTACATTACCTAGTTGTTTGGTTCTAGCTGTGTCATATTAACAGGTGCTTTTCTACATCCAACAAATAGGAGTTAATTAAAGACTGGAGTAAGTGCTTTGAAAATATAGTTCAGAATATTTTCTATTACTTTTGGTTTTCCCAAACTTGGAATACCGGAGTTGATGTTATTTTACGTAATAAAGATCTTTAATACAGAAGTGTCACACCAATTGCAACCCTAACTTATGTGCAGAAATGATGATTTTAAAAAACAATCTTCCATTAGGCAAAACCTATAAATAATGAGTAGTCTATGTTTTTAGTCATTTTTTTGTGTGGTGGTGCTTCAATAAGTGAGAGCAGTGTTTTTAAAAAGTGTGTTTTGCTCTTGTTGTTTCTTCAAGAGGAAACATTTTCAATGAGACTCGTGGTTATTTTGTTTAATTTGAGAACAGGTATCATTTTACCTGATCTTTCAATTGTAATATTCTCCAACTTCCCATAGCTAGATGTTACGTTCCACATCTCTGTCCACTGCTCCAAACAATCCCTACTCAATGAGCAAAATGTACCTATATATCATTCATGCACATCACAAACAGAGGAGAGAGGTCCCTACAGAATCTGGTAAGAGCTTGGTATATATCATTCATGCACATCACAAACAGAGGAGAGAGGTCCCTTCAGAGTCTGGTAAGAGCTTTGTATATATCATTCATGCACATCACAAACAGAGGAGAGAGGTCCCTTCAGAGTCTGGTAAGAGCTTGGTATATATAATTCATGCACATCACAAACAGAGGAGAGATGTCATTCAGAGTCTGGTAAGAGCTTGGTATATATCATTCATGCACATCACAGAGGAGAGAGGTCCCTTCAGAGTCTGGTAAGAGCTTGGTATATATAATTCATGCACATCACAAACAGAGGAGAGATGTCATTCAGAGTCTGGTAAGAGCTTGGTATATATCATTCATGCACATCACAAACAGAGGAGAGAGGTCCCTTCAGAGTCTGGTAAGAGCTTGGTATATATAATTCATGCACATCACAAACAGGAGAGAGGTCCCTTCAGAGTCTGGTAAGAGCTTGGTATATATAATTCATGCACATCACAAACAGAGGAGAGAGGTCCCTACAGAATCTGGTAAGAGCTTGGTATATATCATTCATGCACATCACAAACAGAGGAGAGAGGTCCCTTCAGAGTCTGGTAAGAGCTTTGTATATATCATTCATGCACATCACAAACAGAGGAGAGAGGTCCCTTCAGAGTCTGGTAAGAGCTTGGTATATATAATTCATGCACATCACAAACAGAGGAGAGATGTCATTCAGAGTCTGGTAAGAGCTTGGTATATATCATTCATGCACATCACAGAGGAGAGAGGTCCCTTCAGAGTCTGGTAAGAGCTTGGTATATATAATTCATGCACATCACAAACAGAGGAGAGATGTCATTCAGAGTCTGGTAAGAGCTTGGTATATATCATTCATGCACATCACAAACAGAGGAGAGAGGTCCCTTCAGAGTCTGGTAAGAGCTTCTCCACGAGCGTCTCCAACCCAACTACCCTGTAACACTCAGGGTTGAGCGCAACAAGGGCCATCTGCGTAGTCTTGGATGGGAAGCATCTGCCAACTAAGCATAATTTAATCAAGCATGATAATTGGTACCATCTGGTGTTCAAAAGAATGCCAAAGCACAGGCTATAACAAGGTCAGTTTTAAATAGAGTGCCCCTAACTTCAAAAGAAAAAAACAAAAGTGTACTTATAAAATTATTGCAGGTAGAAAATAATCAATGGGATATCAAAAAACATGATTCTGTACTTCAAAATATAATACGGTGCAGACAGTCACTGTTTTGTACTCTTTAAGCTACAAAAAAATAACTGAAGCAAAGGTAATAAAAATGGGTTACTTGTATAAAAAAGAGACTTTAATTAGCGTCCGAGCCCTGTTTTTTACTGTTGTTAGATTTGTGCCTATAACTCTTTAACTATAAAGGTTACTGGTATATGTCATACATGAGATGAATGTGCACAGTTCAAATCTGACAGTGTACAAAGAACGTCATCATGTTGGGAACATGGGAAAAAAATGGAACAAATTTGATAATAAATAAGGGAATTATGGCCATATAAACAAAAGGGAGCAAAAGCAACCAAAAAAACTGATTCATTGAAAATGTGCAAAAGGAAAAAAAGAAACAAAAACCCATTCAGATTATTCGTCCCAGTCAGCCTGATCATAAAGCACAAAATGGGGCTGTTCACTGTGGCTTGAATGGCCAGCAAGGTGGCTACCAGGGCTACATACCCCTCACGCTTGTCTCGTGCATCTGATCCACAAACCAGAAAAAAAAAAAAAATATATTGGAAAATTGGTCCTTGTGCCTTCATTTCTCTTATTTTATAAAGATTTTGTGTGAAAATGTTTGTTTACTGCACTGAGGTAGCTCTGTTATCAGCGCCGCAGTAACATTCCAAAACACTTGCATTCAATCCAGTCTCCTAATATGGTCATCTAACGGAAATACACAAGTAGGACCTCATTTAAAACCTTAGACTCTCCTCTTTCCAATGACGCAAGCAGGGCTGCCTCTCACAGTGCCTGAGTAAAAAGAGTTAAAGGGCCAGGTCACCGGCGGGATATTTAACATTGGGCGGACCCTATAAAAGCAACACAAAAAAAATAATATTTACAATAGTAAATAATTGCATGGTAATTGGTAATATGTCTATAACACTAACTACTTTTTAAATAGTACCATTTCATTTTCAAACAATGTAAACAAGTTCAGTCAACCTTACACAGCTCTACAGGGTCTTTACGCCACCCATTTACCTGGAGTAGTGAAAGATCAGCAGTAAGGACATTTCAAGACTCAAGACTAAAATGACTCACGGTAGCATGTACTGAGTAATGCTCAAAACCCACCAACAAACTCTGAGCCCACGTTACTGCCTCATAAGCAGATTCAGACAACCCTACATCAGCTTCCTGGATAGCGGCAGTGTGGTATCGGCTGTCTTAGACGCCATTTACGCAAAAAAAGGGTCGTAAACAGCTAACTGCGACAGACTCCTGAATGCTCTAAAATAATGAATTTGCCACTACACAAACCTGCCATTGTCTGTCATCTTGTACCAGGTCAGCTCATTTTGAATACTTCCCTATCCAATGATGTCACATGAAGCATGGGGAACTAATGAACTTAGGAAACAGTTAATATTTTAATGTGGTAACACAATTGCAATCTTGAAAATACACTCCAGTAATATCATGCATACAAGATAGTGCTCATTAAAGGGTTAAGGAGACCTGACTCCAAATAGTTGAAAAGCTCCTCGTAAAAGTAGAAGGTAGGATCATCTTTAAGAAAGGAACAGTTAAGTGTAAATCCACCTGAGAGTTACATATTGAAGCCACCAGAACAAAAACAGATTTAGAAAGTTCATTAGTAAAAAGCACATGGGAGATTGAATGGGCAGCCTGCAGCAGAATAAGTTTGAGTAAGCAGTAGTGAAATGAAGAGAGAATGGTTGAGAGGGAGACAAGGGTAGCCCAGGATACAGCTCCCTGTTGTTATGGGCCAACCAATAAAACACATTCCCAATCATTAAAATAAAAAACACTTGACTAATTCAAACATATCGTCTGGATGGGCCTCAGGGGTCTCCCCCTCTCTTTGCTTGTTCATATATTGCCAGCCTAAAACTGGGCCAATGGGGAAATTCTCATGTAAGAGAATTATGTCTATTTTCATGCCTGAAACTGGCTAGCCTTCCAAACACAATACATTACAGAGTATTGCTTTGCTGTGTTTTATAAGGGTTTATGAAATTAACATATAGAACCTGATCATTTAGAACCATTTAGCCCAATAATAAGAATTCTAAGAAAACTTATGAATTTAACATTAATCACAGAAGATATTCCATTTATTAAGCTATTTAACCCTTACATATTCTGCTCGCTTTCAGTAAGTTTGTAATTCTATTAAAAGGCATTTCAAATATATACAGTATACAAAAGAAAATAGTGTTTTGCACCTATTGTTTATGCAGTATTCCTATACACTGGCATAGAAATGTGACAGATGAGAAAACAATGTCTAACAATATTTGTCTTTTAGATTATTTAGTTGATTTTACAAGATATACCAGCAGGTACAATCTTTGTGTATATTATTCACATAATGTAATCTGTATTTGTTATTGTAACAATATAAACTGATGTGGCTAAGTTGTGACCTCTGTGCTGTCACTTGAGTCACTGAGAGTATGAGAGTGTATTATGTACTGCTTTGCAGAAATGAAGTGTGAAGTACTGTTTAATTCCTTATATACCTTGCCCTTTGTTTACACTTTGCTATTCACTTTATATAGTTGGTATATACATAGTTATATTGCATCGAATAAGCAGTTACACTGCAAGAAAATTTGACTGTTGCTGTTTTATATACCAAATTAATGCAACTGTTTTTCACATGGAAGTGAAGACTTCAAACAAACAGAAAGTTAAAACAATGCCGTTAGGGTGGATAAAGAATCCATTGAGGAACTTCAATAACTACACAAACATGCAACTATACCAACATGCAAACCACCTATATTATAATTGGATTCAGGTATTTGTTATTTTAATTATTATTTTTTTTAGAAAATGTACTCTACTAGACATTTTGACTGCATACTTCTTATCTAATTAAAATTGTTGTTGCCCAGTATCCAATGTATTTGATATTGAGAAACTAGGCATTGAATAGGTTTGGGAACATGGCAGTAAAGGGTTAACAGTAACCAAAATGAGCTGGGCTCAAGATTGCTGATGCTAGCCTACTGTGTACCAGCATTGCAAATGCTTGAAATAATTGTAGCTAACAAAATAATTCCAAAAATCTTGCACATTTTACACTTGCATTATATACCGACCATCAAACGAAACGTATTACTATTATAACACATTTATAAAATAAGGTATGTAAATAATGGACATTGACAAAATGTTTTTGGTTTATTTTTAATCACTCGATCATTCACTCTTGACCATGACACGCTTGAGTGACTATGACTGAAGCATATGCACTTAATCACCTAATTAGAGAGACAGTTGATTGGACACTGGATATGGAGTGATTATGCAGCTGTTGAATTGAAGCTTGAATAAAAGCAATAAAGAAAATTGCAGAAAAAACCCAATATGCAACGACTGTCAAGAGAGCAGTGCCTTCATGCAATCGGCATGTTGGAGGCTGGACTAGGGCAGCGTACTGTGGCTCGTCGTCTTTGGTGCTCACAGCCAGCAATTTCAAACCTGGTGAGACTGTATAACCAGACACACTCTGTCAATGCCACGAACTGGGAGATTTAGGCTCTGCTTGCCTGAGTAAAGCAGCATTAGACATTGAAAGTTGGTTTGCTGGTGGGCTGTGTCTCCCATTCAAGGCCCTTGGCTATGTATAAACTGTTATATTTTACTAACAAGAAGCATGGGCAAGGCATCATTAGACCTTTGGAGATAAGAGAATTTTGTCGTCCAAAGCGGGACTTGACTGGTTAGACGCTGTCATCTGAAAAATCATCTGATTTTTACCCACACGCTAGATAATCATAAATCAGCATTTTATATATGAAGTGTTCTAAATAAATGTACATTCTGGATGACAAAATGCACAATTTTAAATTACGTTAACAAATTTTTACAGAAAATAGATATTCCCATTATTTTTTATTTCCATTTGGCTGCTGCTCGCTGGTGGGAGAGCCGTCTCCCTGTACGCTAGTAGTTTCCATAACAGTGAATTATGCTTCCATTCATTTTTATTGATCTCATTTACATGCATTTTGATTAAACAGTTCCCCTTATCTAGTCTTTGAGACAGGAAGTGATGTACGTGACCTGCAACGATTAAATTTGTTAACAAGAAATGTGTAAATTAGCGACCTAATCAACTCAACTTCAAAGCATAACGGATTGATTTTATTAACACATTTCGTTTGAAAATCACTTGCTACTAAAGCTGTTGTTACTATACCGCGAGTTTGAATCAGTAACACTGTTTTTTAAAAATGCCTCCCAGAGCAGCTTAAGATTCAATTACTTCCAGAATGGCTAGAAAATTAACAAGCCTGAAGTCTGTGCGCAGTGAAGTATGGAAATATTTCAGTTTTGAGGTGGATGATAATGGAATCGTAAAATATAACAAGACCTTGTTTTTCTCCGTGGATATTATGAAGCAAAGCGCCACTAAGTTAAAATAAGTTACTGCGTTCTGTCTGTTATGTTAATATATATATATATATATATATATATATATATATATATATATATATATATATATATATATATATACAGTGCCATGAAAAAAGTATTTGCCCCCTGTCTGATTTTCTGCATTTTTGCACATTTTTCACATTGTATTTGGTCAGATTTTTTTGTGGGTTGTATTATTATTATTATTATTATTAATTTCTTAGCAGATGCCCTTATCCAGTGCGACTTACAATTGTTACAAGATATCACATTATTTTTACATACAATTACCCATTTATACAGTTGGGTTTTTACTGGAGCAATCTAGGTAAAGTACCTTGCTCAAGGGTACAGCAGCAGTGTCCCCCACTGGGGATTGAACCCACGACCCTCCAGTCAAGAGTCCAGAGCCCTAACAACTACTCCACACTGCTGCCCTTGTAGTAGTATATACAGGGAGTCTGAGAGAAAAAATGACACCATTTCTAAGGCTCTGGGGCTCCACCGAACCACAGTCAGAGCCATATTGTCCAAATGGAGAAAGTTTGGGACAAAATCTCTCCAAGAGCAAGGCGTAAAATCGTCCAGGAAGTCACAAAGAACCCTAGAACAACATCCAGGGATCTGCAGGCCTCTCTCGCCTCAGCTAAGGTCAGTGTTCATGACTCCACCATCAGAAAGACACTGGGCAAAAATGGGATTCATGGCAGAGTAGCAAGGCGGAAACCATTGCTCACTAAGAAGAATATGAATGCTCGTCTCAAATTTGCCAAAAAGCACCTGGATGATCCCCAAGAGTTCTGGAACAATGTTCTATGGATAGATGAGTCAAAAGTGGAACTTTTTGACCGACATGGGCTCCGTTATGTCTGGCGAAAACCAAACACTGCATTCCACAGTAAGAACCTCATACCAACGGTCAAGCATGGTGGTGGTAGTGTCATAGTTTGGGGATGCTTTGCTGCATCAGAACCTGGACGCCTTGCCATCATTGAAGGAACCATGAATTCTGCTCTGTATCAGATAATTCTACAGGAGAATGTCAGGCCATCCGTCCGTGAGCTGAAGCTGAAGCGCAGCTGGGTCATGCAGCAAGACAATGATCCGAAACACACAAGCAAGTCTATATCAGAATGGTTGAAGAACAAGAAATGTTAAGTTTTGGAATGGCCTAGTCAAAGTCCAGACCCAAACCCCATTGAGATGTTGTGGCAGGACCTGAAACGAGCAGTTCTTGCTCAAAAACCCACAAATGTCACTGAGTTGAAGCAGTTCTGCATGGAGGAGTGGGTCATGGCGCTGTGAGAGACTAATCAATAACTACAGGAAGAGTTTGGTTGCAGTTATTGCTGCTAAAGGTGGCGTAACCAGTTATTGAGTCTAAGGGGGCGATTACTTTTTCACTCGGGGGCATTAGGTGTTGCATAACTATCTTTATTAAATAAATTAAATATGTATCAAATTTTTGTGTTATTTGTTCACTCAGGGTCCCTTTATCTAATATTAGGTTTTGGTTGAAGATCTGATAACATTCAGTGTCAAAAAGTATGCAAAAATGCAGAAAATCAGACAGGGGGCAAATACTTTTTCACGGCACTGTATATATATATACAGTATATATATATATATATATATATATATATATATATATATATATATATATATATATATATATATATATATATATATATATATATATATATATATATATATATATATATATATATATATATATATGATATTGTAATTGATTGATTATATTTTTCTGTGTTTTGGAAGACTTTGATATTATCGATATCAGGATCGAAATACATGTAAACATGCTTTAAAAATGGTGGCTTGCTGGTTAGATTTCAGTACAGTAACTTCACAAATTTGTATATTACCAGTACATTTTTAAAATGGTACTTTCAGTTTAGTTTCAGTGTTAATGTCATTCTTATTTTAATTGGTTATTGCTTAACCCCACGGTTTAGCTATGAACACTTTTTTAAGACATATTTGTAGGGGGCAATTTAAAAAAAAACAGCTTTCTCAATGTATTTTGTGTATGCATTACCAAATAAAGCATTGAAATCTATCATGCATCAGACTTTCATTCTGAATAAAGTGGTACTGAACAGACAAAACACATAACTTACCATTGCTGCCTGCTCTGCACATATTCCTGCAGTATCAATATCAAAATAATAAAGACTGGCAGTCATACAATGAAGTCTGAAGCAAGACCAGGGCTGGGATGAAATGACAGTGATACAATCAGTACTTCCTTCACCCTTCTTCAGTATGCTTCACAATAAGTCTGCACTGCATTTTATTATTTTCCTTACAATTCTATCCTTCATCTATAACTTTAAACAACCTGTGTATACTTAAAACACTTTCTCTCTGGACATGTGTTGCTCTGTATTTATTACCTTAGTTGAAGAGGTATTATGCAGTGCTTTGTTGAAAACAAAGAGTGTAAAGTACTGTTTAATCTCCAATACACCAGTATTTTGTCTTGAGGCCATGCCCTTCTGTGACAGGTGCATGCATTCGATGCAGAGTGAGAGGCAGGAGATCAAGACAGAGTGGAGTTCAGAGAGAGAGGAACACACTCTCCTGCTGATTAGATTCCACAGCTGGCAATCACACACAGCAGGCAGGCTCTCCCAGGAGCATCAGCTACTTCATTAATTAATTACATAATTACACACATTTTACACAATACTATTTACAATATATAGTAGTTCTATTCCTGGCCTGCATATTGAAGGTGCTGTATCCCACATGACACCATATGTCACAGACAGCTCTGTGGTGGCCAGTAAGTGGACAGACAGCAGTTTTCGTGAGTGAAATGCGCTGGTGCACAGATTTAACACACAAACAAACAGTTTTCACAAAACAGAAACAAAATGGCACGTTGGCCAAAATAAATAAACAAACAAATCAGATACTAAACAAAACACGTACAGTGCTGATTTAAACCAACATGGGCAGCAATTGTTTTCTAGACTCTTTTCTCTTTTCATGACTCATGACTCATGTCTCATGTCTTATGTCTCTCGTTCTGCCTCTGAACACACTCCACTCGTATCACCCATGATCACCCTATTTATACACCTGTGGCTGGAGCCTTAAATAATTATTTAATCATTTATTCAATTCAGCCACATTCCCGCATGTTTTTGCAGGGAGGATTTTATCACCCTCCCTGCCACCTCTATATTTCCCACACATACACACATCCTGTGCACCACTACAAATAAACTTTCAAATCGCCCATGCTACATAACCCGAACCATACCCCGTGCACCAATACGTACAATAACACTCCACTTCGAACAAGCTGAACGTGTCGGAGTCTTCCTGCCTCACAAAATTCCATCAACTTTGAATATTATCAACGGATGGTCAGAATTCAGTATTTAAAAAAAAAAACATGCTTTTGGGATATTAATTTGTTAAGTTTCTTCATAGAATTATATTTTTGCTTATGAGTAATAAATGCATTTGTACTGTGGGCTAGGTTTTGACATGCACATTTGTTTTTTTTTATAGAAATGTTTTCGTACTAACTTTTGTACTTGATAACATTAATTTAAAAATCCAATTGATGCCTATGATTAATACATTTTAATACGTTTTTTGACTAATTTGAACCTATTAATATGTTTCAATATTAACTAAATCGAATCAATTAATCAAATTGATTCATGTTGTAACACAATTGCTTTATTAAAATGTTTTGATATACTGTTACTTGATTGATTACTGTCTTGTTGACAGTCATCTTAAAATAACACTAGAATAGTTTTATATATATATATATATATATATATATATATATATATATATATATATATATATATATATATATATATATATATATATGTATATATATATATATATATATGTATGTATATATATATATATACACTTCACAGTCTTGCAGCAGGGCCCAGGGTGGGAGTGGGGCTAAGATGGTTAAATACTTTGTGTGAACAGGTGAAGAAAAACTAATCATGTGTATTATTATTATTTATTTCTTAGCAGATGCCCTTATCCAGTGTGACTTACAATTGTTACAAGATATCACATTATTTTTACATACAATTACCCATTTATACAGTTGGGTTTTTGCTGGAGCAATCTAGGTAAAGTACCTTGCTCAAGGGTACAGCAGCAGTGTCCCCCACCTGGGATTGAACCCACGAGTCAAGAGTCAAGAGTCCAGAGCCCTAACCACTACTCCACACTGCTGCTGATCCTGCCCTGGCATACACATGTTTGCCTCAGACCTTAAACCTCCTTCATGGGTTCCCCAAGTCATTTTTTTGTTATTAAAAGAGATCTGATCCTTTTTGCGTGTAGACAGGTTCATATAAAATAAATAAATAAATAAATAAAAAAGAACTCCCGGGAGCTGTGCTCCCATGACATGAACTCTATTGCATCCAATAAAATCAGTTTCTTGATGGGCAAGACAGCAGATCTGACAGGCTTTGAAGGGGGTTTGGTTGTAGGCTCTGGGTTAGCAGGTGCTTCTTTATACAAGATTGCACATATTATTCACAAGGAACACCATGGGCTATTCTGGAGAAGAAATAACTGATTACAAACATTGTCCATTGTTGATGCATCCAAGTAGTAGTAAAGGCACGACAGCGTCTGTCACTTTTTCTAAGCCCCACCCCTTTTGATTGCTCTATGACCATAGGCCCCACCCCTTTCACACATTTTGATTGATTTATGACCCTAACCACGCCCCTAATGGTTGATTGATGACCTTAAGCCCCATCTCTTTCCACACCTCTGAGTGATTTATGGCCCTTAAGCCCCACCCCTTCTCCCCACACTTTGATTGATTTATGGCCCTTAAGCACTGCCCCTTTTTCCCACACTTTGATTGATTTATGGCCCTTTAGCCCCTCCCCTTTTCCCCACACTTTGAGTGATTTATGGCCCTAAAGCCTCACCCCTTTTCCCCACGCTTTTGAGTGATTTATGATCCCTTATGACCCGTCCCTTTTTTCTGATATTAACCGGACGTCTGTCAAAAATAACCCTCCCCTAAAAACGGCATCTGTTGTATCCATAGTTTATAGACTATTACAAAGAAAAGACAGAAAAATAAAAAGAAAGAAGAGAAAGCATGTTGTAGTGTATTTTTTGTGACTATATTTGAGACCCTCTGGAATAATAACCAGAAGATTATTAACAAACAGAGAGTCCATAAACATACAAAAGCATTTCACAATCAGTATACTAAACACAAATTACACTGAAAATTAACCCATAACAGTAGATGGCGAATGTGCCGGGCCCTACATTTCTGTTGGATTTCCAGGCCGTGGTAGGTAGCTGTGTACATTCCATAATACACATGGTTCTATCTAATGGTTGATCTTAATATTACAACATATTCTAAAAAAACGATTTAAAGTTGTTTTTGAATCCAATAAAATTTAGCACAGGCTGAATTGTAAAGGATTTGGGGTTTTTTAGGAGCCTACCCATAATGCACCTGTATTTGCATAATGGTTTCTATTAACATTACAGAGAACTCTAAAAACCTAGTTAATGTTATTTTTGAAGCTAAAAAAAAATGACCCCCCACGTTCTTTGTCGTAATGTGATTATTTTAAGACCATACAAGACGTGGTTAGGTATAAGAATAATATTTATATGTTAAAAAACTATATAATTGCGTCAGGATTAAGCATTCTGCATACTGCCATCTGCTGGTTGATTTTAATATTGCAGCGGTCACAAATTGAATATGTTGGGAAGATCTTTTCAAATGTTAACACAATATTCATTGACTTAATGTGACTATTTTAAGAACAAATAATAGGTGGTTAGGTATAAGATTCATCTTTTTCTGTTAAAACTGAATATATTTTGGGGTTTCTCGGGACTAGTAAGAAATTATAGAAAAAAGAAGGAAGAGAGTCTGTTTTTTTATGTATTTATTTTTGTGACGCATACTGCCATCTGCTGGTCGATTTTAATATTCCAGCTGCCACGACCTGAATATATACAACGTATTCTAAAAAACGATTTAAAGGTATTTTAGACGTTGATAAATGTTACCACGACATTATTTGACTTCATATGAATATATTAATCCCATACAAGACGTGGTTAGGATAAGAATAATATTTTTTTATGTTAAAAACTGTATAAATGCGGTAGGATTAGCCATACCGCAGACTGTCTGGAGTAGGCTTTTAATATACTAGCATCGGTTTCTAATTATTTTCAAATAAATATCTAAAAAGCATGTTTGAAAGTGATAACCCTAATGTTTTTTTTTTAATAGAAATAAAAGTATTTTCGATAGCTTCAACTCTCCTACATCCGCGGGCTGTAAAAAAGACGCCGTGTAACGAGGTTAATTAATCGTTCTGCGCACTGTATTCAAATGAGGCTAGACGCCTCTTTGAAATAATCAATCAATCGATGTACGGGGTTTAATGGCTAATCTGTTTATGCCGCCTTCAGGTAACAGTATTTAAACCTGCCTGCCTGCCTGAAACGGACTGATCTGCGCTGAAAAATATTGTGTGCTTTGGACTCTAAAATATAATGGATTACTTCGACAACAATTTAGGTAAGTGCTTTTATTTTTAAATTGTATCAAAGGCGCTTGTTTAAAAAAATAATACAGTTTGTTGTCTGCTGTTTTGGCTACTTAGTACTCGTTTGTCTGTCTATTTAAATATAAGAATGTATGTTTTAAGTACTTTAGATCGTGAGATGGTAAAAATGCTGTTTTTTTTGTAACAGGTACTATGTTTGTTTGGAACGACTCTGAGTCTCTGGGGTTGGCAGAGTGTTGTATATGTGGGAAATAATAGTCTAAAAATCTTTATCTTTTATAATGGGTTATTTAAACGTTTTTACACTGGGTATCCCTGTTAGAATCTCTGAGCCGTACTGTGAGGGTGTGTGCGCTTGGGCTTACCTGTGAGAGAGTGCTTGTGCTTTTTGAAGCCCCCTGTTTTTTAATATTATAATATTGACAAAATAAAAATAAATATCTAAAAAATGTTTATCGTTTATAAGGAGTTATTTAAATGTATTGCTGTTTTTTGTAATGGGTACTATGTCTGTTCGGAACGACTCTGTTTGAATCTCTGGGGCTGGCAGAGTGTTGAATATGCGGTAAATAATAGTCTAAAAATGTTTATCTTTTATAAGGGTTATTTAAACGTTTTTACACTGGGTATCCCTGTTAGAATCTCTGATCCGTACTGTGTGTGTGTGTGTGCGCGCTTATGCTTATGTGTGCGAGAGCGCTTGTGCTTATTTTGAAGAACCCTGTTTGAATCTCTGGGCCCTACTTTTTTTTTTTTGTTTGTTTTGTTACTGTGTTTGTGTGTGTGTGCGCGCGCATGTACTCACGTGTGCGAGTGTGTTTGTGCTTTTTGAAGACCCGTGTTTTTTTTAACCCTTTGCAGTCCATTTATTAATTGTGCGTCAGGCTCGCCAGGTCCAATTTATTTTCACACGCTCAGTTAATTTTAGTCGCGCTGTTTAAAAGTATTTTTTTTCCACAGTCAAACGGGTTTAAATGGCCCTGCATATCAACAAAGCACTCGCTAGGCATCTCCAGCCCCGCCCCACCCTTTCGTTCGCTATCTCTTTCACATATGCTAAGAAATAAATAATAATAATAATAGTCGTACATACCGATCAATCATCTCCTGATGACTTGTTTTATCACCAAACTCCTCAATAATGCAATCCAAGTCATTATTTTATTACTATAACATCTCGAAAAAGCTCTGCAAATGTCCGTGATAGTCTCTGTGTGCTGATACAGTAACACCCAGCTTGTTTCCTTATGACCGCCCCTATCTGATGTCAGGGGCAAGTATGACTATTCATGAGATACGCCTTTTTTAATTTTTTTTTATTTTATCGGCTTGTCTCGGCTCCTGTCGCTCCCACTCGGCCATTGAATGGTTTTCTCTGCTTTTTCCAGAGAAAAAACGACTTTTTTTGCGTTTTTTGCATTTTTTTGATTAATATTATAATATTGACAAAATAAATATCTAAAAGATGTTCATCATTTATAAGGTGTTATTTAAATGTATTTGTGCTTATTGAATCTCTTTGTTTTGGACTGTTATATTATGACCTCCCTAAGATGGCCGCCGCTCTTTAGCGACAGTACATCCAAGATGGCCGCTGTTCTTACTTTACCATCATCCAAGATAGTCGCCGTGTATTAGCAGTCTTTATTCAATTGAATTACTTGTAACAGCCAGAGAGGTGTTCATTTGGAGAGTTTCAATTTACACTTCTTAAGCCCCTTACATATGTCTCAATCTACAATATTGTGAACATTTTAAATCCTATATACTTTCTTTATTTCTTTATTTATTTATTTATTTTATTTTTTATTTTAGCGCTTTTCTTATAACGCAATCAGTCTCAGATTTCACAGCTGCATCGTGTGATTTCCTGACCAGCTCTCTCTGTACAGCCTCCCAAGATTATGAAATATTTTCAGAAATTATCAGCGATATTAGTAAGTCTTTTTATTTATTTATTTATTTTTCCTCTAAAAGGCCCTTTCAACTTATTTATTTATTTATTTATTTTGATTTCTTTTTATAGCTAAATATTCCTCTCACGCTTCAGAACCCGATGATTCATTCCATTTCCTGGCCGATAACATATGTACCCCCAGTCAAGAACGTATTGTAGAGGCAGAGTTAGAGGCTTTAGTAGATCCTAATATCGGTAAATGTTGTTTTTTTTTTCAGAGTTTTAATGTCTCTCTGTATGTGTATATATATATATATATATATAAACACTGCTCTGCTCTAATACAATTTCTTTTTAAAACTATAGATGCTGCACCCCTTTCAAAGCTGTACAATTAAACCCTTCAGATCCTGATAAAGTCTGGACTTTGGAAGACTTTGTTGTCAACAAACCAGGTCCCCCCATTAGAGGTAAACAAAGTGCTAAGAAGACTCCAGTACGCCCTAAAAAAGACTCTCATGGATCAGTAGTCACTCCTAAAGATCAATTTATAATCCCCCCGGCAAAAGCTCATGGTGCGTATATTCGTGCCCCTTTAAAAACTACGACCCAGCACACAGAAATGGATTTTCAAGCGCGGTTGCGCTAATATTTTGATAAACACAAAAATAAATACAGCAAAACAAAACAAACACCTAACTCCGATTTGGAGCACTTACTACACAGGTAATTTCCCTGACTAACTTGCAGGACGGCTAAGCTGTTTACCTGGCATACAGAACACAAACCACACAGGTTTAACACAGCACCTACTATTTTCTTTCTCCTTGACTGCTCGGAAGCAGAGCACCTTCCTTCTGCCTCCTTCCACCCAGCAGCCCAGAGCAGACTAACTGCTCCTCTTAAATACCCTGCACCTGGTCCCAATTTAATAATAAAGCACCAGGTGCAGGGAATGATTCATAATAAAACAATTAACAGAAATAATTAATCAATAAACAAAACAATTACTTTAAACTACTGTGCATTTGCACATGTTTTCCATGCAGGGAGGATTAACCCCCTCCCTGCTGTCTCACTCATCCCGCTGTCTTACAATATATATATATCTTTTTGAAAAAGTGTACATCTCAATAAGTCTCTTTGTTTTTATCTTATATAGCGCCACAAAAGAAAAAGTCTTGTAGACCCGGAGCAGTCGGAGCACCCCCAACACTGCCCAGTTCCTCCAAGTTCTGCAAAACCCCAACATCACCAGGGGATGCAGGGGTCAAGAGAAAATTAATTACTGACAATCCTGTTTTTTCATTTCCAGCATTATTACGGCGTTGTAAATTTGAAGGCTTTTTTGGGTGCCCGTTACATGTGTAAACACTGCTACACTGTCTATAGCAACAAGGCAGGCCATCGATGTGAGGGATATTGTAATGTTTGCTTTCAAGACTCCTGTGTTCCAGATCCTCAGGGGAAAGTTAAATGTGATGAGTGTCATCGAACTTGTCGTTCACAATCTTGTTATGATTTTCATAAGTCTGATTGGATCCCTTCCACTGTTACTTTAGATCAGATGTTTTCACATTGTGACACCTTGAAACTGTGTGAATCTTGTTGTAGGTTAGTCACTATCAACCCTGATAAACCAAAAAAGCATACGTGTTTAGCAGTGCAGTGTAGGACATGTAAGGTACCGCTGGACCCTGACTCACCACATAAATGCTTCATAACCCCTCTCAGGGCCCCTGAAGTGTCTACGAATTATGTCTTCTATGATTTTGAATGTAGACAGGAGGATGGGGTTCATGTTCCCAATTATCTGCATTGCATCCATTTGGATGGTGTCGAATGGTCTTGGGATGGAGAGGATTGTGTGAAGGCCTTCTTTCAGAGATACCGTAATTACAAGTATAAAGACTATACTTTTATAGCGCATAACTCAAAAGGTTATGATGGTTATCTGCTCATGAATCATCTAGTGCACAATGGCATTACCCCTCAGATTATATCTCAGGGCAGCAAACTGACGTGTTTCATTGACAAAACTTTCAATATGAAGTATATTGATTCTTTGAACTTTTTACCTATGCGTCTGAGTGCTATGCCTAAAGCGATGGGATTTGACGCCTCTAAAGGGTATTACCCACATTTCTTCAATACTGCCGAAAACCAGACCTATGTAGGACCGTACCCAGATCCTAAGTACTACGGTATTCACCAGATGATGGCCAAAGACCGTGAGGACTTTTATGCATGGTATGCGACCGTTAAGGACGGCGTGTTTGATTTCAAAAAGGAGGTGGTGTTTTACTGTAAGAACGATGTCGAGATTTTAAAAGAAGCGTGTATTTGTTTCAAACAATCGCCTCCTTGTGCATGGCTATGTACAGGACCAAATTCCTGCCTCAGAAAACAATAGGTATTGCAGAATTTTTTCAGTATGTGTTTTCAAAACGCTATAAGGTTTCCCATTTTTTCTTTGTCGGTGAAAACGTGGCCCAGGTGCAGTGGCGCTACACTTCTGACTCGTTCACACCCCCTGGTAATGTAAACATCTTTATAGCTGCCTTTACAACTGCTTATGCTCGTTTAGAGCTGTATAACCTGATGGATTGACTACAGAGAAGGTGCCTTTACCATGACACAGACTCTGTAATCTTTGTGAGCAAACCTGGAGATTGGAACCCCCCGCTAGGTGATTATCTAGGGGAATTGACTAGCGAGCTTAAACTGGGTGATTACATTACAGAACTTGTTTCAGGGGGGCCTAAAACATACGGCTATAAAACAATGGACGGCAAAACATGTCTGAAAATTAAGGGCATAACCCTTAATTACGAAAACTCCAAAACTATTAATCTCTCGTCTTTGAAAGATTTGGTTCAGAATTTCGTGAGTCCTGATCGAGACACCCCTCCTGAAAAAATCTTGATCGAAGGGACCCAAATTCACAGAAATAAAAAAGAGTTTCAGCTAGAAAATAGACCACACAGGAAAACTTTTCAGATTGTGTACAATAAGAGAGTATTGAAGCCTGACTACACCACGTTGCTCTATGGATACTGAAGGAGGTTTCGATGTACATCTTTCCATCCCTTTTGCAGCGATCATATCGGGACCCTCTAGTTCAGGGAAAAGCTTTTTTGTGAAAAAACTTTTAGAAAACTCTTCACAGATTCTGTCGCAAATTCCTGAGAATATAATATACTGTTATAGTTGCTGGCAAAAATTATACGATGAATTAGCTTGTAAATTTCCCAATTTAAAATTTGTTGACGGTATACCAGCCTCTCTCTGTGATGATTCCTTACTCCCCCCTAACAAAGTCAATTTAATCATTATTGACGATTTGATGGAGGCAGCTAGTGAAAATGATGAAATACAGAAAGCCTTTACAAAATACATGCACCATAGGAATTTATGTATATTATATCTAGTACAAAATTTGTTTTTTCAAGGTAAAATGAGTCGTACCATAAACTTAAATGCTAATTACATGATTCTTTTTAAAAATCCCGGAGAGAAGCTGCAGATTAACACCCTAGAGAGACAGATGTACCCGCGAAACGCTAATTTCTTTTTAGAAGCTTTCGAAGATGCGACAAAACAACCATACGGTTATCTCTTGGTAGATTTAAAAGCACAGACCCCTGAAGATTATCGGTTACGAACAGGTTTGTTCCATCCTGATTGGTCTGCCAAAAAACCTAAGGCTAAGAGGTTATAAAGTCCTGTAGATGCTTAAAAAGATTATTTTATCAACAGCAGACAATATCTGTCGGCTAGAATAAAAAGAAACCTCCCCCTCTTAAAAAGGTTAGTCAGCGGCTCTTCTCCCCAGAGAAGAATCGTTTTACAAGAGGCCTCTGATGATCTTATCAAATCTATTGTTGAAATAGCCATAAACACTTTAAGGGGGAATATTCCTTTGACCAAGGCCCAATTAAAAAGACTTAAAAAATAAAAAGTTGTAATAAAGAAGTTATGTAATAAGAAAGAAGAGAAAAACAGTAAACCAAAAAGGAGGTTTTATAGGTTCTTTGTTAGGCATTGCCATCCCATTTTGTATCAGATCTTTTAACATCAAGACGTTAAAAGTATGGAGTATGCTCAGAAAATGTACCTCGTACCCCAACAACAGATTGACAGACTACGACAAGGCCCCTCCACTTCTCCTGAACCTATTAGAAAAGCAGTGGAAAGTCGTCTTGATAACGATATGAAAAGTGTGTTACTGAGAACTGATATTAGCGATTATGAAAAAATTAAACTATATACTGCTTTTTTACAAAGGTGTCTGACCTTGATTAAACAGGATGAAAAAGAGACTAATACTTTAACATTGTTAACCCCTCCTAATGATGCTGTCACTGATAATACAACTGGGCCCCAGGCACATCCTCAAGATGGACAGAGTACTGCTCAAGAGAAAGTTTCTCAGATAGAGGATTATGTTATGAGAAGCGTCCCTCACAGATCTAAGAGGAATGCTGACTTTATTTTACATGCCATGACCCAGAACTCTAGTACTACTTTGTGAAATGATCAAGGAGAGTTTATTTTAAGGGGTAATGTGGTGAGAGGGACCCATATGGTTGATTTAATTAAAACAGCTACCGGGGTCAGTAATGTTACAGATCGTAGGAACCCGCAGGTTGGGATGAATTCCTAGAGGGTTTAGCATGCATAAATATCCCTAATTCTGTGATCCCTAATACCCAGACCCGCAGCCGTATACATGCCTTTAAAATTACACCTCTTAAGATATCCAGAAGGTGGAAAAGGAGAAAAAATGACTGAGAAGACTGTGTCAAATATACTTGTTGATTTTTTTTATGTTTTATGAATACATTCAATAAAAAAGATATTGTTTAAGGATTTATTGTCTCAAACAGCGTTTTTATTTAACATTTAAAACATTTGTTTTTAAAAGCCTGACAGGAATTTACACACTGTACACATCGTCACACATATATTTTGATTTAGAGGGATATATTTTTTGAATGAAATTGTAGACCATATAATCGTTTTTATCAACATTTTCACTATATAGTTTCAGGATTTCACGGTCAAGACCTTTAGAACAGTGATATAAGAAAAAAACACAATGATGTCCACATGTAGAGGTCTTTGGTCATTGTAGCTGTTGGTTGTTGAATACAGTCTGTGTAGAGTTTTTGAATAAAAATTCCATAATAGGAAAATAGCCGAAATCCAGGGGGTATCCGTACGAGTCAAAATAAAGTCCCAGCCAATGTTCCCCCGGATAATTCTGAGGATGAGTGTTCACGATGATCAAAGCAGGTTTTTTTTTAATTTTCCCCTTAGGCAGTTGGTCACATGCTAAAACCCCATAAAAACTATTTTGTGTAAAAGGGTTACTAGTTAGTATTGAGGTAAGTTGTAAAGTATTCATGGTCACGCTAAATGACTCAATTGCATTTAATCAGTAATCAAAGAGAACAGCTCTTTGTTGGGAGACCTCTATGACGTTCTCAAACACAGCATAGATGATTAGGTTTACAGTAAAAAAAAAAACAGAAAAGCACATTTCAAGATGCATGTTTCCCGTTTTAACTAGAGAAAAGTGATCCCCTGCTTCTTGGTCGGGGGTTAAATCAAAAGCATAAAGGGTGTACCCCCTAGAGTAATCGGAACGATCGATAATCAGAGGTTTGTCTTTCAGGTGTCTTCCAGTGGCCTGTATTAAACTATAATACTCCCTAACAGAGTTGTGCGTATTCGCATAGTTGGGTTGAAAAGGTTTTGAGGGTATTTGTTCTCCATCAACATACAATGCTATAAAGTTGGCGTTAAAATGTTTAAAGTTAAAAGGATTTTTTACATAATCACCACTAAAGGCATTGTTATCTGTTAAACCTATGACTACAAATTTAGGCAGTTGCCCCAGAAACATGTTTTCTTGATTACTAACTCTGAGCCCTCTAGGGATGCTATAAACCTTGACAGCGACCTGTTCAATAGGATATTTATCAAGGCATGTCCTTTTTTCACATCCGGAGACACTTTAACTTTCTTGACATAAAGAGAGGCTTCTAAAAGGTGAAGTTTGTACTGGTTTGCATCGCCTGCCATTAAACAAAACATCACTAGCCCTAATCATATAAATTTTTACATCAATGCCATTTAACATGAGTTTTTCTTGAAAAAAAATATCAGAATGTAGAGGTCCTAAAAGTTCAAATACGTGACTTCTTCGGGTATAAACACATCTTTGCCTTAAACCTTCGTTTGCCCCTACAGGATCTCCAACATCCATATTGCCAGCGGTGTCTTTAAAATACATCCCAGCCGAAAATTGAGATTCCAGGGTTTCCTTACCATAATTGAGCAAGACTTCTATAAGACTTCTATAAGGATATGTGCTACTACTCTGGCTAATTAATCTCTCGCCTAAGGAAACGTCTACTTGTGAGAAAATTGTAGCTATAGGATAGTTGATAATGCTTACAGGGCTATTGACATCTAGATCAGTGTTATCTGCTTTTGTGATTTTACAAACGAGTCTTAAAAGAGTGTTATTTAAGTCCAGATAATCCTCCCCATTTCCTGCAATATAAAATTCAAGAGGGGTGGTGTCCGAAAGGGCAGAGAGCGGTGGTATTTCAACATAAAGGCTTTTATCTATACTTGTCTGGGTGTAAGGCACGGTGAATAAATCCAGTTCAGATTTTACACATTCTTGAGATAAATGATGAACTAGAGCCATGTTTTAATATGATGTTTCTAGTTTTCTTTTTACGACGAGCCTTCGTTTTTTTAACAGACCTCTTCCTCCGCAAGCTGCTGCTTAATGTTTTAGAAGGTGCTCGTCTAGCCCTTTTACGGGATCGGCTTTGAGCTCCTGGAGGACTGGGATGTTTTTTTCTATAGCCTCTTGACATCACCATTAGCCCCGACCCTGATTGGGGCTCCTCATGGTTGTGAGTAGCGCAGGATGTTATCACGTTCGACAGCACATCCTTCACAATGTTTTTAGCCGCTGACTTTAAATGAGGTTTAGCTATATCAAAACCCCTTCTAAGTAAAGGCATAGCTTTTCTAAAAAGCCCTCTGAATATACCCCCGATCCCTGCCCCGTACATTACCGGAGCTCCAGTAAACCCAGGCATCCCATATCCAGCTTGATTTTTGTAATATTGTATATAAGGGTTAGAATCTCCATAGACCCTCATTTTCGTATTCTTTTCAATTATATATAAAGAAACTGTTTAACAGGTCTGAAGTGGACCTTCACTATGACCTTCCCAAAACGAAATGGAACAAGACTGTTTTGATCCGTCTTAAGTTGCAAAGTTATAGTGTCAAAACTATTCTTACTGACAGCTACATAATGAGGTCTGTCATAAGTTATTGTTACTATTTCATTGGGGGATCCATTAATAGGAACACATCTTAGAAGGGGGACGTAGCTATCCCCCACTGCTTGATGGGTTATTATGTCGGTGTATACATACAAAGTGTAAAACCCTGCTCTAATGTCTGCCGGATAAAACCCCCTCTTATAAGCTTTCTCAGCGGCGGCTTCACAGAACCCCAAGATCCTTCCTAATTGACCCTCTGTATACAGGTACAATTTGGCATCTCCATGTATATAAAATTTCTTTCGACAGATTTGTATAATAACTCTATATCGATCAATCGAAAGCATTATTCATAGCGTTTATTAATTCCTTTACAGAATCATAATAACCGGCGGCTATTTTAAATACTGTTTTAACAGTATTTTAACAGATGCGTATCTATATTACGGGTAAAAAAATCTATTCTCTGCATCACTTTTATTTTCCCACGTATAAGGGTATTGGATCTCTGCTAATCCAACTTCCCATTTTCCTTGTAGATTCACAGGTTTTGATAACCGTATAGTAAAATCGGCTATAGTGTTCTTTGGAAATATATCCTTTGAGGTGTTACTGGGTAGAGTCACATAAAATGAGGATTGATCCATCTTGTCAGTAGCCTCGGTGTAATGAAATCTACAATGATGGAGTCCCCTTAATATCCTGCAACTGCTTAGCCTCGATCCAGCTGTTAAATTTGTCCGGCTAACCCCGCCACTTTATAAGACAATACTTTTTACCTTTTTCTTTTTTCTTGGCTAAGATTTTCTCTACCGTAAACAGTCTATCTTCCGACCCTTTTATCTTCTGTAATTCAAGCTCGTAGAAGGTCCCATTTATTTCCTCTCCGTCATAATCCTTCAGCCTGTATACAGGGGTTTTCCTAGGTAATCGTTCGTATATATTAAAAATTTCATCCGTGTATGTCTGCTCGTAACCTTTTATAAAGGGGGCCCTTAGTTTTGATACTCTAACAGCATCCCCAATCTGAAACTTGAATTTAGGTGGTTTGTATGGAAATTCCTGAGTATTTAGATTCTTAAAAACTTTAAAGGAATTGTCTTCATTAACTTCTGAAGGTTTCATTTTAATACTTCTATGGTAAGAATTATTATAAGAGCGAACCATTTCTTTTAGCTTATCTAAATTCTTATGAGTGTTGAAGGCTGTAAAATATTTCCACATTTTAGTCTTTAGAGTCCTACTATACCTTTCAACAATAGAGGCTTTTAATTCATTACCGGTGGTAAAGTGCGCTATACTATATTTTTTTAACAAGTTTTGAAAGGACTTGTTTAAAAATTCTTTACCTTTATCAGTTTGCAATTTTTTGGGTGAACGACCGCTTTCAAGGATTTTCTTGAAAGCCTTTGTCACACACCCAGCTGTTTTGTTTTTTAGAGGTTGAACCAATTTGGATAAAACATCTATGCATGTTAACATAAACTTGTTGCTGTTATTTTTCTTTGACAGACTAGACATATCTACTAAATCAGCCTGCCATTGATCGTCAATATTAGATACAAATACACGGTTTCTTTTAAAGTTTATTCTAGAGGGTTTATGTAGGGTGTAAGTGTCTTGTTCAGATAACCATTCGGCTACATCCTTATCACTAACCCTACAACCCTCCTCCCTAAGAACTCTCTGTTGAGACTGTCGGCCTCCAAACCCCCCTGGATTTGAAACATCGTAGTAAATTCGTTTCATTTGCTGAAGAGTCATCCCTTCAGAAAAAAAAGTCAAACAAATGCGGTGATTGTAAAGCACAAAAGGGTTTATTCACTCAGTTTACAGATTAACAATTATAACTGGATACTTTAAACAACGCATAAACAGGCGGTATTGTCTTTCATAGTAATGCATTAAACAAGATACAGTATCTTTTACAGCTCTAGAGATATCAGTATTCAAACCATTGACGAGATGATAAAGACAGGCTTCAGACACGTATGTATATACCCCATTTACAGGGGTACACATTGTAAAACATTTCAGGGATCAGTGACGTTAGAAAAACATTTAAAGGTATTTCACATTTTACAGAATCAGCAATCATTTCAGCCCAATATTTAGGATCCACCAAGGCGTGTATTTCAAGCGTCGCTCTTTTTAGTTCAGTGAAACGTTTTGCATCGACAGACAAGGGGTTTTTAAAGAGGTCCCGACAAGCCAATTTGTCAACTACGAGTTCAAACAGAAGACCCTCCAACTCACTCTGCATTCTGTCCCGAGTCATGCGGTTCCCCATCTTCAAAGTCAAAAGCACTGTAATAAGTCAGAGGAGCCTGGGGTTCTGTAAAGTTTCTGTGATAGAAAGATCTAGTTATCTTGTTAACCACTTCTTGAGTCCTTTCGTCCAGGTCCTGTTGCAGCTGCTGAAGCTTCTCTTTTATGTAAGGTTCAGGTCTCAGTTCAATTAAACAATCCTCAATCAGCTTCTGAATCTTGTTCAGAGGTAGGAAAAAATCGAGTAGATGAAGAGCCTTAGAAATCAGAATCTTTAACCAAGGTACGTGTATTTTAGCTATTATTTCTTCAAACCTCCTGTTGAAATAACCGTAGTCCGCTTCAAAGAGACAGCTATGACATCTCTGGCTGGGGTGGTCCACGGTGCAACCGGCACAATTTTTCTGCAGATCCCGGTCTATGATCACTTCCAGTAGAGAGCCCAGAAGGCCCTTGACAATCTTGAGGATTCTTGTGAATGTCACTCCGTAAAGGCTGTCGGGGTCGTCGTGATCCTCCGGCTGTTCTGTAGGAAGAGCGTGAGACAACGGTATAAAGACAGGTTCGGTTGGAACCTCCGGCTCTGTAGGAGGGTCGGTAGGAAGACTCTGGTCCAGCAGATCGTAAGAAGGTAGAAAACACCCTTTTTCAGATACACAACATTGCCACGGCGCCTCGGGATCTTCAGCGTCCCTATTCTCTGGAACGTAATCAAAATCAAACCACTCGTCGCAAGAGCTGTCTGAAATATAGCCAAATACTGCGGAAGCCATGCTGACGGTACTTCTCTTTTAAGCAGTATGAACCTTGAATAAGAAACACCTTTTTATTAGAACCTTGAAACACGCCCCTCCCATAGATAGCATCATACCCTACAACATGTCCAAACATGCCAGCTCTCTACCATCTCTCAGCAATGAGGATGCGGGGTCGAAGTCCTCCACCTGCTAACATTTTTCTAAATTACATATATTTGATATACATATGTCATTTTATACAACATGCTTTCTCTTCTTTCTTTCTGTTTTTCTGTCTTTTCTTGGTAATAGTCTATAAACTAGGGGTACAACAGACGCCATTTTTAGGGGAGGGTTATTTTTGACAGACGTCCGGTTAATATCAGAAAAGAAGGGACGGGTCAGAAGGGATCATAAATCACTCAAAAGCGTGGGAAAAAGGGGTTTGGCTTTAGGGCCATAAATCACTCAAAGCGTGGGAAAAAGGGAGGAGCGAAAGGGCCATAAATCACTCAGGGGCGTGGAAAGGGGTGGGGCTTAAGGTTACAAATCAACCAATAGGGGCGTGGTTAGGGTCATAAGTCAGTCAAAATGTGTGAAAGGGACGGGGCTTAGGGTCATAAATAACTCAAAAGGGGCGGGGCTTAGAAAAGTGACAGACGCTGTCATGCCTTTACTACTTATCCAGATTGAAAATTGCATATATTTGAATGATTTATAGTGCAAAAGATAAACTTGGCTGAATACCCTTAGGGACGCAAGACCAGGGAACGCTTTATTGGCTTTGGTTTAGGAAGGGTTGCTAGTGTCGCCTCGCTGTGCCACAGCGCCACTCAGGAGCCCAGTCAGGCTGAACTGTTGTCTTTCAGTCACACTGAATGTGAAAAGCAAATTTAACAACCAAATGTACTAAATCAAGAAGTGGCTGATAGATATTTAGAATGGTTTAGGTTCTCATGTCTGGTGACCTCATGTCTGTGTTAGACCCGGATCTGGAAATGATCGTTCACTAAATAATTCATCACAAGGACAATTAAAAACTGACAGTCTAAACAATTGGATGAGGTAAAGAGACAGTGAGCCAGCATCATTTTCTTTTTCTTATCATTGTTTAAACACAAACCAGACATTAGTTACCTTGTGCTGTCTCCAGCTCTTATCAGCATTTGTGTAATTTTGCTGTTACTCTGATGTAACTAAAGGCAGAGACACTACTAAACTACCCTTTTGAAGTGTACAATAAAATTCCCACTAGTAGCTGCAATCTCTATTTTTTATTGGTCAATAAATCAGAAAGTGCAATTAACTGTGTAAATGAGATTCAACATGAAAATAAAATCTGGCAAAATAAACAGTGTTCTGCAAAATTATAATGTGCTTGCACATTAAGCTAATGATAATGTTTTGTAAAGATCTGGTTATTTCCACTTTAACAGCTGGGTTTCAAAGCAAGGCAATGGCTCATTTTCTCTAACATACTTAAAAGCTGTTTTTTGCACTGCATTTTACTCTACTTTTCTGTGCAATTAGAGTCACACTACTTTCTGTCAAGAAGAAAAAACTGTAGTAACAAAATGTAGTAACAAAAAATCTCATGCATACCCAAGTTCAGAAACCTGGATTGTGCTACAGCAAAGGCTACAGCCTATTATAGACTACATCAATGTTCCAGTATACAATCTATAATACAATCTACGGCAAATTTTGAGTTTTAATCAGCCTATCTGTGCATCTGTACTGGCTTTCTGTGACCTGTACTGTACAGTAGCGGGTGGGACAAAGTCAGTGCTGCATTGTTTTCAATTAGGTTGCTAAAATCTAGTTTTCAGCATTGGAGGTAAAACACCAGAAATGGATGACAAAGCAAAAAAAAGCAAAGTATATTTTGGCTGATGATCGTGTCAAGATATTTCCCAAAGAAACTGTACATGCAGATGGAGGTAATTGTTTTGCACTTGTAATGTGTCTGGAGAAAATACGACCGATCGCTACTTAGCTTCAGAATCACACATTAAACTAAAGGCTACTACAGAGGCTGCTGAACAGAATGTATAATAAACAGCTTTCAGAAAACAAACTGGAAAGTCAGCACAGACAAAAAGTATTCCTGTCGGTTGTAGCCAAGTTAAATCAGTTCTACAGCTACGATCTAGCACAGCCACCTCGCTTCAAACAACCTGCTGCTTACTTTTTAAATGCAGTTAGAATTTTAGACCTGAATAGGCATGTTTCCTTTGTTTTGACTCTGTACTAATAAAATAAATTATTGGATGGGACAAATAACATGACAAAGAACGTGCTGCATATATTGCCTTTATTAAAGTATGCCAGATGCCCTTGGGTAACCGAGTTGTGGGACTGTTTCTAATCGAATTCCACATCTGTATAACTTGGCAAAGCTTTGCCTTACACTTCCAACCAATTCAGTGGATGCAGATGTGCTGTCTCAATATATGGGCAAGTCCACACCAGACGGAGAATGTCGGCAGCAACTGCTGGGGGGTGTTGCATGCTTGCCATTAACACATGACAGCACTCTGTTTTAGTAAGTTACTTAGTGTTTTATTTAATGTTTAAATAGGTCCACGAAATCCTAATTTTATTCCATAACCTACCGCGAAAAACACGTACAGAAAATTTTCAGATTTAAGTAGAACCCTAATTACAGTTAAATGGATAAAATATTACACTTGAAATAAATTCTTCTTGTAAAATGTTTAACAAAAAATATATTGTCATCAGAGCCTCTTTGAAAATGGTATGATTCCTGTGCAAGGCTGTTCTTAAAATACATGGTAAAAAAGATAATGGCCCATCCCACATGTGCAATGATTTATATGGGCTGTGTACCTTTAATCTATTGAGGTTGTGGAACTTTCCCTGATTGAATTGTTTAAGAGCCTATGATAGAGGAGTCTGTCCTTGTTCTGTTTTGCAGGTGCTTGCTGGAGAGGAAATTGCTTCAGCTAACTGAAAAGATGGTTGAGCAACTACCGTGCTAAGTTGCCAGTTGTTAAAGGCCGCCTGTCTCTGGTGCTGAAATGTACCTTCAAATTTCAGGAGGGAATCGCCTAGTTCCTGACCAATACCCGTGTCTGTAGTCTAGCTGCTTCTTTTTTATTATTATAAGCCACCAGTCCTTATAGAGTAATAATATGCCAATGTTATTTTATGTACACATTGTTATTGTATAATAATAAATATTCAACCATATATTTTATTCTCTCTACCCTTATAGACTGATAATATAGTTGTTTTTTTAAATACTGAATGTTTAATTTTAATTTCATTATATTATATTCAATCACAATGAAGAGAAATCCTGCTCTCTGATTGACTGACAGGGTATATGTAAATGTCAATCATATATAGCAAATTGAGCATACCTCCGGAACTTCTGTCAGCAGCCTGCTCATCTGCTATCGTAGAACCGTATCACTCCACAAACCTAACAAACACTTAATGACTTCATGTATTGAGATTACACTCCGCGAAGGGAGCTCTGTCTATAGAATATAGTCCGCCTTGGGTGTGCCTTATTGCTCTTATCCCTCACCTGCTCACTTCATAAAGCTTCTTCTCAGCAATAATATAAGTGTGCTTTCAGAATACCAGTCAAAGAAAACTCGGTTACCCAAGGGCATATGTAGCATGTTCGTTGTCATGTTATTTGTCCCATCCAGGAATTTATTTTATTAGTACCAAGCTAAAACAAAGAAAACGTGCCTATTCAGGTCTAAAATTCTAACTGTGTTTAAAAAGTAAGCAGCAGGTTGTCTGAAGCGAGGTGGCTGTGCTAGATCATACCTGTAGTACTGATTTGACTTGGATACAACCAACAGGAATATTTTTTGTCTGTGATGACTTTCAAGTTTGTTTTAAAGCTGTTGTTTGCTTTACATTCTGTTTAGCAGCCTCTGTAGTAGCCTTTCATGTAATGTGTGATTCTGAAGCTAAATAGCGATCAATCATATTTTCTCCAAAGTCACATTACAAGATGTGCAAAACAATTTACTTGTATCTACATGTAAAGTTTATTTGGGACATTTCTTGACACGATCCTCAGCCAAAATATACTTTGCTTTTTTTTGTTGCTTTTTTTGCTTTGTCGTGCATTTTTGGTAGTGTTTTAATTAAATTATACCAAATAACATTTTTATTCACAATGAAGGGAAAACATAATACTGTACATGTTTTCATTATAAGCATTTGGTCGACACAGTATGATCCCTACATTGTAGGTGTAATTTAATTAAAATACTATTAATAATAAGTGAATCATGATTGTAGCAGCAGTTTTTAAGTATTCTGTAAATATTTCATCTAACAGTTAAAAAGTACAATGCTTATGGAGCTGTCAGGGCTTGTTTTCAAAAGATATCGGCACAGACATTATATACCGTGTGTGTGTGTGTGTGTGTGTAGGTGTTACTATCAATGTGCGGACAAAATTTGAGAAAATTTCCCCACAAAGATAGTAACTCCTGAAAAAACGATGTTGTGGGGATGTCCCCACTTTGTAAAACACGTTTTTAAGAACTAAATATACAGTACTGTGCAAAAGTTTTAGGCAGGTGTGAAAAAATGCTGTAAAGTAAGAATGCCTTCAAAAACAGACATGTTAATAGATTATATTTATCAATTAACTAAATGCAAAGTGAGTGAACAGAAGAAAAATCTAAATCAAATCCATATTTGGTGTGACAACCCTTTGCCTTCAAAACAGCATCAAGCATCAATTCTTCTGGGTACACTTGCACACAGTTTTTGAAGGAACTCGGCAGGTAGGTTGGCCCAAACATCTTGGAGAACTAACCACAGTTCTTCTGTGGATTTAGGCAGCCTCAGTTGCTTCTATCTCTTCATGTAATCCCAGACAGACTCGATGATGTTGAGATCAGGGCTCTGTGGGGGCCATACCATCACTTCCAGGACTCCTTGTTCTTCTTTACGCTGAAGATAGTTCTTAATGACTTTCGCTGTATGTTTGGGGTCGTTGTCATGCTGCAGAATAAATTTGGGGCCAATCAGATGCCTCCCTGATGGTATTGCATGATGGATAAGTATCTGCCTGTACTTCTCAGCATTGAGGAGACCATTAATTCTGACCAAATCCCCAACTCCATTTGCAGAAATGCAGCCCCAAACTTGCAAGGAACCTCCACCATGCTTCACTGTTGCCTGCAGACACTCATTCGTGTACCGCCTCCAGCCCTTCGGCTTAACAAACTGCCTTCTGCTACAGCCAAATATTTCAAATTTTGACTCATCAGTCCAGAGCACCTGCTGCCATTTTTCTGCACCCCAGTTCCTGTGTTTTCGTGCCTAGTTGAGTCGCTTGGCCTTGTTTCCATGTCGGAGGTATGCTTTTTGGCCACAAGTCTTCCATGAAGGCCACTTCTGACCAGACTTCTCCGGACAGTAGATGAGTGTACCAGGGTCCCACTGTTTTCTGCCAGTTCTAAGCTGATGGCACTGCTGGACATCTTCCGATTGCGCGGGAAGTAAGCATGATGTGTCTTTCATCTGCTGCAGTAAGTTTCCTTGGTCGACCACCGCGCTCACGGTCCTCAACGCTGCCCGTTTCTTTGTGCTTCTTCAAAAGAGCTTGGACAGCACATCTGGAAACCCCTGTCTGCCTTGAAATTTCTGCCTGGGAGAGACCTTGCTGATGCAGTATAACTACCTTGTGTCTTATTGCTGTGCTCAGTCTTGCCATGGTGTATGACTTTTGACAGTAAACTGTCTTCAGAAACCTCACCTTGTTAGCTGAGTTTGGCTGTTCCTTACCCAGTTTTATTCCTCCTCCACAGCTGTTTCTGTTTCAGTTAATGATTGTGTTTCAACCTACATATTGAATTGATGATCATTAGCACCTGTTTGGTATAATTGTTTAATCATACACCTGACTATATGCCTACAAAATCCCTGACTTTGTGCAAGTGTACCTAGAAGAATTGATGCTGTTTTGAAGGCAAAGGGTTGTCACACCAAATATGGATTTGATTTAGATTTTTCTTCTGTTCACTCACTTTGCATTTAGTTAATTGATAAATATAATCTATTAACATGTCTATTTTTGAAAGCATTCTTACTTACAGCATTTTTTCACACCTGCCTAAAACTTTTGCACAGTACTGTACCTTAAAAAAAAAAAGTGCCAAAATATTTAGTTTGTTGTCAACTTTCACCCTGTGTGAAGTTTTGTCTGACTGGAGTTAGAAATAGTAAATACAAATATAGTGAGAGTCAATGAGAAGTCCCCACAAATATAGGAATGCAAACATATGTGTGTAAATTACGTGCGATTTGAGGACAGCAAAAATGACTAAAGGACTTGACCTGCGGTCTCTTCCCACAATCCATTTCACAAGCCTCAAATTGCACGTAATGTATACCCCAGTGTTCTGTATTGCTCAATTATACCAATCATTATGATAGGAACGGGACAACATCCTTGGGGAAATGTGATTATTAGGTCATTATTTTATATGTAAGTCATTAGTAAATTCTTAATAATATACTATTTTTGTTATTGAATCACCCTGTAAATTGTCCAGTGTAAGCAATTTTTTTTCTTTGTTTCAACCCAGTAGACCAGCCTATTGATATTTCCTCTGCCTAATCATTATTTTTTGTATCTGTGTAAACTGAATCACTTAACCTCCTGTTGAGATGTGGGAGGTATCAGTGCCTAATGATTATTTTTGTGTGTTTGTGTAAACCGAATCGTTTAACCTCCTGCTGTGCTGTGGGAGGTATCGGCCCTAATTCAGTATATATTTTTTTCTTTGCTACCAAAGCCCATTTTTAACACTTATGTAATGGGATCATCCGTCACCCAGCTTCAGACCTGGAACCCAAGGTCTCTCCTTCATTCTTGGGTTACCTGACAAAATGACAGCCTGCCTCACAAATGAACAACACACGCAAACATAGACACACGCACCGCGGGGAAATCGAGTCTGTGCGACACATTGTCACAATCTTGTTAACCTTTAAACACCCTGACTGCCATTCTGACACAGGTCAGAGTGTTGGTTTTGTTGCAGCTTACAGCCCTTGACAGACCTGTCTGTTTTGCACTCACGGCTTGTTTATTTTTATATATATTGATCTTCATATTAAAATCTGTGCTGGGGCCCTTTATTAACCTTAGTCAGTTCACTGAATATCTTGGAATCCCTGAATAGATAATCCATCTCCTCATTGAAATTAAGTAAAAGACAAGTGCAATGATACTCAAAATCGTATTCATTTACAACCAACAACGCTATGTGATACTACAACATACATTGAGAAAGACTTCTAATCATTGTTGTCATTGAATTTATTAGGTTTCTTTTAGTATTTCTAAAACACATAAACACCCCCAACAGGTCTCCTTGTGAGTCCATGGTGAAATACCTTATGTAACATATCAGTTACCAATTAATTGTTAAGGTTGGCTGTACAGTTCTGTACAACGTAGATGTTTTCTTACATTAATGTATTGTGCATTTCTTAACATCTCCTAGCTACTTCTAACAATCTGTGATGGTATTGTTTAAAACCGTGGAGTCCCAGAGTGGCTTGTCTGGTAAAGGCATGTTGAATGATACAGCCAGTAAAAATAAAATAAGTGGTACCTGCTTTTAATAATATTTCAGGTACAACGGAAAACAGATCATGTAGCTTTAGGTATGTAAGCTTGGGATTTAGCACATTTTATAACATTTTCGAACAAGCAGAGAGCTGCGTTTCAGATTTCACTTGCATGGTGCTTTGTGGTTGCTATAACAACATGATATACAGGACCCTGCTATAGCACTGTCAAAGTCAATTCAAATGTTAATGGGTTTTCTTTTTTACTGTGACTAGCTGGTCAAAACTAGTAAAATTTCTTCAGCTGTTGCTCTGCAATTTATTATTATTTATTTATTTATTTATTTGGCAGACCCCTTTATCCAAGGCAGCTTAAGCCTGGTTCATACTTCTGTTGCAGATGAATGCAAGCACAGCACATCAAGCACAGACAGCTATAAAAGCTGTGCAGCTTTGCTAGTTGCTGTATGAAGGACACATCGTGTCGCAGTCCTTTTACTGCGCAGCTGTCGGTCATACTTTAAATACAGACTGCATTCACTAAATTGGAAAAATTGACATTTTAGGAGATGTGCTGAGCTTGTACCTCTTACACAAGAGGTTTTTAAAAAATCAAAAGTGGTACATCCGTCTTTTCAGCCAACAGAGAACCCGAAAGGGAGAATTCCATACATTAATTAGAGAGATAGGTATTTTAGAATGACAGGTGAAATGTTTGATGATCTGTTCAGATTGGGACCATTGCTTCAATGCAAAAATGCACATGTGATGTCAGTGACACCTGCAGAAAGACTTGCAGTCACATACTAGCAACCGGCAATTCCCAGCAAAGTGTGGCCATGAGTCCATGTGGCAATGTGGCCACGCCCTTGTGCGTAGTTTATGTTTATATGTTACGTGTTGTGTGTAAATATTTGTATTTAGGCACGAGGATGGCACATCACATCACGTGCATTTAAAGTATTAGTATGTGAACACGGGAAAGTGCACTTTAATTAATTCATGTGCAGTTGTATCGAGATTCCAATTGAATGATTGACTAGCAATCGAGTCTCGGTACAACTGCATAAAAACAGCATGTTTTCACTCACTCTGGGTTGTGTGTTCGGTGAGTGGAGAACGGGATAGGAGACGGAGGTAATCATTGTAAAAATAATAAGTAGTTAAATCTGCTCACCGTGTTTTGTCTGTATAGTTCATTTTGTTTGTCTCTTTATTTTAGCTACCAGTGCCGTGTCCTGTGTTTTGTGTTCAAACCTTTTATTTTCTGTTCTGTTTAATTATTAAATGCTGAGTGCAATCACGCGCTCAGCTTCATCAAAACCCCAAGTCTCTGTGTGTTATTCCTGTTTCTGGTCTGACGTCACCCACTGCAGCCGTCTTTGTCACACGTGGTGTCAGAACCGGGACAACAGCGCCTCCAGGACAGGCTAGAGCGGGAACCGCAGTTTTTTTTTTTTTGAATAACAAAAGGAAAAGAAATGGGGAGAAGAGGCTGGAGAGGAGCACAGGAGGGCAAAGGGAGAAAGGCGGAAGCAGGGCTGTGGTGTTTCGACTGTGGCCAACCTAGCCACACCACCATACCCTGCTCCGTCCACAGGACCCTTCAGGCAATGGCCCAAAGACTGGGATGGGGGGAGTGGTGCCCTGGCTGTGGGGCATATGGGCACACGTTGGCCCTATGCCCCATGCAGGATGAAGGAGCCCTTGCTGCCACGTCCTATGCCTGAATGGGAGGAGCCTGAGCGTCCACAGCCCAAGAGGGAGGAGTCGGTGTGTCCACAGCCCAAGAGGGAGGAGTCGGTGCGTCCACGGCCCAAGAAGGGGAAGAGGAAGGCAGAGCGTCCACCGCCCAAGTCTCCACCAGCAGAGGAAGAATGCCTGCTGGTTTTGCCTCCAGAGCCAGAGGGAGAGCAGCCGTCTCCAGCGCCAGAGGGAGAGGTCCCACCGCTGTCTCCAGAACAGGAGGGAGAGCCACACCAGTCCCCTGCAAATGAGGGAGAGCCGCACCAGTCCCCTGTAACAAGGGTAGACTACACGCTGCTCCCACCTCCGCCACCAGGAGACTACATGCCTCCGCCACCTCCACCGGCGAGAGCAGAGCAGCAGGAGCTGCCTCTGCCTCCGCCACGTCCACCAGCAGAGGGTGAATGCCTGTCCACCAGCAGAGGGTGAATGCCTGCTGGGTCCCTGTCCACCAGCAGAGGGTGAATGCCTGCTGGGTCCCTGTGCACCAGCAGAGGGTGAATGCCTGCTGGATCCCTGTCCACCAGCAGAGGGTGAATGCCTGCTGGGTCCCTGTCCACCAGCAGAGGGTGAATGCCTGCTGGGTCCCTGTCCACCAGCAGAGGGTGAATGCCTGCTGGATCCCTGTCCACCAGCAGAGGGTGAATGCCTGCTGGGTCCCTGTCCACCAGCAGAGGGTGAATGCCTGCTGGGTCCCTGTCCACCAGCAGAGGGTGAATGCCTGCTGGGTCCCTGTCCACCAGCAGAGGGTGAATGCCTGCTGGATCCCTGTCCACCAGCAGAGGGTGAATGCCTGCTGGGTCCCTGTCCACCAGCAGAGGGTGAAGGCCTGCTGGGTCCCTTTCCACCAGCAGAGGATGAATACCTGCTGGGATCACTTCCCCCACCAGCAGAGGATGAATGCCTGCTGGTATCACTTCCCCCACCATCACGAGGAGAGGAGCTGGAGCTGCCTCTGCCTCCATCACCATCAGGGGGAGAGGAGCAGGAGCTGCCTCTTCCTTCACCAGAAGGACCAGGACTAGATGCTGGCGGTCCTCAGCAGCCCTTGCATAGGCTGCTGAGGAAAGCATGGGGAAGAACCACCCGGCCGCAGTGGCCGAGAAGAGGGCCAAAACCCGCACCCCAGGTTGTCCTGACTCCCTGCCTCGCTTTGCCCAAGGATGCTTGCCTCGCTTCGCCCAAGGATGCCTGCCTTGCTTCGCCCAAGGATGGCTGCCTCGCTTCGCCCAAGGATGCCTGCCTCGCTTCACCCAAGGATGCCTGCCTCGCTTCGCCCAAGGATGCCTGTCTCGCCGCCTGGGGTTGCCAGTTGCTCCGCGATCGCCTGGGGTTGCCAGTTACCCGCATCGCCTGGGGTTGCCAATTGCTCTGCATCGCCTGGGGTTGCCAGCCGCTCCACATCGCCTGGGGTTGCCAGCCGCCCGCATGGCCTGGGGCTGCCTGTTGCTCCGCATCGCCTGGGGCTGCCTGTTGCTCCGCGACGCCTGGGGCTGCCTTTTCCTCCAAACAGGGTACAGCGTGACGAGGGAGAAGTGGAGCTCCCGCTGCAGCTTCATGGCCAGGGGCTCCTCCCGAAGTTCGCCTCCCCGAGGGTCCGCTGCTGCCACCGTCGCCTCCCGAGGGTCCGCTGCTGCCGCCGTCGCCTCTCGAGGGTCCTGCTTCACCTGGGGTCGCCAGGGATCCTGCTTCGCCTGGGGTCGTCAAGGGTCCTGCTTCACCTGGGGTCACTGGAACTGCTTCGCCTGGGGTTGCCAGTTGCTCCGCATCGCCTGGGGTTGCCAGCCGCTCCGCATCGCCTGGGGTTGCCAGCCGCTCCGCATCGCCTGGGGTCGCTGGAACTGCTTCGCCAGGGGTCGTAGTCGGCTCTGCTTGGCCGCAGGGGTCAGTGTGGCCGGAGCCCCACCAGAGGGAGCTGCCGGCTATGGAAAAGGGGGGAGAGGTCAGGAGACCCCCTTCCCCTGCAGCAGTTTCGCTGCCGGAGATCTTGGGGGAGGTCTGGAGACCACCAACTCCAGCAGTTTTTCCGCTGCTGGACTTGCCCCGGCTGAAGGAGTCAGTCTGGGAGCTGTCAGCACGTCTGCTGAGTAGCCGCACCATTGGCAGCATTTCCGCTGCCAGTGGTACAGCGGGAGGAGAGATTCGCCCCACTGTCAGCACGTCTGCTGACAGCAGGGCCAGTAGCAGCCTGGCTACTGGCAACATTGCCGCCCATCAACCCCTTAAAGTCCCTGTTCTTGGCCCAGGACTTCGAGCGAGATTTGTGGGATTTTAAGGGGGGAGGCCCGCACCTCCACCACAGGGAGTACGGTAGCCGGAGCCCCAGAAAAGGGAGCTACCAGCTACAAAGACAGGGGGAGAGGTCAGGAGACCACTTTCCCCAGCAGCAGTTTCGCTGCAGGAGTGGACCAGCATGCTGTCAGCCCTTCCACTACCGGCAGGGGTGCTGACAGCATTGCCAGCCATGGGCCCACTGAAGCCTCCTTTCCCAGCCCGAGACTTTGTCCTGGACTGCTGGGTTTTTAAGGGGGGAGTTGGCCGTTGAGGCCATGTGTGCTGCGCACAAGGGGGAGTATATGTGGCAATGTGGCCACGCCCTTGTGCGTAGTTTAGTGAGTGGAGAACGGGATAGGAGACGGAGGTAATCATTGTAAAAATAATAAGTAGTTAAATCTGCTCACCGTGTTTTGTCTGTATAGTTCGTTTTGTTTGTCTCTTTATTTTGGCTACCAGTGCCGTGTCCTGTGTTTTGTGTTCAAACCTTTTATTTTCTGTTCTGTTTAATTATTAAATGCTGAGCGCGATCACGCGCTCAGCTTCATCAAAACCCCAAGTCTCTGTGTGTTACTTCCTGTTTCTGGTCTGACGTCACCCACTGCAGCCGTCTTTGTCACAGTCCACCATTTACTTCATGGGTTTTCTTGCTCTTCACAAATCTATCAAGCAGTTTTCTCCATCATGCTTTACATTCTCTCCAGTCCTTTTCTAGTTTTTTTCCACACCAACGCTGTTTCTATTTTTGGGCATCTCTATATATACAGTACATGTGGATATTACAAACTTCTTCTGTTAAAAGTTTCTTGAAGTCTTGCTCCGTGATGGTTACCATCGTACAACCATGCAGCAAATGTTGAAATTTGAAATAAAAGGAAGAAGAATGGATGGAAAAGGCAAAGGACTGGAAGAAACGAGTTGGAAGGGGGTCCAGGCCGCAATTATTTGGCCTGGCGTCCAGGAGAAAGGAGCAAAGGTCTGAGTCAGGTAGAGGTTAAAGTTGAGAATGAGGAGGGTGGGATGTGCTCAGGTGGGGAGGGGGAAGGAGAAGAAGGAATAGCTTCTGAATGTCCTCTACTGGAACAGAAGAAAGGAGGCAGTCATCAGGTGTGAAGGAGGATTTTGGCAGGGGGTGGGTGTTTGAGGAGGGAGGAAAAGGTAGAGAGGATTGATTGATAGTAGGAGGAGAGGGGGGAGAAGTAGTGGTTTAAGTCAGGGGGTAGCTTGGCTCGCATCCATCTCAGTCAGCAGCACATTTCAGGATGAGTGTAGTGTACAGGATAGCCAGGGCTGGGGGGGGGGAGCAATCAAGACAGGAGACGATAGGACAGAAGGAATCAAGAGTTGCAGTAAGAGAAGAAGAAAGAGTCATGGAGGCTGAGTCTGCTGAAAGCTGGGAGAAATGAGTCAATAGGGGAAAAAAGGGAAAGAGCAGAGGAAGTAAAGCTGGTTATGGCTTTTTCTCCCCTGAGGTTCACTTCATGTGCATGTATGTACACCTGTATGCTACTTAAACCTCCTTTCTGTGCCTGAAGTAAATCCCAGTGAATTTAACACCCAACCGGATAAATCCACCTTATCCACCAGGAGGCTGTGTGGTCCAGTGGTTAAAGAAATGGGCTTATAACCAGGAGATCCCTGGTTCAAATCCCACCTCAGCCACTGACTCATTGTGTGACCCTGAGCAAGTCACTTAACCTCCTTGTGCTCCGTCTTTTGGGTGAGACGTAATTGTAAGTGACTCTGCAGCTGATGCATAGTTCACACACCCGAGTCTCTGTAAGTCGCCTTGGATAAAGGCGTCTGCTAAATAAACAAATAATAATAATGATAATAATAATAATAATAATAATAATAATAATAATAACCGGATAAATCCACCTTACCCTCCACTAGAAATGAGAACGGCCATGAAAATAAGATCCATATAAAACATCTTCCACCACATGGCATTCCTAGACATACACAAAGCAATGAAAAGAAAACACCTGAGGTTATTACTTATTATTTTATTTCTTAGCAGAGCTGTGTTTGGTTTCCATGCCTTGTTTGTAGATCAAGCTGCTCCACACTAACAACTGCAACGCTCCATTTTGTTCAAGTAATTAGAAAAGCAGCACCACCACTCTCCATCTGCCACTCATTTCACTAACTGTATCAACAGCTGCAGTTCCGGCAGCTCTGCCTGCCCCGGCATCCTCATTTGTGAAATGAAAACTGCAAACAGAAATATCACATTTCCATCTCTCCTCAGAAGGTTTTGACACGCCAAGTCCAAGCAATGACAGAACTTGTTATCCTTATTTGGACAACTGCAGGTTAATACTTGTGTGTGCTGGTCACCAACTCCTTTCATAGTACTTCTGTAAAACAAACACTGAATTCATACAGAAAGAATCAAAACACATTCCTAATAGATTGAGGATATGTGCACTCACAAATGAGTATCCTCGTATACATATTGGCCGCATATTTCTGTTCTTTTGCTAAAACATTTTGTTATAACAAATTGCAATTAAGTGTGTTTTGTTCCTGTGGCAGGTCAAAAGCCCTGAATGTAAGAGTAGGTGGGTGTTGGGAATATAGGGTTGGCAGGGAGGAGGTTAAAATCCTCCCCGCCGTAAAACATGAGAATGTGGCTGGATACTTAACTGAATGATCAATAGTTAATTAGGCTCCAGTCACATGGTATTTAAGAGGGGAAAATTCTTTGTTTGAGAGGTTGGTGTTTGGGTGAGTGTAACCTGCGTGTTATTCTGTGGTAGTCAGTGAAGGCGAATGCCCAGTCTGACAGCACTGTTGGTATTAATTATTGTTTTGTTTTAAGCTTTTATTTTGGCCCTTGTGCCAGTTACCTTGTTCTTGTGTTTTTGTTAGTTGTGTGTATTAAAAGTGCGCAACAACGCTTAAACTGCAGCTTTTCCAAGCCTCTGAGTTTCATTCCTGCCGATAACATCTGGGGCCTGACGCTATCCTGTTACATTTGATGTCAGTGTGGGATGGCGTCCCCTAGAGACTCAGAGAGGAACTGCAGTGTTTTTTTTAAATAATTTTTTAGGGGGAATCATCGTGGAAGACTGGAATGAACAGCAATGCCAGCTAGAAGCAGAAGGGGCTCCAGTCTGCGCTGCCTGCACAGAGTTGTGACACTGCTTCAAGGAGTGCCCATATGAGGACCACCTCTTCATGGAGGCCTTCCTTTGGAATGAGGTACAGTCTGCTGAGGAATGGCTCCAAACGCCGGCGTTGCGAACCCCAAAGATGGACCCCCCTCCTTCCCAGTGCTGGGGGATGGCGGCCTGGACACTTTCCTCACCAGCCTCGAGGACCTATGTTGGTGAACCCAAGAAGGGGGAGCCCGAGCGTCCAGCACCCAAGAGGGGGAGCCTGAGCGTCCACTAACTGAGGGAGAGCCACACCAGTCTCCAGCGACCAAGGGATTGGTGCACCAGTCTCTAGCGACCGAGGGAGAGCTGCACCAGTTACCAGTGACAGAGGGAGACTACCTGCTGCTCCCACCTCCACCACCAGAGGGAGACTACCTGCTGCTCCCGCCTCCACTGCCAGAGGGGGACTACCTGCTGCTCTCGCCTCCACCACCCAAGGAGTGGAGCGACCTCCACTACCAGAGGAGAGGAGCTGATGCTACTTACACCACCAGAGGGAGATGAGGAGCTCCTGCCGCCGCCTCCTTGGCCAGAGGCTCCAGAGTTGCCGTCGCCTCCCGAGGGTCAGCAATCCTCTTACAGTTCCCCTTCAATTATGAAGATTTACATAAAATATGAAATCAATCCAACAAGTTGTTCACATATTAGACTCAAAGTTTATACAGTAAACATATAATAGTCGTGCAAGCTGTTTGAACCTCGTCCTAATGTAAGTATTAATCATGTATTATAAACCTATAGTATTAGAACGTTGGACACTGCCTCAGCCAATCAAGATGCAGTATTTCAGGTCATTGTATAAACAGAAAGCCTCATTACTGTGTTTTAAACAAGCAATATCAATCCGCCTAAAAAAGTAAACACAAAGATATACTGGAGTATTTAGTATGTTGAAAGTTAGCATTTAGAAATGTGACAGCTCTGTTGTTAATACTATTACAATGCAATTCATCGTGGACCGATCTAAATAAATGCAGGTGTCCTCTTTCCCTCCCTGAACCGCATGCATATAGCCTGCATCTCCCCAGTTTAACACTAGTTATACTAATCTTCCCAGGTTGCATGGGTCTCCACAGAACATTTCAGGAGCTCTTGTTAAAGATCCAGTTAACCAATGTTAACATTAACAATATAAAATCGATTTAAACAGTAATCTTTTCCACTCCAGGAGAACCTGAAATAAAAACAACAAAAATCACCACATCTGACTGTTATACTGTACCACTGGTAACAATAGTCCTTTTAAAACTTTGGCCAACAAGTCCTCTGAATGGAATTACTGTATTTCAGAGATGAAAAACAAGGGAACATTTCTGTTATGTAAAATAGGCCTGTGAGGGAAATATCTTTGGGAAGATGCTGACCAAAAAAATATGGAAGTGGGATTTACAAAGCATTCAATTTGTCCATCTGCAGTACAAATCCTCTCCAGTGCTGGGCTAGCAAATCAGCAGTCATGGCTGTATGTACTTATGACATAAAATCATGCATGTCTATTAAGTATTATGTAAATGGATGTATTAAAATTTGTGCAAAATGCATTATCAAGCCAGGTGAAGAGCATTTCCTCCTGGATGACTGTATGCTAACAATCCTTCTGAAAGTCTGGCATACCAAAGAAAGATATACAGAATCTCCCTCCCGCAACACAACCTCCTTCAGTGTTTCCTATATTACATCAGGTAATGAAAGTCTGGCATCCCAAAGAAAGATATGCGGCATCTCCATACCAACTTAATCGCTCAGAATAAGATGACAGGAGAAAATGAGCTTTTAACTGCTTTCATTTTACTATAGTTTACAGTGTGTTGTCAATTTATTGTAAATACTTATTTATGCAGATATATTGATTTAGGATTTTAGACAACACAGTAACTTTACTTAAAGGCATTTGTACTGACCTATTTTTTCTTGGACAAGCTTAACCAGCTGAAAACCAGCAGCACTGTGGGTCAGAAACAGGGACGGGGAGAGAGCGATGATGAAGAATCGATTTCGACACTGGGGTTGATCTTATTTCTTTTGACAGACAACTACTGCTAAAAAAGGAGCCATCATGCCACAGTATTTGCTCTGAAGTGTAATAAATTGTCTGTCAAATGCACTGCTGCTTCTTTTTGCACAGGTACACACTGTGCTCTTCAAAATATATTCATTTTTTTACTGACCCTCATGTTTAGACTGATGGTAGGCTAAAAGTCATATCAATCACCACAACAACGACCTCAATGCTCATTTATATAATGGTTCTGAGCGGGTCTAAGAAAATCATCAAAGGTTGAGCCAGTACTTGGCACCCAAAATGGCAGATTGAAGGATGGCACTGAAATAAGTTTTGAAGAAAATCCACTTTACACTCAGCAGAAACATTTATGGCACTGAATGTCTTTTCTTCCACATTTCAAAACCTTGCTTAAAGCTTTGGTCTGATCGGAATAGAAATATTGTAGGGGTTTTACACTGTAGAATTCAGGGGAATGACACATTTATCCTAAAAATACACACATCAAGCTGTCTTCATTCTGTAGATTTATTTGGAACTTGAAACAATACTGTGAACAGGATGTGAGTGGTGTAAAACACAAGTGAAAGTCCAGACCAGAGTTCTCCCAAAAAGTCTGTGTTTATTTTAGGTAAACACAAATGATGGTAATAATAATAATAATAATAATAATAATAATAATAATAATAATAATAACACTCCTGTGACCACAATCCTCCGTGCACGAAACTGTGCTCTTTCTCCGGGGACGTGGTGAGTGCTGGTGCTGTGCTGTGCTGTGTTGTGCTGTGAGGGATGTGCTCCGGGTCTTTAGTGCTGGCTCCGCGGCTGCATCTCCCGACTCTCACTCCTCCTCTGGTTGAGACAAAACACAAACAATAACAAAACACAGGCTCCGGCTGGATACTGTCATCAGCGCAAGGGCCCGTACTAACGTAGCTGCTCCCCTTTTGTACCCAGAACCTCCTCCTTGCAAACAACCCGCAGCTGATTGCAATGAAATCCTTCCAGGTACATGCAACTACGTGCTCCCCTAATATGGTCACCTTCGGTTTCCGCCTACCGTCAAGGCAGTCCATCTAGGAGGAAGCATACGATCAACCTTACCCAGCCTTTCTTGGTCGGGAGGAGATTTACAGTTCGAATTCTTTCACTCTCTGTCACACATCTCACCCCTCAGAGTGATGCCGAAGGCACACTCGCCAATGCTAAGTTCCCCAATGGGCCCCCTCCTTGAAAAAATCTGCATTTTGATGCTCCTTACCCGCACGATGTTTCACGGTATAGTGGAAGGGTTGCAGCGCCAGATACCACCGAAGTTATCCGAGCGCTATTGTCCTTCATCGTATGCAACCACCTTAAAGGAGCATGATCAGTGACAAGAGTGAAAGAACGCCCCAGCAAGTAATAGCGAAGGGCGTGAGTGGCCCATTTGATGGCCAAACACTCCTTCTCAATGACGGAGTAGTTAATCTCCCGTGGAGCCAGTTTTTTGCTCATGTAAATAATCGGGTGTTCCACTCCGTCAACTTGCTGGGACAGGACCACCCCCAGACCAATCTGGGAGGCATCGGTCTGGAGGATGAACTCCTTACTGAAATCTGGTGAAATAAGTGCTGGGGCCTGGCATAGTCTCCTCTTAATCGTGTCAAAGGCCCCTGATACTCCCCTGTCCACCTAACTATTTTGGAGCCGTCTTTTGGTGAGCTCTACCAAGGGGTTAACTATGGTGGCATACTCGGGGATAAAGCGGCGATAATAGCCTGCTAACCCCAATAGTGATCTCACCTGCGGTTTGGTTCTCGGGATCGCCGTCTCCACTAGAGCCTGGACTTTAGAAGCGATCGGCTTTACCCGCCCATTACCCATAAAGAAGCCAAGATACTGGGTTTCTTGTTTGCCGAATGCACACTTGCCCAGATTAGCCGTCAGCCCTGCCTCCCTCAGAGACTGTAGGACGGCCGAAAGTCTAATAATATGCTCTCTCCAGGTAGAGCTGAAAATCACCACGTCATCAATGTATGCAGCGGCATACTGCTGATGGGGCGCTAGGACCTGGTTCATCAGTCTCTGAAAGGTGGCCGGGGCTCCATGCAACCCGAAGGGCATGGCCTGGAAATGGAACAAGCCATCTGTGGTAGAGAAAGCAGTTTTCTCTTGCGAACTCTGGGTCAGTGGAATTTGCCAGTATCCCTTCGTCAGATCCAGAGTTGAAATTATCCGCGCTCCTCCCAGTCGGTTGAGGAGCTCGTCCACCCGAGGCATGGGATATGCATCAAACTTGGAGATGGCATTAACCTTTCTGAAATCCACGCAGAACTGAGTGGAGCCGTCCTTCTTAGGCACCATCACTATCTCCCGGCCAACGGCACAAATGCGGCTCTCCGGGATTCGATACGGTCTCTCTCGAACCCTGACACCTGCTGGAGTAATAATAGCATGTTCAATCATATTAGTTCTGCCAGGCAAGTCAGAAAAAACATCACCAAATTGTTTCACTAACCCCCAGAGTTCACACTTCTGATCAGGAAGTAATTGTTCCCCCAACAGAATGTTAACTGTAGCGGGTGTACTGACAGAGGGACCAAAATCCTCTTCTATACTGTCATTGGCTATAAACAGGGCCTCCCTTTCATTGTAGGGTTTTAATAAATTAATATGATAAATTTCTGTTTTGTTACGGCGATCGGATTGTCTGATTTCATAGTTTACATTACCAATTGCCCGCATCACCTCATATGGTCCCTGCCACTTAGCGTACAGTTTAGACTCTGAAGTGGGAAGTAGCAGCAGTACCTTATCTCCTGGCCGAAAAGTCCGAATCCGTGCTTGTTTATTGTACTGCTGCTCTTGCCAATGCTGAGCCTGTTTTAAGTTCTCGTGTGCCAGATGACCAACCAATTGCAGGCGATCTCTTAACATAATTACATATTTCACTATGTTTTTAGCATCTTTATTTTGCTCTTCCCATCCTTCCTTTACAAGATCAAGGACACCTCGTGGTTGTCTCCCATACAGCAGCTCAAAGGCAGAAAACCCGGTCGAGCTCTGAGGCACCTCTCTCACTGCAAACATCAGGTAGGGAAGGAGTTTAGCCCAATGTTTTTGCTCCTGGTTGACAAACCGCCTCAGCATCTGCTTCAATGTCTGATTAAAACGTTCCACTAAACCATCCGATTGCAGGTGATAAACGGAGGTCCGAATGGATCGAATTTGTAATAATTTATACAGTTCTTTTAAACACCGTGACATAAAATTAGTTCCGTGATCAGTCAGAATTTCTTTGGGGATCCCTACTCTCGCTATGATCTGCACTAACTCTTTTGCAATCGCCAATGCACTAGTGGACCTCAATGGTACTGCCTCTGGATATCTCGTCGCGTAGTCCACCACTACTAAAATATGCGTATATCCACAGTCAGACTGGCTCAATGGGCCCACTATATCCATTGCAATGTGTTCAAAGGGGATATTGATCAGGGGCAGTGGAACCAATGGGGCCGGGCGAACCCGCCCGGCTACTTGTTGGCACTCCCTACAGGTCGCCACATACCGCTTCACCTCACTGTACACTCCCGCCCAGTAAAATCGAGCCAATATTCGTTCCTGAGTCTTTTCGCTACCTAAGTGGCCCGAACAAGGGACATCATAAGCCAACCGCATGATCTCATGTCGAAAAGACTGAGGAACGAGTAATTGTGTTACAGTCTGCCCTGTGCTCGGGGCTCGGGATACTCTATACAGCAAATGCCCAAGCACAATGTGGTGAGGGTATGTGAGCGGCCGAGTGCCATCTACTTCCTTCCCATCGATAGACCAAACCTGCCCCCAGAGGTTAGCCAGCGTAGGATCATTTTTTTGTTCATACGCTAGATCAACATCTCGGTCCCAGACCTTCGGTATATCGAGCGGGGATATGGTAGCCTCAGCACTTGGGGTCTCAGTAACCCGGCCCAGTCGGTCCCACTGGATCCCAATCCCCTTTCCCTGGCGTTTATCAGACGTGGAGGAGTCTCCCACCAAACCCCAACCTTGTTTCATTGATGCACCCTCCCATTTTTCCACCCTTCTCTCTCGTTTAGTTTTTTTTTGGCGGAACCGAGAGGGAAACAGATCAGCATGCAGCAGAAAGATATCCCCAATAGTTTCCCCTGCTGCTCCTATGGTCTTACCGGAGACTGGCTGTACCTTTTGGTTTATAATTATTCCGAAACATGGCCAGTCTCGACCTAAAATAACCGGGTATGGCAACCTTTTGCCACCGCCACAATTACACGGCGGGTGTGACTACCAACTGTCACATCTAATTTAGTGAGGGGTAGTCCTTGCTATCTCCATGGATACAGGAGATGACCACTAACCCACGTGACCACCAAGGTACCCCTTCTAAGAGAGTTTCGAAATCAAGGTCTGCCCACACCCTGAGTCCACTAATGCGTGGGTGCTCACATTACCAACCCGCACATCAACAACACAAGGTCCCTCCCAAGCATTACCCCTGGACTTACCTGTCGCCGGTACCAAATAATCTGAAGCCGCACCACACTCCATTGCTGAGGGGCAATTCCGGGCAAGGTGGCCGACCCCATGGCACCGGTAACATTCCAGAGGGAAGGCGCCCACGGAGCCTGATTGTCCCGCTGCCGACCTGGCAGCGGGAGAGGGCCACTGTTCTACCCCAGCTGGGGTTTGACCTCGGCCTCCAGTGTTGTGGAGCGAGGCCACCCGTTGGGGACTGAGAAGGTGCTGGTCCGGTAGGGAAGGGTGTGCGTGGGTGAAGGGGCCCCGGCCTTGGGCCTGCCATCCTGGGTCTGATGAAGGTCGGCGTCGGATGTATCGGGGTGGGCAGCGGTGTGGGCATGGAGTCCTCATATCCCTCGGCCAACCTGACCGCTGCGTCCAGCGTGGTGGGCCGGTGCCGGCTGACCCAATTGCTGACCTCTGGCCCCAGCAACTGTATAAACTGTTCAATGGTGACCAGTTCAGTCACCTCTTCAGCTGTTCGCTCGCCAGGGCAGAGCCACCGGGTCACCTGGTCCACCAACTGCTGGGCCATGACTCGGGGTCGGACTCCTGCGGGGCGTTGGTACTCCCGGAACCGGCGGCGGTGCGTCTCCTCTGTTATATCCAGTCACTGAAGGATGGCTTTCTTTACCACATCGTAATCCATGGCTTGTTCATGGGTTAAAGCATGGTAGGCTGCCTGGGCTTCCCGATCAGATTGGGTCCCAGCTGGGTAGCCCACCACTCCCGAGGCCATAGGGCTGCTGTTGCCTGTCTTTCAAAAGATGTTAAATAGGCCTCGGGATCATCCTCCAGCGACATCTTCACCACTTTGGGTTTTGGAGGAGCCACTGTTGGTTCAGCCACCGGTTCCCTCCTCTGGTTGGCCGCGAGGAACATGGCATTCATCCTTTCCATCACCGCTGCCAAGGTCTCCTCATGCCTCCGTGCCTGAGCCTCCATCATGGTGTTCAGTGCTGCTGGGTCCATCGTGAAATCCCGGGTTTCGGCACCACTTGTGAACAGGATGTGAGTGGTGTAAAACACAAGTGAAAGTCTAGACCAGAGTTCTCCCAAAAAGTCAGTGTTTATTTTAGGTAAACACAAATGATGATAATAATAATAATAATAATAATAATAATAATAATAATAATAATAATAATAACACTCCTGTGCCCACAATCCTCCGTGCACGAAACTGTGCTCTTTCTCCGGGGACGTGGTGAGTGCTGGTGCTGTGCTGTGCTGTGTTGTGCTGTGAGGGACGTGCTCCGGGTCTTTAGTGCTGGCTCCGATGCTGCAGCTCCCGACTCTCACTCCTGCTCTGGTTGAGACAAAACACAAACAATAACAAAACACAGGCTCCGGCTGGATACTGTCATCAGCGCAAGGGCCCGTACTAACGTAGATGCTCCCCTTTTGTACCCAGAACCTCCTCCTTGCAAACAACCCACAGCTGATTGCAATGAAATCCTTCCAGGTACATGCAACTACGTGCTCCCCCAGCTCATCCAGAACTCCGCTGCCCGCCTGGTGTTCTCTCTGCCTCGCTTCTCCCACGCAACTCCACTACTCCGCTCACTCCACTGGCTACCGATCACCGCTCGCATCCAGTTCAAGACTCTTGTACTAGCCTACAGATGCCTTGACCAGACTGCACCCAGCTACCTCCAGACCCTCATCTCTCCCTACACCCCCACTCGACCTCTCCGCTCCGCCTGCACTAGAAGACTGGATCCCCTGCCTCCAGAGCCCGCTCCTTCTCCACCCTCGCTCCGCAGTGGTGGAATGACCTACCTACAGATGTCAGGACCGCCCAGTCCCTGACCACATTCCGGCGCCTCCTTAAGACTCACCTCTTCAGACAGCACCTGTAGAACTCCTCTGTTTCTCCCCTGGGACACTTTCACCCTTCCTTAAATATGCTTTACTTACTCTTATCTGCCCCCTATTTTACTGCATTTAATCCTGTACTTCAGAGTATTGTAATCTGCCAAGTCTTTAAACTGTAGTATTTGGTATTTAATCATATCTTGATGTAACTATCACTATCACTTTTATCTGCTGTATTATTGAATTGTATTTTGTCACACTTGTACTTGCTTGAACTAGTCATTGTATTTATCTTGCTCTTATTGTATTATTACCTGTACTGTAACACTTGAAATGTATTTGCTTACGATTGTAAGTCGCCCTGGATAAGGGCGTCTGCTAAGAAATAAATAATAATAATAATAATAATAATAATAATAATAATAATAATAATAATAATAATAATATGGTTCACCTTCGGTTTCGCCTACCGTCAAGGCAGTCCATCTAGGAGGAAGCATACGATCAACCTTACCCAGCGCCTTTCTTGGTCGGGAGGGAGATTTACAGTTCGAATTCTTTCTCTCTCTGTCACAAATACATAAATGGTTCTTTGGTTCAGTGCATGCAAACATGCTTCAAAAAGATATTTAAGAAAATAACATGCTTTCTATCTAAGGCAAGTCTATTCCACGCTTTTAGAGCATTTTATAGCACTGAGGAATCCACCAGGATTTTATCAACACCCTAGCCATCGTTTTTCTGGAATGGTTTATCCCGTCAGGATACAGGTTGATCAAATCACACCAATAGTAACAGCAGATTAGCATCCTTAAGGGGACATTTTCATTGGTGAAACTTGGCAATGAGGCAGACATAAATGTAAAAGGAATTGAAGAAATATTTCAGAGGTAAATTGCAATTATTTATTATTTTATTATTTGTTTATTTAGCAGACACCTTTATCCAAGGCGACTTACACAGACTAGGGTGTGTGAACTATGCATCAGCTGCACAGTCACTTACAACTACGTCTCACTCGAAAGACGGAGCACAAGGAGGTTAAGTGACTTACTTAGGGTCACACAATGCGTCAGTGGCTGAGGTGGGATTTGAACCGAGGACCTCTGGGTTACAAGCACTTTTCTTTAACCACTGGACCACACAGCCTCCCCATTTAGATGCTCTGTGTAATCCAGAAACCTTTCATAATAACCACACTTTAAAGTTTAACAGTTTTGTTATGTATAGTGTGATGGTGTTCAAACTTTATACTTAATAAGAATACAAGACCATTGTTTTATGTCAATGTCAGTTATGATAATAGTTTTATAAATCTTTAATAAATTAGCAAACCTGGGAACTTAAGCTGAGGCTTACCTCCTTCCTTCTGTCATTCAGTCCAGACCCTGAGCTGCTTACCTCCTTCCTTCTGTCATTCAGTCCAGACCCTGAGCTGAGGCTTACCTCCTTCCTTCTGTCATTCAGTCCAGACCCTGAGCTGCTTACCTCCTTCCTTCTGCCATTCAGTCCAGACCCTGAGCTGCTTACCTTCTTCCTTCTGTCATTCAGTCCAGACCCTGAGCTGCTTACCTCCTTCCTTCTGTCATTCAGTCCAGACCCTGAGCTGCTTACCTCCTTCCGTCTGTCATTCAGTCCAGACCCTGAGATGCTTATCTCCTTCCTTCTGTCATTCAGTCCAGACCCTGAGCTGCTTACCTCCTTCCTTCTGTCATTCAGTCCAGACCCTGAGCTGCTTACCTCCTTCCTTCTGTCATTCTGTCCAGACCCATAACTGCTTACCTTCTTCCTTCTGTCATTCAGTCCAGACCCTGAGCTGCTTACCTTCTTCCTTCTGTCATTCAGTCCAGACCCTGAGCTGAGGCTTACCTCCTTCCTTCTGTCATTCAGTCCAGACCCTGAGCTGCTTACCTTCTTCCTTCTGTCATTCAGTCCAGACCCTGAGCTGCTTACCTCCTTCCTTCTGTCATTCAGTCCAGACCCTGAGCTGCTTACCTCCTTCCTTCTGTCATTCAGTCCAGACCCTGAGCTGCTTACCTCCTTCCTTCTGTCATTCAGTCCAGACCCTGAGATGCTTATCTCCTTCCTTCTGTCATTCAGTCCAGACCCTGAGCTGCTTACCTCCTTCCTTCTGTCATTCAGTCCAGACCCTGAGCTGCTTACCTCCTTCCTTCTGTCATTCTGTCCAGACCCATAACTGCTTACCTTCTTCCTTCTGTCATTCAGTCCAGACCCTGAGCTGCTTACCTTCTTCCTTCTGTCATTCAGTCCAGACCCTGAGCTGAGGCTTACCTCCTTCCTTCTGTCATTCAGTCCAGACCCTGAGCTGCTTACCTTCTTCCTTCTGTCATTCAGTCCAGACCCTGAGCTGCTTACCTCCTTCCTTCTGTCATTCAGTCCAGACCCTGAGCTGCTTACCTCCTTCCTTTTGTCATACAGTCCAGACCCTGAGCTGAGGCTTACCTCCTTCCTTCTGTCATTCAGTCCAGACCCTGAGCTGCTTACCTCCTTCCTTCTGTCATTCAGTCCAGACCCTGAGCTGCTTACCTTCTTCCTTCTGTCATTCAGTCCAGACCCTGAGCTGCTTACCTCCTTCCTTCTGTCATACAGTCCAGACCCTGAGCTGAGGCTTACCTCCTTCCTTCTGTCATTCAGTCCAGACCCTGAGCTGCTTACCTCCTTCCTTCTGTCATACAGTCCAGACCCTGAGCTGAGGCTTACCTCTTTCCTTCTGTCATACAGTCCAGACTCTGAGCTGCTTATCTCCTTCCTTCTGTCACAAAGTCTCTTTCCTCCTCCTCTCCTCTGTCTCCGTTGCAGCTACTTTAGTTAGTTTGATCTCAACAGGTTCTTTATTGTATCACACTGTCAGACTGTCAGGTCAAGTTTTACAAATTTGTCACCCAGAATTTGGCCCTCAGGCATGTGAACAGACCGATTTACACCAAGAAAATTCACTTTCGGTAGAAACATTTATATAAATAACATATATATACAGTATATATATATATCTTTTTACATACTGAAGTGAAGTACTGATACAGGTTAACTTCACTAGTTGTACGTGGTTTCCATTCACAAAGAATAGAAGAAGGTGAGCTGTATTACCCTCAATATTACCTGAGAAATTGGGAAACAATTATTTTCACTAGTTTTAAAGGCACAGGAGCCTATTTTCATTTCAATAAGTTCATATAAAATAGTTATTTCTTTTACTTTGAAGTCTTGTTTGACTGTTCATTTGAAATCCCCTCCAATGCTTACACACCCTAAAACATCAGCAATACTTGAAGTAATTAGTTCAAGGTGTCCTCTTGATTAAGGAGCTGCAATAGATGCTTTGTCAGGCTCATTCTTATGAACTTCCTTGTTTGGACAGCTTCAAAGTGACGAGGGAGTTTTGAGGGCAGTCACCCGCAATGGAGGGATAATATCTGATGGATATGGAACAGCAGTTTAACTACTCTCTACATGTCGGGGATCCATAAGTATCTTTGGGAGTTAAAAAAACCATCCAAACTGGCGCAACAGCAATTGAAGTGCCAACGGCAAATAGAGTCTGTAATCAAACTTGGGTTAGTCAAGCAGAAACATGGCTGGGATTTAACAGTGAAATTAAAATGCAATACCCGATATAGTAAAAGGTTTTTTAAATAAATGGCAAAAAAATACAACTCAGCAAAACTAAGGGAGACCTAATTCTGCTTAATTGGGACAAATGCATTTAAGGCTAACTTAAAACTTCATCAGTTGGTTGTAGTAATTGGGTTGCAGTGCTGTTTTTCGTTTTTGCACACTATGCATATGCATGTTACAGATCACAAATAAGATGCTTTCTCTGCAGCTATAAAAGTGCTGGCCAGAATGCATAAGAAAAAGCCATAACTACAACTTTCTCTATGGCAATATTCCCTAAAGCAGTGGTGGGCAACTAAAATGAATGGGCCTCATGGCCATAAACAGCCTTAACCCAACCCAACAACACATCCAAATGCCAGAAACCGACAATTAAAATACATAGATATAATCAAAAATACATTCACTGACTGCAATGTAGGCAATGATACCATATCAATTGAATAACAAATAGAATTAAACGTAATAAATGTGAATTAATGTGACTTCTGGGAGACCATAGTTTCCACCAGCTTTTTGAAGTCAGGGTAACTGAGAGATTTCCATCAGTCAGACTTGCTAATTTTCCTCTTATTTATTCCACTGCCTTCACCACTTTGTGAAGCAGCCGGTGTGTTTGACTCTCCGACACCCTTTCCACCTACTCTTGTCACAAATGTATCCATTTTAAACTCTCTTTGCCATCGTTAACTCCAACCTTCTCTTTCCAATTTCACTGCAGTAAAAGTGTTGCACAAATTAACTTACTAACAACAGCCATCTCCTAGCAACAGACCTTGCAGCAACCCGTCACGCGGCAGTCGTTCTCACAGTGAGAAGTGACTATTAAAATGGCAGTTTTAAAGACAACCAATTAATTTTAATAAACTATAAGTAATAAATATTTACAAAATATAGTGAATCATCTTATTTTTGTGATATCATTGTTTGAAATGCTTTGTAAAATAAAGGACTGGGTGAAGGAAAGACAGCGCTTTGTATGGTATTATTATAATTTAATAATCTGATCAGCACTTACACTGATTGATAAGAAAGCAGAATAACATAACTTAATTTCCACCAATCAGTCCAGGATATGTGTGTGTGTTAATGTGTGTGATTATTTAAAAAGCATATTGCAGGAGCAGTGCTCTTAGTTACGTTTTTATAATTTCTGGTTACAGCTGTTCATAATACGCTCGGTGCGTTGACAAGCACAGGTTTTAAAATCTTGAATAAAAGTTTTTTTTTACAGTGGTTTGGTATAGTAGAGCTAGACCCCTCTGCTGCATAAATGATCCAGGGACTAGGGCAGAAACACGTGAATTGGAAAATCTTCTTCCACTGAAAGGTTACAATGTTTCATTCCTGCTTACCGTCAAGCCCTTGTTTACCAGCACAGATCTGTTCCACCTCAGCACTACAGAGTATGCGGCTCTATATTACAAATCCAACGCTCAGTTTTGTTATAGTATAAGCTTAGAGTCGTATAAGTTTGGCAAGGTGGCGAGGATCATTATTGCATCCCCAGCAGGCCACAGGTTGCCCTCCACTGCCCTAAAGGGTGTGTTAGAAGAACTCAGATTAATTGTAGTAATTTAGACTAATCATACTAAAAGTTTTAATTTAATGTGTTTTGATGATTTCTGTGACTTGTATAACCTGAATAATGATATTATATGGAGTTAAATTTACAATGTTAAACTAACACACTGGAATGTGCTCAAGGTCAGCAGCCCTGTTCTCAGAGAAGTGCATGAGTCAGCGACATAAGAATAGGGCACTGTCTCAAAATGATAATATTTTGAGACAGCGATAATTCCTCCTCAATGTTGCCAAGGTCAGCAGCCCTGTTTTCAGATATAAGGAACTGTTGACCTAGTGTTTTTTTAGCCTTCTTTGCGGTTGCTTGCAGAGTCTGTGACACTCTGTTGAATGCTCCAGTTTGCAAACTAATAAAGTGTGAGTTTGTTCCAACTTGTCTCTGCTCTATTGTTTTCAGTACAGGACCGGGGTCTGCAGCATTGTATGCAGAAAATTCCACCACATATATGGCGACGAGGATGGGATCCTGAACTCCGTCCGCTGATCGTCCCGGGAAACGGAGTAAATCACCGGTGAGACCTATCCTTAACTTGGGTCAGGACGCCCGCAACTAAGAGGGTTGGCGGAGTCCGCTTCAAATCTGGCTGGGGGCGTCAGTGAGGCGGATAAAGGATCCCGAACAAAACAGCCCTGCTGAGGCGGTGAGTAGAGACAATCTGGACCAGCAATTTGATTAGGAAAAGACCCCAGAGAACTACAAGGCTGACCCTGTGATGCACAGGAGACCAAGTAGTCAGGGTAGACCCCATAGAACTACAAGGCTGACCCTGTGAGTGGAATAGTTTACGGAAACTGTTACTGGCACTGCACAGGAGACCAAGTAGTCAGAGCACTGTGAGGCTGTGATCACTAACCCCCGTGACGGTGAGGCAGATTATGAGAGAACTGTCATAGCACTGCTCGGGATGCGCAGGTTGTGATCTAACGAAGAAAGCCACAGTGGCTTGTACTAGTACAGGGTAACCAAATTGAATAGACGTCTTACTGTGAGTTGTGAATAACTTGTTGTGTAGTGAGAAGTAATCTCGTGTAATCTCTTTCTTTTCCTCTTCTTCTCTCTCTCTCTCTCTCTCCCGAGGCTACGCTCGAGCATTTCGAGCATTATGTCAGGATATAACGTATTCAAGTGCAAGGAGAATACGTATTGTGTAAAAAATATTTGGCCAAAAACTGAAATCCAGGTGTTTAAGTGTATACTGTATAAACTAACCTTAGGAAAGAGTTCATGTCAGTGGACTGGACGAATAGCAGATTCATTTCCTAAAAGAAAATATTACAATAAGTGGGCGATTTGTGTTAAAATTGGAGGATTTACAGTTTGGCAAAATAATATAAAATTAGAAAGCGCGTGTCTAAAAACAGTAGAATCTGTAGGTGAGATAATGGGTGCGGCAACAAGTAAGGTGACCAATGTCGACTGTAAAAGTCTGACAGGATGTCAGAAAAAATTACATGACAGATGGGGATCAGGTCCACTGGGACAGAGTGACTTATGGTACGCTAAATCCAGCTTCCCTTTGGGAGGAACATTGAGTGTAAGCAAGTTAGCCACTTGCAGGACGGAGTTAGAACAGTGGGAGAAACAAAAGAAAAAGAGAAAGGGAAGAATAGATTGGGAGAGTTTTAGAAAGTGGAAAGAATGGCAGAGGAAGTGTTAGAAAGACAGGAGAAAGGAAAAAAGGAGCTTATGATGCAGACAGTGCAGAATAAGAAAACAAGTAGGGACAAGAAGCTAGAACGCCTGGCACCCCCTCCCTTATTGCAGCAATGCCTTCCCCTCTGCACCGCCCCTGCCTGAACACAGAGAAGAGAGTGAGAGTGAGTCTGAGGAATCAAGTGGTACTGCGACAGCCAGTTCCAGATAAGGCGAATCCTCAGCTCCGACCAGCCCCAGCCAGGAGGAAGAGAAACCATCACCAATAAATATCGAAAGAAAAGAAGACCAGACTGGACTATGATACATAATTGCAAACAAGGGAACGATGAATCATGGGATGATTACTATGCCCGCTTGTTAAAATGTTATCGAGATCACAGTGGACTAAAACCAACAGATGCCCACTTTAATGAAATGCTGAAACCCGATCTCAGAGGATCTGTAGCCCAGTCCTGTATTGGCTGGGAAACAAGAGAGTTGGAACACCTTCTGACGCACATTGTGCATCAAAACCGACAACAACTGGCAAAAGTACAGAAGAAGAAAGAAGATAAAGAAAAGGAACAGAAGAAACTACAGTACTATCAAGGCAAGTAGGCGGACAAAGAGGAAGAGGGGCGGGCAGACGAGGAGGTGGAAGGGGACAGCAGCCATGGCAAGGTAGGGGCCCAGTGGGTCAAGGTTACAATAATGGTGAATGTTTTACTTGTGGAAAGTTAGGACATAGGGCAAGAGATTGCCCTCAGGGGTCCGAGATGAGACAAGGATTATGGACTGGGGAAAATAAACAGAATTGACATAAGGAAGGAACAGCAGGGAGACAATTACAGGATAGCCAAACACAGTTAATATGCCCTTTAATGTTTAAAAACAGACAAGCCCAAAAGTAGTATTAGAAGTAGAAGGTAAGGAAATAACTTTTTGATAGATACAGGAGCTGCAAGATCAGTGATAAAAAGGAAGATGCACCGCATTTGGCATTGTCTGGCGACTCTGTACTAACAATAGGGGCCTCGGGCCAAGCTAATAGGGAAATGCTCACGAAGACAGTCAATGTCAAATGCAATAAAAAGTCGTGGCGCATTCATTCATATGCTCTCAAATATGTCCAGTGAACCTGTGTGGTAGAGATTTACTGACAGCCCTCTGCATAAAAATAGAGTGTAACCCAGGAGGTATTATTGTTGATATACCTATAATGTACACAGATTGCACTCACCAATCTGATTGGTTTTATGCGTGGGATTTGTTGCCAGGGAAGCGAACTGCACAGCTAGAACAGCTCACTGTTGAGATATGGGGACACGAGCCAGAGAGAATGCCTGCGTCACGAATGCACTGTACTGCACTCTATTCAAATGGACAAAGGGATTTTGAATTTGAAAATGCATGGTTTGAGACCACCCCAGTATATGTAGAACATTTAGAAACGCAATATCTATATTGGTCGGAAGATTTTGCCGCACTCTCAGTTATCTTAACCTCAGAGCAACAAAAGGTGTATGAAGTAAAAACAGGCGCTCCACATGTATCCCTTGCAAAGCGACCCGGGTGTGCATGGAAGGATTTGGGTCCCTGGGTGCTCAAACTGTCACAGCTGGGGGACTGGGTCACGGTGCCAAAAGGCGAGTTTTCCCCATCTGGGCAAGCATACCGGATGTTAAAAAGGGGGGCTTGGGTTTGTCACCGGGTGATGTTTGAATTATCGGCTGTTCCGGATCCCCAACACTTAATGATAATGGGTGAGGGGGGTGAGCCGGACTGGTTGAAGGACATCCCCCAACAGCTGTGGCCCACCAGCAAGAATGATTTTGGTCACATAAAAACTGTGAGCCTCTGGTGGTTGAACCAAAAGCACCCATCGACCCAAACGAAAACAATATCCTCTGGGAGGGAAGCCATTGATGGCATTCGACCTCTGCATGAGGAATTGGTAAAAAGGGGGGCTATAGTACCCGCAACTGGAGCCCATTGCAACTCGCCAATCCTCCCAGTTAGAAAGGCAAATGGGGAGTGGCGATTTGTACAGGATCTCCGTGAAATCAATTTGGCAGTACACCAGAGAACCCCTATCGTACCTAATCCGATCACTTGTCTCTCTGGTGTTCCGCCGTCTGCCAAATGGTTTTCTGTAATTGATTTAGCAAATGCATTTTATAGTGTCCCAATTGAAAAAGGGTCACAAGAGTGGTTTGCGTTTACCTTTGAAGGTAAGCGAATGCCATAAGGGCTATACCGAATCACCGGCCGTGTTTAGCGCAGCAATGCAGGTAAATTTAGCAGGATTCATACCCCCCGAAGGGAGTACGTTAATACAGTACGTCGATGATTTACTGCTGTGTTCTGAATCCTTTGAAGCAAGCGAGACCGATACTAGGGCTTTGTTGTGTTTCCTTGCAAAAGAGGGACATAAAGTTAACAAGCAAAAGCTGCAGCTCTGTAAAAGGGAAGTAACTTATCTGGGCCACCAGCTGTCGGCTGAGGGGAAGTCCCTGTGCAAAGACAGAGTTGAGGCAATACTAAAAATACCGCAGCCGGTCACCAAGAAACAACTGATGACGTTTCTGGGAATGACTGGGTACTGCAGGGCTTGGATGCTTGACTATGCCACTAGGGCACGGCCATTGCAGGATTTGATAATTATTACATACTAACCAAATGAAAATGACTGACGAATTACTTGGACTACTGACGGCTTACAGGCATTTAAAGAGCTGAAACAAGGACTGACTGCAAACCCCTGCCTAGGGATCCCTAACCACGAAAGGTCGTGGTAAAATGCGCAGCGCACACTAACTCCACTGACATTGTTTCCTAGGAAATGCATCGGCAGATGCCGCAGCAAGGGTCGCTGCACAATCTGGCGATCCGGGCGAATCTGTGTATCTGTGTAACTCATCTGTTGTTGATCAGCCCTTCTCTTTACAGGATATTATAGATCTCCAGGCTTCGGCGGACGAGAAGGAGGGGGTAGAACAGAGGCCGGGCTCTGGCTGGGGCCAAACGGGAAGCCTATACTACCCAGAGCCTGTTATCCCCTAATGTGTAAATGGGCACACGGTCTTGACCACGTGTCAAAAGGAGGGTAGTAAGTTATGTATATAAATTCTGGTATTGTTTTGGATTTACTGCTTTTGCTGAACAGTACTGTTCAAGATGTGTAATATGTATGCAAAACAACATGGGGAAAGGGACCGGTGTCCCCATGGCAGCCCATCCAAAACCCAATCAGCCTTTTGATCATGTGATGATGGATTTTATTGAATTAACACCCTGGCAAGGGAAGAAGTATTGTCTGGTTCTCATTGATATGTTCTCAAGGTGGGTGGAGGCATTCCCTGTAAAACATGCTTCTGCTCTAGCTCGTGTGTTGATCAAAGAAATAATACCCGCTACGGGTACCAATGAAGTTGAGCTCAGACAACGGCTCACATTTTGTGAACGAAATCATTAATTGCCTCGGGGACTCCTTCCACATTGACTTAAAGAGACACTGTGCCTACCATCCACAAAGTGGGGGCGCTGTAGAGAGAGCCAACCAAACATTAAAAAGTAAGCTAACTAAACTGTGTGCTGAAACTGGGTTAGCCTGGGGTACCGTTCTCCCTCTGGCTTTGATGTACATGAGGGGACGCTCTCATGCTGCATATGGTCTGAGCCCACATGAGGTTTTGACAGGAAGAGTAATGTGTATGCCTAAACACTTGCCTCTTACCAGGCACCGGTTGACACTCCAGGGATGTGATGACGAAATGGTAAATTACTGTGTTGCGCTTAACAGTGTGCTTAAGGATTTCTTCCTTAGGGTGCGAGCTGCCTTGCCGGATCCAGCTGAAGGACCCGGACACAGCATTCGCCCTGGGGACTGGGTAGTGATCAAGGACCTCCGGAGAAAGTACTGGCACCAACAGCGCTGGGGAGGCCCGTTCCAGGTGCTGCTGACAACGCCAACGGCAGTCAAGGTTGCAGAAAGACCAACGTGGATACATGCCAGCCACTGCAGGAAGGTACCCCACGATCCTGAGGATGTACCGGCGAGTGGAGCCCCGACCACACAGACCGTGGCCCTGGAATGACTGGAGTTTTCGACTCAGGACTGTGTCTTTGTTCAGCAGCATTCTGGTTGTACTCCTTATTTTTATAATAACTGAACTCCCAGGAGACAATAACCACAGTATTAACGGTAATGACAGCCAACCTGGGATGAACCGAACAAAAAGGACACTCCATGTTTGGAGCAATGAACATGGCAGGAAACATGCCGACAACAGGTGGTGGGCAATGCTTAATCACTCTGTACGGAACACGTTGAACATTACTGAATCCTGTTATGTATGTTCCATTATGACTCACTCAGCGGAGGAGCCTTTTCCCTTATATCCTGTGGAAGTCCCAACCAGTGTATTGGGCCCTGCTATGGCCGTTGTAACTGTTACTGCAGGAGGTGGATCAGACCGCGATAATTGTATAATGATTATGCATAGTATAACCTCCTCTTGCCTCTCCTCCGGTTCCGATAACTCAAAAAGCCTATTATCTATGTTCGACCCCACACTTGATACAAATTGCTATGACAACAGTAGTCTCTTGCTACATATTAATTGGTGTGATAAATTGATAAGCCGAAAGACACCACAGCCCACTCCAATGGCCCAAGTGATGCCAAGAACTGCTCCCTTCACAAACAAAACTCTCTGCTGGTGTAGGGGGAATGTGGCTGAAGGTAGATATATGGGTTTGTCAAATTGTGTAACTTACGTACATTACGAGAAACAGTCAACCACTGATCTCCTAAAAGGACGAGGATGAGTAATTCCCTTCAAATTGGTGATACCTTAATACAAGCCCATCCCATAAAATTGGGCCCTGGTGAGGACGGGCAGGGACATTTATGAATCACTATTGGGTATGTGGGCAGGCGGTTTATCTTAGCCTGCCAAAGCATTGGTTCGGTGTTGTACTTTCGTAACTCTCAATACCACCATGAAAGTGTTCAAGGTGAATGAATCACATAAGGTACACAAAAGAGTTAAGCGGAGTCAGTTTTCCTCCCCAATGATGTTCCTCTTGATTCTCGCAGATCTGGAAGGGGAGATAAACTAGCGGGGCATTATTCCCATGGGTTGGGGTGAGCCAGAATGCGCATCTAAATTGACAAAGTAGCGTATGAGCTAGAAACATTGACTAACCTGACCACTGAAGGTTTCCAGATAATGCAACCTGAAATAAGAGCCATCAGAATTATGGTAATGCAAAATCGAATGGTATTGGATATGTTGCTAGCAGAGCAAGGGGGAGTCTGCCACCTAGTGGGGAACACTGTTGCACATACATACCAGACGGAGATACAAATTTAACCGAAGTAGTACAGCATTTGTCTACACTCCGGGAACGGTTGGTCAATGAACATGCTCATGATACTGGTGGGGACCCGTTCTCCTGGATCCAATCTATATTTGGGTTCTGGGGAACAAACCTGTTTCACTGGATAATGTATGGGTTGGTTGTGATAATTGCATTAATGATATTAATCATTTGTGTAAGAAAGCTTTGTACTAAAATTTTGGATAATGCTCTAACCATGTCACTGCTTACTACTGAGAACCTGCGTGATGAAGATAATGACCCTTTCAGGGATATGGATGATGATGTTGTATAATTATTCTGTCTAACAATAGTTGTAATGAATATTACAAAAGGAGGGAATGTGTTAGAAGAACTCAGATTAATTGTAGTAATTTAGACTAATCATACTAAAAGTTTTAATTTAATGTGTTTTGATGATTTCTGTGACTTGTATAACCTGAATAATGATATTATATGGAGTTTAAAGTTAACAAAGTATTAAATTTACAATGTTAAACTAACACACTGGAATGTGCTCAAGGTCAGCAGCCCTGTTCTCAGAGAAGTGCATGAGTCAGCGACATAAGAATAGGGCACTGTCTCAAAATGATAATATTTTGAGACAGCGATAATTCCTCCTCAATGTTGCCAAGGTCAGCAGCCCTGTTTTCAGATATAAGGAACTGTTGACCTAGTGTTTTTTTAGCCTTCTTTGCGGTTGCTTGCAGAGTCTGTGACACTCTGTTGAATGCTCCAGTTTGCAAACTAATAAAGTGTGAGTTTGTTCCAACTTGTCTCTGCTCTATTGTTTTCAGTACAGGACCGGGGTCTGCAGCATTGTATGCAGAAAATTCCACCACAAGGGACGAGTGCTAAGTCCATCTGCACACTTTTGACAATTTATCAGTTGAACACAAACATGTACATCATGGGCAAAGGATTTTATTTTACCCCTGATTTTCTCAATGTAGTATGCTACATTCCTCAATGTACAACTGGAAGTCAGTGTGTATCCTCCAATCCCATGACCAAGCCAATAGTCTTTTTACAATGAGGAACTGGAGATCGGACATCTGCAAGCTGCCAGCCTCTGGGAAACAAAGGCCAGCGCTGCCAGTGTCAGCTTGAGCTCACCAAGAGCCTGGGCAGCAGGGTCCGCTGTAGCGAGATGAGGAGAAACAGTCCTTGCAAGGCCTCCCTAGCACATAGAAGTGCTAAAGTCAATGCAACACTCCCTCTAGCATCCCCAATGAAGACTGGCAACTTCACACTGCCAGGGTGACTCACCCTGCATACCACACGACTGTGCTTTTAATAGATGAGCCATTAATTAATACCAAGGGTATACAAGCACAAGCAACAGGGATGAGCCAATGCATAAAGAAAATAATACAATAAAAACTATTAATGTCAACTCCACTATGTCCCTATTGGGGCATGACAATCTAAAGAAAAGGTTCCACTTCTAAATTCTGTTTAGAACATTTATCAAGTACAAAATGTTAATGACAAAATGTTGAAAGGTTAAGACTTCTAAAAGCTTAATTTCTGATTAAAGTGGTTTTATAAAAAGGCTGCTATGGGTAAGCTGTAATTTATGTCCCCTCTTATATAGATGGATTGTACAACTCATTGTTCAAGTGTCATACAAGTTGTAGTCAAACGTTTACAAACACCAATGGAAATTTATAAATTCTAAAAATTTCTCAAAAACAAATAATTATAGGAAATATCTTTTGTAGCAAAAGTTTTGCTTTTGTAGATGAGGGAAAAAAAGAAATAGATGTCTACAATTATTTATTTCAGCATTTTTTTTGCAAAACTCCAAAAATGCTAATTCAAAAGTATTCATACCCTGACAAGGAAAATGAAATGAATAACTGGTTGAGGCACGTTTAGCAATAATAACCTCTTTTAAATTATTAGGATATTTGTCAATGAGCTTTTGGCATGATTCTTTAGTGATTTTTGACCATTCTTCAATGCAGAATTGTTCCGCTTCATTCAAATTCCAAGGACTTCTCTTGTGCACAGCCTTCTTCAACTCATACCAAAGATTCTCAATTGGATTTAGATCGGGACTTTGACTAGGCCATTCCAGAACCTTGATTTTATTCTTCTTTTACCATTCTGAAGTAGACTTTGTGGTGTGCTTTGGATCGTTGGTGTGTTGGAACGCCCAGTTGTATTTTAAACCAAGTTGTGTAGCGGAGGGTTTCAGATGATTGGCCAATATCTTTTGGTATGCTATGGAATCCATTTTACCATGTATTGGAACTAAATTTCCTATGCCATGAGAGGAAAAACAGCCCCATAGAAGGATATTGCCACCTCCATACTTGATAGTAGGTATGGTGTTATTTTCTTTGTACACCTCACCAGACGTTCTCCAAATGTAACGACTTTCAGCGTGACCAAATAGCTTGATTTTTAGTTTCATCACGCCACAAAACCTTTGACCAGAACTCATATCCACCATTGAAATGCCGTTTTGCAAACTTTAAGTGACTGTCCTTGTGACGTTTTCCTAAGAGTGCCATTTTCCTTGGCCTGCGACCATTGAGACCTTCACCATGAAATACTCGACCTATAGTTGAAATGGAAACCCCAGTCCCACTTGCAGCCAATTCACTTTGAATAGCTTGGGCAGTCAATCTCGGATTGTTATTAACCTTCCTCACAATTCTTCTACTTGTTCTTGGTAAAAGAACCTTCATTCTTCCAGACCGAGGTAGCTTTGTGACAGTACCAGGAGTCTTATACCTCTTGATAATAGAAACAATAGTTGAAATTGGGATACTCACATGCTTGGAAATCTTCTTGTATCCTTCTCCAGCTTTATGACAATAAATCATTTTCTGCCTAAGGTCTTCAGGTAGCTCTTTAATTTTTCCCATATTGACTTATTGGTCATGACAGCAATCATCCTATGCCTAACCCTCATCTACAATCCAGCATTTTCTAGACATTTCTAGAATTAGGTTATGCATTTTCAAAAAAATTGCTGAAATAAATAATTGTAGACATCCACAAAAACTTTTGCTACAAAAGATTTTTCCTAAAATGATTTGTTTCTTAGAAATTTCTAGAAATTCTAAATTTCCATTGGGTTATGTAAACTTTTGACTACAACTGTATGTAGTTCTTGCAACTACCCACCATGAGAAACCGTCAGTATAACATGCAACTCTATATATTCATGTTAGTCCCAGTCAGCACAGCCAGAAAAAATCAATATAAACGGTCTCTTGACCTTAACCAAGCCTTAAATCATTTGATCTGGTTTAGTAATGGGATGTGGCAGAGACAATATATAGAAGCTAAGGATCTTTTCTATTGAACCACCGCTCCAATATTATTGCCCTGTGACAATATTTAGAGGTGAGTCAATAACATTTTATTGAGAAGCTACAAATCTTAGATATCTTAAATAATAATAAAAAAAAAACAATAAACAGCATCTCAATTAAAATCTATGTTCAAAACCAGGGACTGATACTTTGACCACATTCTGATTGTGCAACAAGATGTGTAGAACATGCTTTATAGTTACTCCTTGTGAAACGATTTTACAGATTTTCAATTGAAAAAAGCTAATTTTACCCACTAGTAATAAAGTGCTGTCATAGGTGACAGAACTTGTCTGCATATCCTCTGTTAGATATTATATTTGATTCAAGGTCAGACAGGATAATATTTTCTGGGATTCTTCACTGTTATTGTATGGTTTATTGCCACATGAAAATGTAAAGGGTAAGGCTACCAGACATCCCGGTTTGACAGTACCTTTTCCCATCAACTGGCCCAGTGTCTCGACATTTTTCCCAAACTTTAAAAAAGTCCCAGTTTGGAATGACGCTGTATAGCACTTCTTACGTGAATTGCGTAAACAGTCGTCAATCATATTAAAATACATGTTGAAAAAGTGTGTGTCCTGGTTCTGAGCTTTGGAAATCTGGTTTTCCAAAGGGGCAAAATAAGAACTAGGTCACAAAGTGATTTCTAAAAGCTGATTTGGGTAACTGGCTTCCAAAGGGTTTAGATGAAATGAGTCGTGTCTTCACTTGCTGTCGCTTTAAAAATATAAATCAAGTGACGTGGTTAAATTAATCAGGCTTTAAAAATCATTTTGCGACCTAGTTCTTATTTTGCCCCTTTTGAAAATCATCCTTTAAGTTGCATGTCACATACAGATGGGTGGATGTAAGGATGGACAATATATATCTCAAGAATCTGATATTCTCAATAACGTATACCAAACAATGTTAATAGCAGCTTTCCTGACAATTGAGCTGGCGGTTTTCTAGATATATGGATACACCTGTGTGGCATTTGTATGTCACTGCATCCTCTTTGCAGGGATTTCAGCCCCAGCAGTGGATAGGAGGCTGTCTGGTCCAGCGCTTAAAGAAAAGTGCTTGCAACCAGGAGGTCCCCGGTTCAAATCCCACCTCAGCCACTGACTCATTGTGTGATCCTGAGCAAGTCACTTAACCTCCTTGTGCTCCGTCTTTCGGGTGAGACGTTGTTGTAAGTGACTCTGCAGCTGATGCATAGTTCACAAACCCTAGTCTCTGTAAGTCGCCTTGGATAAAGGCGTCTGCTAAATAAACAAATAATAATAATAACTCTTTCATATGTTACTAGTAGGGAGGACTGCCCACCTGTACTCACTGCTGTCAACTGAAATAAACAGTTCTTCCGTAACTGGCGACCTCAGATCAACCTTCTCCCGCTGCTAAAATAAGAAGATATCTTTAGATGTATGGAAGGAATGATGACAGTCATTGTGTTACCAGTGATACTGCAGAGCGAAGTGAATCAGGTATGCTGGGCCAAACTGAGACTCTCACTGTTAGGTACGATTAATCTTTTGAAAATGATTGCGGTGCCTCAGATAAATAATGTCACATGTAATGCTCCCACTCCACTTCCCTCTTAGTCTGTTAAATACACTGAACACACACTTCTCTGGGGTACCTTGCTTCAGCTGCATTAAATGGCATGCCTTTGAATGAGATTGGAGAGCTTAGATACTGTACCGCTGTGACAGAAATATAATGAGTTCTGGTGATAAATCTTCCTCCCGACCTGTGAGGGCACTAAAGAACGGGAGGAGAAGTATCTGAAAGGGCTGGCCTGACAGTTCGTTTCCGGGACCGGGAAGTGGGTCAGCCTGGAAAGAAGCGAGACTCTGTTGTAAGACCGTTTTGACTTGAAAGGTAAACGAGGGGCAGCTGCAAGTAATAAGGCAGCTGCAACCGTTTACCTAGATATCATGCGGGATTACATATAGGGGCCAGGGTAACGCTGATCTTTTCCTTCGTTTGGGTAAAGCTCAGTGGACAGAAGGACTGAGAGAGGAGCTCTCAGAGTTAAAATAAAAAGACGGGTTACGTGTTTTGTGTTGTGTTTGTCTGTGTAGTAATTGTTCGTGTTTTGCTTCACCAGACAGTTAAAGCACACCTCCGGAGCTGTCGCAGAGGGTCAGCACAAATCCGGAGCACCACTGCACTACCGTCACAACATACCTGTGTTTGCACTCTTGGGCAGTCAATCTCGGATTGTTATTAACCTTCCTCACAATTCTTCTACTTGTTCTTGGTAAAAGAACCTTCATTCTTCCAGACCGAGGTAGCTTTGTGACAGTACCAGGAGTCTTATACCTCTTGATAATCGAAACAATATTTGAAATTGGGATACTCACATGCTTGGAAATCTTCTTGTATCCTTCTCCAGCTTTATGACAATAAATCATTTTCTGCCTAAGGTCTTCAGGTAGCTCTTTAATTTTTCCCATATTGACTTATTGGTCATGACAGCAATCATCCTATGCCTAACCCTCATCTACAATCCAGCATTTTCTAGACATTTCTAGAATTAGGTTATGCATTTTCAAAAAAATTGCTGAAATAAATAATTGTAGACATCCACAAAAACTTTTGCTACAAAAGATTTTTCCTAAAATGAGGGCACTAAAGAACGGGAGGAGAAGTATCTGAAAGGGCTGGCCTGACAGTTCGTTTCCGGGACCGGGAAGTGGGTCAGCCTGGAAAGAAGCGAGACTCTGTTGTAAGACCGTTTTGACTTGAAAGGTAAACGAGGGGCAGCTGCAAGTAATAAGGCAGCTGCAACCGTTTACCTAGATATCATGCGGGATTACATATAGGGGCCAGGGTAACGCTGATCTTTTCCTTCGTTTGGGTAAAGCTCAGTGGACAGAAGGACTGAGAGAGGAGCTCTCAGAGTTAAAATAAAAAGACGGGTTACGTGTTTTGTGTTGTGTTTGTCTGTGTAGTAATTGTTCGTGTTTTGCTTCACCAGACAGTTAAAGCACACCTCCGGAGCTGTCGCAGAGGGTCAGCACAAATCCGAGCACCACTGCACTACCGTCACAACATACCTGTGTTTGCACTCAGCACCAGCACGACTGCACTCACCCAGGACTGGTGACCGTGTGTTTGTTTTTGTTCGACTGTGCCCTGTTTGTTATCCCCGCGCTTTACACATTGTTGTGTATAGCCGGGGATTTATTATTTTATGGTCGCCAGACCGGGATTATAAATAAAGCACCTTTTTCACTGGATACCGTTGTCAGTCTGTCACTCCTGCATCGCATCACCGCTACACCTGTTCCCCTTCACTAGCCACTTTGCCACAACCGCATATAGCACAGCAGGCTTGTAGTGATAGAATCTCGGCTGAATAAGTTGCTGCTTTTAAAAGTGTATGGACTAAGCTGTATGATGCAATCAGAATATCTTTCTCATACATGTATGCTGGGATCACTGCTATAATTTAGTAAAATCAGAAAATAGCGTAGCAGACTTTCTTTTTCACAAGGCCATCATTCTGTAAAGTGGAAGTGTTGATTAATAAACGACAGTAGGAGTGTGATTAGCATGGCACAGTATTTAAATTAAGTTCAAAGAGTTCTACAAGCTACTTTTTACACTCTGCCTAAGATTCATAAAGATATTCATAATCCTCCTGGTAGACCAATAGTGTCGGGATTTGGTTCTTTGACTGAACCTTTGTGTCAATTTGTAGACTATTTTATAAAACCTTTGGTACAAAAGCTGCCCTCTTCTATTAGAGATACATCAGATTTCATAAACAAGGTTCAAGATTTCGATGATTTGAATCCTACAGATATTCTAGTAACTATGGATGTATCAAGTTTATACACAAACATCCCACACAGTGATGGCCTGGCAGCCATAGAATACTTTTTAAATTTGGAAAATTATGCAGATAATCCTCCAATATCTTATCAAATCCTCTGTTGCTAGACACTTTAATGACTTCAACCACAATGTTTGTTTGCTACGTTTTTTGGGCATAGAAATTGTACATACCTCTAGGAAAGGAGGGGCTAGAGATCAGTTTCTTTTACAAAGAGAGGCTTCGTGGATTCATAGGTTGCGTACTGAAGCCCCTGGGGGATTGAATAAGGAATTATTCTTTGCCCCTTTCTTTTAATTGGCTCCATTAACTTTTTCTGAATTGTAACTTTTTTTGAATTGCTACTTTTTTAAACTGATTTTTTTTTTTTGTAACTGATACTTTTTTGAATTGATACTAATTGTTTTTAATTGTTTAATTATTTCTTGTTTTTGTATTCTGTTCCCAGTTTGCTTGCCTTGCCTTTCAGGAGGTCTGTTACTGCTTTACTTCCTTTGTCATTTCACCCCAGCAGTGTCTTCTGGGTCAAAGCATGTTACTGTTATAGCAAGTTATTGACAGGACAGAAACCAGTAAAGGAGTGAGGACAATTCCACCCTCCAGGATGTGCAAGACAGTCTAAAAGCATGGCATGCAAACAGAGATTTATTTAATCTAGTGTAGTAACAGATATTATGTTTTAAAAAGTTGTTTTTGTTTATTTACTATTGAATTATTGTATAATCACGGCTCCATCTCTACGATTCAATAAACTATTGTCTTCTACAATGTCAAGCAACTGGATCACCATGTTATTATTTCTCACGGCTGGTAGTTACCAATGGCCCTGTGGAATTCACCCAGTTAATCTCACTCACATACTCACTGCCAGCTCTTTAAATACACAGCAGTGTCTGCTTTTAAAGAACTACAGTGTATGAGAATTCCAGGAGAGCTGTCCAGGCTACCACTCAAACCTGGAGGTAGGTCAACAGTTTCCAGCATGTTTCCCCTCCAATGGGTCTAAATGCCCTTCATCTTAAATTAATTCACTGTCAGTTTCTGAAAGTATGAATAATATGAATTAAGAGTGGGAGGGTGCTACAGTTGACCATATTCCAGAATCCTTCAGCACTGGATAAGACCCACTCAAACAATGAGCTGAGAGCTATGCCCATATGAAGGACATCACATTGGCATGTCATTTGAAAATAAGTTGACGTAAAATAATATAATCACTGCTTTCAAACAATGTAGTGTTTATTGTGCCATTGTGACATTTTCGGCCCTTGTTTGCTTTGCTAATTACGACAAACAATGTCCCTTTAGTGCTCTCCAAATGTGACATTACCATGTGATTACAGTGTGACAAGTTTCCCATTGTGAAAGCGTAGCAAAATGTAAGAAAGCATATTGAAAGCATGGCAATGCTCAGGTAAGCACTGTAAAGCCCTGAGGTGTATAGAAAACATATTACAAAACATGGCAAACCAAGGTATACAATAGTAAACGCATAGTATAACCATGGGAAAAGCAGGGGACTGAAAAATGATGTGCAAATTTACTGTGGTGAATATTTTTATGGGATAACATCAAGACTGAAAGAAATATTTAAATCTATTCATATTTTTACATACACAGTTATAATGTATTTGTCTTATGTTTAGAGAGAGGATACTTTCAAAGCTATTTACGCCAAAAGGTAAATAGCTTACATTTTTCAAAAGGAGATGTTACAAAACTAGAAATAAACACAGACGTTATTTCATTTAAGGCAGTTTAAATTATTTTTGAAAAGTCTTTTCCATCTAATAAAATCCAGGATCCAGGAATCTTGTATCTCACTGATAGCTCTGGGAACTGAAGGATGCTTACTGGACGGAGAAAATAAATGTATGTGTGCTTCACATGGACAACCTTCCCAATACACATTGATCCTCCTGTTTTGAAACAAGAGCAAAGGCAGTTGTTTTTTCAGAAAGGAATACAATATTTTGAACAACATAAAACTTAAAATAAACAATCATTTAATTGATCCTTTCCACTATTCAGTTATGTATTTATTGTTTTGTTCCTCTCAGAAATGAGTCTGTTTTAGCACTTGCTTTGAAACAAGGCTTAGTTGAATCCTATTTAAAAACAAAAAACAGGCCCAAAAATAGTTATATATATTGTTTGTTCCTTTCCTGTCCCCTGCCACTGTTTTATTTTGTATCTATCTGCTGTGGCAGCATCGTCACTTTCACTTTTCTGCCAGTTTCCGAACAGTAGAAGTGGCTGACAAACTCTCTCTAGGGACAAACCGTCACTTGTTATCCTCTTAGAGAAGCACTTTGCTCACAGAATACCCTGGAGATTTCATTATCTTCACATAGAAACACTTACTACACAGAACCCAGTCTTCCTCAAGATTCGCTGCTGCCAGTCACAACAGTCAGAGCCTCTGTTTTCTCTTAAGGAAGTTTCCTGTCAGGATCATACAATATGATACAAAACATTATAATACAATAGCGCATTTTGCGAAACCATCTCAAGTGTGTCACATATGATACAAAGTGCAAACCAGAACCTTTCCAGTTCGTTATCATATAGTTTTGTTTAATCAAATAAAAATAATTTTAAAAAATGGTGCACGTGTAAAAAAAGGCAGTACCTGAGGAGCACCTGTGGTGGGTGAGCGGCTGACCTTGTGAAACACAATAGTGGATGTGTACTTCAATAACACAGACATTTACACAGCGTCAAAAACACTCAGCGCGGAAACCGTCACTGCTAAAGTATGCCGTGCTGTGAAGGTGTTACTCACTCGGTCGGCAGACGCTCTCCAATTAAACTACAAAAATAAATAAATATCCAAATTCTACCGCCTTTGTTCCAAAGTAAAAGTGCGTTCTCCCAGCTCATTGGCTCCTGTACAGAGTGACCGGCATGTCAGGCCACCTTGACCTGGCCGGTTTCTTCTCTTCTAAGCAAAGCTCCTTTAAAAAGAAGCCGCGGAGCAGATTCAGCATGACATTGGTGGAACAGTGCCAATCAACACAGGGTGCGTCAGGTCTCCAGGGCAACCAATTCACCTTCATTTAACAAGGGGCGCAAGGTAGAGGTAAACAAAGGTTACATTCCTGGTTTTTACAACTAGATAAAACACCACTGGCACCAAAAAAAATGAATCAGCTTTACTTTAAAAACACCGGTAAAACACCAGGCTTAGTCTGGTGATCTTCAAACCAGAGTTGTTGACAAGTTTTAAAAAATCGGTGTGCATCATCAGATACATTACTCACACAAGAACTGCTCAGCAGTATGACATTTAAGCAATGTGTGACGTTTGTGTCGTCGCTACACTGACAGAAAGGGGTGTGGCTGAACCATCCAAAATGTTTAAGATATGTTTTATTTTATTTTTTTAAACCAATATTGTAAAAGAGTGTCTCGCAATTTTAATATTTTATTTAGATATATAATGTGTAATATTTATGTTATTTTCATATATAGTTTGTTTCTTCATATTTGGTGTTGATTGGTTAGCACTCCTTAAAGTGGGAGCTTATTTGAGATGACACAATTCCTATAACAAGGTTTGCTGAGAAATGACACCTCACACAACAGGATACCACAGATTCATTCACACACAGAGGATAAATGGTAGCAGCTAATGAACAGAACACTTTAAGCATCATTCACTGATAATGGATTTTTTGTACGAATGTAAGTTCTGTTTCCAACAACGTTGCACACAGTCAGTGTGAGCTAGAGTGACCTCAGTTTGTGGGCTTTTGATGATAATATGCTTTCAATTGTAACATTCATTTATTTTATAATGATTTCATTTAAGTTGTCAAAGCCACATCAGCTTGGTGCTGCATATATCGTAGAAACATAAATGAATAACCTTTTACTTTAATCCTTTTTTTTATTTTTGTAAACCAAATCAATTAAGGATGTGTGTGGAAATGCGAGTGGTCCTGTTCTGCCTGTAAAAGCACCTTTAGGAATAAATGGTTTGCTATGGTTTTGTAGCATTAAAAACCATAGCCTTGCTAACATTTTACAAAATGGCATGGCACATGTTCAACATACACTGTTCTATAGTGATTATTCTAACTTGCTTAAACAACGATCCATAGTCTGGATTCATCAGTGACACCAAAATGCAATTTGCACCATTGTTTGTGATAGAAAAATAAACTGTTTATCTAGAAACAAAAATATCGACACACCTTTGAGTCCTTATATTATTAACCTTGGGAGTTGTTTTGTATGATTTACAGCCAGGTTCAACCGATTTTCTCTCAATTCCCAATATTAACCCTAAAAAATGGGAAATTACTTTTTTGCACTGATGTATTTATAAAATAAAAAACAAAAAAATTAATCAATTTATTCTCATGATTCAATGAATGCTAATAAATATCCTTCAACAAACTTTCCTTGTGACATTTCTACCTTTCTAACATGAGACCTCTGAGGTCTTGAAAGCTTGTGATTAATTATTGTTTAGTTAGTCCTATAAAAGGCATCACATCTTCAGTCCAATAAAAGGTATCTCCTTCTCTTTGTCTAGCATGCTAAAGAAATCTTACCCCAACTGTGGCAGTCATGACATTGAAAAGTATTCCTGTTCTAAGTTTCTACATATCATGATTCACAGCTCCTGTAGCAGGCCCTCTTCCCTAGTAATTGCTCTTTTTGTCAGCTACCTCTCTAGTATAGGAATATATGTGTAGGAAAACAGATTACCGCTTAACAAAAACACCTTGCACTTTCTGTCAAGTGTATGGTGTGTGACCAGAGACCTGTCAGTGACACAGGCCTGCCAACATACTGTAATATTTCTATCGCTAATATTATACAGACTTCCATCGTTCTAACTGAAAGCTGGATACAACTTGTCAGTTCATTTGTTGACAATGGCAAGGTTTCCATGTAGAGTGAGAATTTCTCTAGTTATTGTGTTAAACATTGTTTTAGAGCTCAATTTAGATTTACCTAACCCTTTCTCATGATAAAACCAGTTTGGAATGCCCAGTGAAGACCAGAAATATTGCACAGCCAGGACACAAACCTGCGCTCCCTGAGTGAATGACTCACACCACACGCCACATGCTTACCAGGTGATTGTAACAGGGCGAGCAGCCCTGGACAGTATTTGTTTATTTTATTTTAGAACGGGGTCCCCCTCTGCCTGTGTTATTTTGTGTTTGTTTGTTTATTTATTTATTGTGTTTTAGGACGGCGAAGCGCCGCGTATATTTATGTATTTATAACGGCGTAGCCATTTATTAGAAAACTCGTGCAGAAGATGGCCATCTCCCGAATTAATTAGGTGATTTAATTTGTTGCTAATCGGGAGATGGTCACCTGTATAAAAAGTCTGCAGCTCTCCAGCTCGGGTGGTGTAGGAGCGAGAGCAACGAGGGAGCGAGAGAGCGAGAGAGCGCTTTAAGAATAAGTCCAGGAACAGTGACGGCTACAGCCCAGCCTGACCTGGATCGTTTATTGTATTTCTTTTTGTGTACGTGACTTGTTTTGTTTAACTGTTTATTTTGCTCGGTGAGCACAGTTTCTTCTTTTTGTACAAACATTTGCTTTATGTTTGTTGTATTTAAAATAAAGACGGCGCAAACGCCATTTTCACTACCTGCGGTATCCTTTTTCCAGTTCCTGCTTCTGGTCTGACGCCACCCACTCCGGCCGTCTTTGTCACAGTGATCCACTCACTGGATTCCATTTTGTTCAGGCAGGTTTAAAGTAAAGAGAACTCAATGCCTGATCTGAGGATGCTTTTTGAGGAAAGTAAAAATCAATGTTTAGAAATAATCTTTTAACAATAAAATTTGTCATAAAGTATAGCAGTGGTTCTTTGTAAGCAATAAGGGGTTTGGCAATACTGTTTCTGCAATCAAAGAAAGTCAAAAACAAGTATCTGATATCCTGTCCAAAATCTATGTGTTATCACTGTGTCAAAGTGAAAAATGCAATTTAATGTAATGTTATGTTAGGTGGCTGTAAAGATGTGTATTGTAAAGTTGCCATTGTACCAGGGCACAGAGGGAGAGGTAGTCATCTAATTAGTTTAAGGCTGTATACTGTAGTTTTAACCAGACCCCTTTTGTGAGTATGACTCCTCCATGCTTCAAACGAAGAGCAGAGAGGGTAGTTCAGTTGGACTGGCTGCATGAGCAGGTAGTGGTGTTAGGTTCAGGTGGAGTTTTGTTCAGAGGAAGAGGTTTAAATGGTATTTGTATTTGAATCTAAATCTAACTGTTTATAAGAGTTGTTTTAATAAAAACAAAGTATCCTCAAGGTTTTCACTTCTGTCTACAAGAGCTTTCACCAATAGAAGTAGACCTAACAATGTCCATGATTTGTTGCAGCCAAAAGAGTTACCGTATTCCTTCAAACTTTTCGAACCATTTTTTTCTTCAAAAAATATTCTGCGTTTTAAATTTGAGTACAGTATAGTGATACGTGTATTAAAATCAGCAACAAAAGACGTGCCTACCCGAGTACACAAACAGCAACGTCACCGACTGCCGAGAAAAGACGAATAAAGACGTCACTGCCCGAATACACAAGCAGCAACGTGACTTGCTGATGAGAAAAGATGAACCAAAATGTTTCTGCCCAATCTCGAATCGTCCATGACATTCAGGGAACCATTTTCAAAGAAGCATCATTAGCGGCATGAGGAATTCAAAGAGAAGCTTTTACAATTTCAGTGTTTCTAACAAAGAGTACCAGCTTGGACAGATCAGAAATGCTGATCAGACCTCCGTATTTTTCAACATGCCAAGCAATACCACAATTCACAAATTGGGAGAAAAACAGGTGTGAGTAATCACGACTGGAAATGAGAAGCAGCACATAACTGTAATGCTCTGTGTGATAGCAGACCGCCGCAAACTGCCTCCATATAAGTAACTGCGGTTGTGTCTTTGTAAATGCAGATTTATTTGATGTTTTCTTTTTTCCTCAAATTGAGGGTGTGAACTGTCGGCTTAAATTCAAAGGAATACGGTAATTTTTTTTATTTTTTAGGGTCCTTATTCAAAAAATGGAGACCTTTATGTGCTCTTTATGTCTGTCCGTCTGCCTGACTGACACACTCTACATGGTGAACACGATAACTGCCTTGATTTTGCATCATTCTTCATCAAACGTTTATCATGCTCTCCTCGTCTCTTACAGACCTGTGATTGAGACCTTTCTGGTTTGGCTATCACTTACCGAGTGCTTATTATCTGATTATGAGGACCCTCTGTATGTGCGTGATTTTCCAGTCACCAATGCAAGTACTGACGAGAAGCACTGTAGGTCTTAATAACCTCTTACGACTTTATTTTATCATCTATAAAACAAAATGAATTGCAGAAATGGAACAAATTCATTCAACAGTCCCTGGTTGTCATTTAAAAATGTACCCTGGGTTGGTGAGTATTGAATACATTATTCATAGGATATCTAATAATAGGCACAATCAGTTTTAATAGTTTGGATAGGTTAATTAATTAGCATAAGCCTTGATAAAGAATGCCTTATTTCTGGTTGGTTATTACTATTCCTACTTGTGACAGGGCAGAAGCCCATTACTTATAAATAGGGTATTTTTTTAAATCTAAGGTTGGCAGGGAGGGGGTTAATTCCATCCCTGCTAAATCCAGGTGTGGAATGTGGCTGGGTCTTGATTGAATAATTGATCAACAATCAGGTTTCAGCCACATGGTATAAGGGAGGCCAAATCCTTTATCTGCTTAGGTGTTTAGGGTGAGTTTGTGAAAGCCAATGACCTTTTATTTTGAACTGCTCAGGTTATTTTGTTAGAACAGTTTATTTTGGCTCCCCCTGTGCCTTGTTTCTTTGTCTTTGCTTGTAAATGTGTGCTTCAGTGCTTTGACTGCAGCTGTGTGTGTCTGAGTTCCTCTCCTGCCAGTAACCAGCCTTGCCAGTGACACTGCCCTTTCACACTACTATAATGTAATGGTAGTAATCTTCAAAATTACTAAATGCAGTGTTTGCAGTACTAAAGGAGGCATGGAATGGATTTGAGCAGCTTACGCAATAACTATCACAAAAGGAAAGAGTTGCCCTCAAGTACAGCATATGTAAAGCGGAAAGGAAGTGAATCAGGTATTGTTTTCATTTATCAGAATTAGGTCATTCCACATTGTATTACCTACAGCGCAAGGCACAAGCGCGAATACAACGCTCTGGCCAACTGGCCATAAAGCCAAAAATTCAGGGTGTGGCTTCATGTTCACCTGAGCGATTGTGCAGACAATGCACAGGTTTGTTTTGCATTTCAAACTAGCCTCCCCTGAGCACAAATTTGAACACACAATAGAATCATGTTATGAGGGATACAAAAGAAGGTGATAATGGAGTGTTATTGTGATAATGGAATGCCAATTTAAGTGTTAAATGTTTTTAATTAAAAAAATACAAATACCATTGATTGTTTTATAACAGGTACAACAAAAAAAATAGAGTTAATGTAGCCTAAAAAACAATGTGTAGTTTCTTGAGGCATGGTATCATTTTGCAGCTATCTCAATTTAACAAGTTACATCCAAATCGGACCATCAGTTTTACTCCTACTTTGAGAAAGGTGAAAACAGAAGATGGGCAACCTGAAGGTCAATGGTTTCCTACAATCCTTTTTGGGGGCATTTTATAGAAGTTATCTCCTAGGTGTGCAGTATACTATAGTATATAACAGCATTTTTTATAGGGTGTGTAACACAGCAGGGAGGGGGTTAAAATCCCCCCTGCCAAACACACATGAAAACGTGTGTTACTTATTGTTAATTATCACCTGCACCTGGCTAGTATTGTAAATTAGAGCCAGGTGCAGTGTATTAAAGTAAAGTAGTCAGTCTGCTCAGGGCTGCTGCTGTGTGGAGAGCCCAATTGATGGTGTGTTCAATCGTACGAAAATGTACTGTGTAAAGCAGGGCTTCTCAAACTCGGTCCTGGGGACCCCCTGTGTCTGCTGGTTTTCATTCCAACCGAGCTCTCAATTACTTAACTAGACCCTTAATTGAACTGATAATTTGCTTAATTAGACTTTTTACTTGTTTTCATCTCTTGAACACTTGCATATTTCAGGTTAGCTATAACATTTGATAAGTAACTTGAACTGCAACTGTTTAAGAGCTGAAAACAAGCAAAAATGTCTTAGACAAGTCACTACCCTTTTGAAGTGGTTGAGGTGCAGGCAGAGAGAAGGAGAATAATGAGGAGAGGGAGGTATGCTTTTGCTAGATTATACATGCCCCATATTCGTTTTTTTGGACCTAACAGATGATCAGATTATTAGTCGTTTTTGACTAAATACACAAGCAATATTGGATTTATGTGAGGAGTTATCAGAAGATAACCACTGAAGATAACCACTGCGCTAAGATTCTATAGGGGCTTTCAAAGGATGGAGGGTATTTTATGCCAAAATGAAAAATAAATAAATAAATAAATAAATAAATGTCTACATATTTATTTATTTCAAAATTTATTTATTTATTTATTTATTTATTTATTTATTTATTTAATTATTCATTATTTAGTTGTCATTTTGGCCTAAAATATCTTCCATATCAAAGATCCATCGGAGACAACTCAGGTAAAAGCCAGTCTGCTGTGTCCAAAATAGTGACTGAAGTGACTGCGTGAATAAATATACATGCTTTCTGAAAACTACACAGTTGTCACAAAAAGCAAAAGTATAATTGTATACAATTGTATAAAACTGTCCATGTGTCGGTTTGTTGCTATTGAAAGGTGCTATCTGAGCTCAAGTCAAGCTGACAGGCTGTGGATTGGCTGATGCAGCGTGGGCAGGTACAGCCTGTTTGCTTTTGTAGTTGCCAAGTATTGGTAGGCTGGTTTTGGTGGATAATAAATTTGGACCAGTTGTGTCTTTGTTTTGTATTTGCTGTACAATAGATGTGAACTAAGCTTTAATTACAGCAAGTCAAAATAAAAAAAGCCTGTTTTGCCTGGATTGATGTTAAATAGCAGTGGGAATCTTCTGAGAGAGGCCAGCTAGAGCTGGAAGCTGATTGGCTGGCACTTGATTGGTACTGAATCATTTTCTAATAAATCAAAGGGCATGGTTGAAATATTGTATAATTGAACTGAAACTTGTACAGTTTGCCTGAATACTGATTTACTGTGTCAATAGTGCAGGGGTGTAGTGTACACAGAGTCAGCCGAGACTGCCTCTGTGAAAATCGGCTCTGTACAGTTTTAGAAAAAAAAAAGTACAAAAATGTATCTAAAGATATATTTTTTAATAATATGCCCACTTTCATTTTTAAGATTGGCATAATCAACATGTTTTTATATTTTTTTATTTGCCATCTCTTCGTAACATTACTGTGATCTCATGCTCGCTTCTCATTGGTCACTTTCCCTAGTTACACCGCATGTAGCTCCAGAATTGGATCAAGATTAGGGATCAGTGGAGCCTGATACAGATCCGCTTTGTAGAACAGCCTTGCATGATCCGACTCCAATGATCCTGGATCCGATCCCATTTTTTATTCTCGTTAGAGTACAACCAGCCCTTGGAGCAGCGGGTAGTCCTGTATATTATTTAGTGGATGGTTCGGTACTGTGCATACTCAAAGAGGAAACGAAGAAGCCAATCTATAATGCATTTCTATCAGAAGAAGCCAACTCTAGGTTAGAATGTTTAGTAATTTTTTCTTCTTATATTAATATTGTTTTTCTGCTGACAGTCCTGTGCAATGTGATGTTTAGCTATGATACGTTTTGATAAATCAGTACTTTTCTTGATTTATATTGATGTTTGGGCAAAGACATTGTTTCACCTGAGTGATTGCAATGACATAATACACGTTTATTCTCAGGGTCTTTATAAGCAATAATGGACAGTACTCTCGATTTATTTTCTCAAAATAAATATTTATAAATAAAATAAGTTATTAATTTCATTATTATCAGTAATAAGGAAAAAAAACATACCTAATACATTTAATTCATGAAATAGCATATGCCTATAGTTATAAATGCTGTAAAAACATATATACTAAAACACATGATACAGAATAACGATAGGTTGCGGATGCAACCCCGGTTCCCTGAAAGAGAAAATAACCATCAAGTATGGGATATTGCCGTCAGGCAGTAGCGATTGGCTGAGCTTTTATAGCAAAGCTGCCGATAGGCCTCTGCGCGAGCTGCCACGTAAGCCCGCCCCTTTGGGAGCTTACTATACGCAGTGCGCAGAGACTCACTTCCTCTTTGCTCTTCAGGCCGTGAAGGCTTCTGAGCGACTTCGCGGCTTGATGGTTATTTTCTCTTTCAGGGAACCGGGTTGCATCCGCAACCTATCGCTCCCTTTCAAGTCGAAAATAACCATCAAGTATGGGAACAGTGTACCCAAGCCGTCGCGAGGGAGGATTCTCGGCAGTAGGACAGACTTACGCCATAACGCGAACTGCGTAGGGCAACACATCTACGCATATGCGAGCTGCGCCTCAGCGCCTATGCTCGCAATGACACCTGTCCTAAGGTGGAATAGTCAACACCATGCTGTCAACCACTCTATACGTCCGCATCTTGAGGCATCATAGAGTGTAGTACAGATGCTCCAAATAGTGGAGCAGAGGAATCCAGTACGCTCAACCGGTAAAACCTCATGAAAGTATGCGGTGTAGCCCAACTGGTTGCAGCGCAAATGTCAGACACCGGCACCCCTCTAAAGAGGGCCCAGGATGTCGCCATACCCCTAGTGGAATGTGCCTTCAACTGCCCTGGTGGCGGAAGGCCTGCAGATTCATAAGCTAATTTAATAGCATCCACTATCCAGTGGGAAAGGCGTTGTTTAGACAACGGCTGACCCAAAGTCCTAGAACCATGGCATATGAACAATTGTTCTGTTTGCCTCACAGCCGTTGTACGGTCAATATAACATCTCAATGCCCGCACGGGGCAGAGCATGTGTAACCGTTCTTCCTCTGGGGAAGAAAAAGGAGGAGGATGGAACGCCATCAACTCGACTGGTTGGTTCATATGAAACGGGGATATGACCTTGGGTAAAAAGGCCAGATTTGGACGCATGGAGACCTTAGAACCGTCTCCTGCGAAACGAGTACATGATGAATGCACTGAAAGTGCGTGTAACTCGCCCACGCATTTTGCTGATACCACTGATAGCAAAAACGCAGTTTTTATAGACACGAGCTTCATGTCCACGCTGTGGAGAGGCTCGAACGGTGCCTTGATAAGGGCTTCTAGCACCACGTCAAGGCTCCATGACGGTAAACTGGTCGTCCTTGCGCCCTTCAGGAACTGCGATGCCAGAAAATGGCAACCTGGTGATAAACCGTCAATGTGTACATGGCAAGCCGATATGGTGGCTAAGTACACTTTAAGTGTAGAGGGAGATTTCCCCTCATCTAACAGTTTCTGTAGAAACTGTAATATCACTACCATAGGGCAGGATATTGGGTCATGGCCCTCCGCCAGACACCAACCTTGAAACAACTGCCACTTGTACGTATACTGCGACCTAGTAGAGGGTGCTCTAGCACTCTGAATGGTCGAAATCACCGCCGTCGAGAGCCCTAAGGCTGACAGGCTCCCTGCTCAGGGCCAAGCCCATAGCTGCATGAGCTTGGGGTTCTGGTGCCATAGCCCTCCTTGGGCTTGGGACAACAGGTCCGCCGCAGAGGGAGCTCCCTCGGCCGACCGTGCAACAACTGCACCAGGCTCGGGAACCATATTCTCCGAGGCCACCGAGGAGCCATTAGAATCACTGTCGCTGTTTCTACCCTGACCTTCTCTAAGAAGGCGGGAGCATCAGAATCGGTGGAAACGCATATAGGAGCCCTGGCGGCCATTCGTGAGCCAGTGCATCGACTCCTAGGGGCTGTCGAGATCCTTCACTGAGAACCATAGGGGCAGTGCGTGGTCTCTTCGCGAAGCAAAGAGATCTACCTGGGCTGTGCCGAACCATTCCCAGATGCGCCTACCACTTGAGGGTGGAGACGCCATTCGCCGGGCAAGAGGGCCTCCTCTGGATAGGAGATCTGCTGCGTAATTGACTCTGCCCGGTAGGTGAACTGCACGCAGAGAGGTTAAACGCGTTGTGCCCATAGCAACATCCGTGCTACCATCCGGTGAAGACCGGGGACCGCAAGCCGCCCTGGCGGTTGATGTACGCCACAACTGTGGTGTTGTCTGACCGCACAAACACATGCTTGCCTAGAAGCACTGGCAAGAAGTGCCGGAGGGCGAGGTCCACCGCTCTGAGCTCCAGAACATTGATGTGGGCTGACCTCCAGGGTCCTGACCACACTCCACGGGTCCCTGTCCCGTTCCAGACTGCTCCCCAACCGTGGTTGGAAGCGTCGGTCGTGATGACCTGCCTTCTGAAAATGGGACCCAAGCGTACGCCTTGGCGGAGGTTTGACGGAACTTTCTACCAGCTTAGCGCTTCCCAGCAGGCTCGGGATACCCTTAGCCTGCGGTGTTTGTCTCTCCGCGGATGCAACGCGAAGGCATTGAACCAGGCCTGCAGAGGTCTCTGGTGTAGTAAGCCCAAAGGAAGGGCTTGCAGGCGGCAGTTATCAACCCCAGCATGCGCTGACACAGCTGCATGCTGACTGTTTGTCTCAACCTGAATAGGAGAGACACCGCCCATCGAGGCAACTCTTTGTGTCGACAGGGTCGCTTCCATGGACACTGAGTCCAGATGCAGACCCAAGAATTCGGTCTGTTGGCTCGGCACTAGGCTGCTCTTTTCTGAATTGATCTTCAGACCTAGCCGCTGAAGATGGTCTGTAACCATCATTGTGTGCTGTGCCACCTGCTCCTTCGACTGCGCCGCAGACGAGCCAGTCGTCCAGATAATTCAGCAGTCGGACACCTTGAGCCCGCAAGGGAGCTAGAATGGCATCCATACATTTCGAAAAGGTTCGAGGAGCTAGTGACAGGCCGAATGGAAGGACACAAAACTCGTGATACCCTGCTCTGAAATGCGAAACGCAGATACTTCCTGTGACCCGGGCAGATGGGAACGTGAAAGTACGCGATCTGTCAGGTCCACGGTGGTGAACCAGTCGCCGTGTCGGACTGACTGAATGATGTGCCTGTGCGTAAGCATCCTGAATGATAAAACCCGCAGGTATTTGTTCAGTACTGCAGATCTAAAATAGGACGGAGCCCGCCGTCCTTCTTGGGCACCAGGAAGTATTTGGAATAGAACCCCTGGTCGATCAGAGCAGGGTCTACTTGTTGAATGGCACGCTTGCTGAGCAATGCCTGTATTTCCACATTCAGAGCTGAGGACTAAACCGAGTCCTTTACTGCAGTTATAACCACTCCCCGGAAGGGGGAGGTTTTAACTGGAACTGAAGGGTGTACCCGGTGGATATAGTTTTGTGCACCCAGATGTGGTTGGTGCATTGTTGCCAGAACTGGAGCTGGGAGACAGTGTAGGGGCGGGTTAACAGCTGCCTGGTGTTCTCAGGGCTGTTTAGGCTGGGCTCGTTCGCGAGGGGCCTGGCCAGAGCCCCGAGGGCGTGGCCTGCCACCACCTCTAGGGCGCCACCCTCCGCGCTGCGGTCTTGAAAATGGAGGTTGACCGCGCGCTGCTGTGCTTGAGGGAGAGGTCTTAGTACCCCCTGGTCGTGGCTGGTGCTGCGGTGGTGCTCTACGCCACTGGTGCTCCTGTTGGCGCCTTGGCTGGAAGGGCTTATGCGGCCACATGTTAGCCATTTGCTGAGATGCCTCCCGGGCCTTAACAGAGCGTTGGAGCATCTCCTCCACCGCTGGGATTGCGCTTAGTGGTCGTCTTCCTCTGTGTAGTGAATGGGAATTTTTTTTTTTGAACGCTGCAGCAGCACTAATGGTAGTGATTATGTGACTGGGGCACAAAAATATGTGGGCACAGTACAGCTACCACGCGGTTGTTTTTTTTTTTTTTTTTTAACACACCGCAGAGGCAGTATGTGGGAGACAGCAGTGCAGGCTCCACACACGCGGTCTAGCCAAGGCAAGACCGGGCTGCAGATATGTGCGCGGCCGAGGCCAACGCAACGTGCGTCCTTCACAAAATATACAGTACTGTGCAAAAGTTTTAGGCAGGTGTGAAAAAATGCTGTAAAGTAAGAATGCTTTCAAAAATAGACAGGTTAATAGATTATATTTATCAATTAACTAAATGCAAAGTGAGTGAACAGAAGAAAAATCTAAATCAAATCCATATTTGGTGTGACAACCCTTTGCCTTCAAAACAGCATCAATTCTTCTAGGTACACTTGCACAAAGTCAGGGATTCTGTAGGCATATTGTCAGGTGTATGATTAAACAATTATACCAAACAGGTGCTAATGATCATCAATTCAATATGTAGGTTGAAACACAATCATTAACTGAAACAGAAACAGCTGTGTAGGAGGAATAAAACTGGGTGAGGAACAGCCAAACTCAGCTAACAAGGTGAGGTTGCTGAAGACAGTTTACTGTCAAAAGTCATACACCATGGCAAGACTGAGCACAGCAACAAGACACAAGGTAGTTATACTGCATCAGCAAGGTCTCTCCCAGGCAGAAATTTCAAGGCAGACAGGGGTTTCCAGATGTGCTGTCCAAGCTCCTTTGAAGAAGCACAAAGAAATGGGCAACGTTGAGGACCGTAGACGCAGTGGTCGGCCAAGGAAACTTACTGCAGCAGATGAAAGACACATCATGCTTACTTCCCTTCGCAATCGGAAGATGTCCAGCAGTGCCATCAGCTCAGAACTGGCAGAAAACAGTGGGACCCTGGTACACCCATCTACTGTCCGGAGAAGTCTGGTCAGAAGTGGCCTTCATGGAAGACTTGCGCCAAAAGCTATACCTCCGACGTGGAAACAAGGCCAAGCGACTCAACTATGCACGAAAACACAGGAACTGGGGTGCAGAAAATGGCAGCAAGTGCTCTGGACTGATGAGTCAAAATTTGAAATATTTGGCTGTAGCAGAAGGCAGTTTGTTCGCCGAAGGGCTGGAGAGCGCATAACGAATGAGTGTCTGCAGGCAACAGTGAAGCATGGTGGAGGTTCCTTGCAAGTTTGGGGCTGCATTTCTGCAAATGGAGTTGGGGATTTGGTCAGAATTAATGGTCTCCTCAATGCTGAGAAGTACAGGCAGATACTTATCCATCATGCAATACCATCAGGGAGGCATCTGATTGGCCCCAAATTTATTCTGCAGCATGATAACGACCTCAAACATACAGCGAAAGTCATTAAGAACTATCTTCAGCGTAAAGAAGAACAAGGAGTCCTGGAAGTGATGGTATGGCCCCACAGAGCCCTGATCTCAACATCATCGAAGTCTGTCTGGGATTACATGAAGAGAGAGAAGCAACTGAGGCTGCCTAAATCCACAGAAGAACTGTGGTTAGTTCTCCAAGATGTTTGGGCCAACCTACCTGCCGAGTTCCTTCAAAACTGCGTGCAAGTGTACCTAGAAGAATTGATGCTTGATGCTGTTTTGAAGGCAAAGGGTGGTCACACCAAATATGGATTTGATTTAGATTTTTCTTCTGTTCACTCACTTTGCATTTAGTTAATTGATAAATATAATCTATTAACATGTCTATTTTTGAAAGCATTCTTACTTTACAGCATTTTTTCACACCTGCCTAAAACTTTTGCACAGTACTGTATATACACACAGAATATATACAATTTTATTTACAAAACCCAAAAACACAACACTAATAATCAAAAAATAATTATTAACACAGGAAAGACGGAGACCACGAGACAACGCGATGCCAAAGCAAAGCGTGAAGGAAATATATATAAATGTAAACAAATTATATAATCCTTAAACAATAATAATAATAACTCCGAAGAGTATAACTGAAATAAACTCAGAGAAGGGGAATAACCAGCTTCTCAAGCCTAAGCTTAGCAAGTACAATCAGTTACAAGCTCTATTACCTACCGCTACCAATGCTGAAGACAAAAGAGGAAGTGAGTCTCTGCGCACTGCGTATAGTAAGCTCCCAAGGGGGCGGGCTTACGTGGCAGCTCGCGCAGAGGCCTATCGGCAGCTTTGCTATAAAAGCTCAGCCAATCGCTACTGCCTGACGGCAATATCCCATACTTGATGGTTATTTTCGTCTGTCTGTCTCCGCCCTTTAGACACCAATGCCCCTTTTAGTGACGTCACAAAAAAAAAAAACTATCAGGAAGTGAACGTCAGTCCCTCCTCTATGCAATGATATGTCTTTCAAGCCTGTACTGCAAAGTACGGTGTCCCTGTAAGTCATCAAAACGAAGTGCTTTTGTTATCGTGTTTATATGATCGCGGTCCTAGAAGCCCACTTCAATATGACCGTGTTAACACGATCACGGTCCTTAAAGGGTTAATAGTCTCCAGGCTTTATAAGATGATAACTTTCATCTCCGTAACATGAACAGGATATGCATGTTATTTTTTGACAGGGTTTTTTTTGCCTCAGTAAAAAATCTATTCCTAGTTACGCCCCTGTAGTGAAAAAGCTAGTACTTATTCTGTGGTTTGAGTTTCTGTTTTCTTTTGTAGAGAATTAACCCTCCACCTCACCATTTCCCTACATAGCACAACTGCTGGTAGCTGGGCTTTGTCAGTAGAACTTCCCAATGGAATATTCTGCTGTTTTGAATTGTACCTGCATATCCTCATTGCTTGTAAAACGTAATTAGCTTGGTAATAATAATTATGTATTTATAAATGGTTTTTTTAAAAAAAATTTATTATACTTTCATTGTCCTCTTCTTTTGTTTACATAGGCGAACTGCACCCTGTTTAAGAGATTCCAAATTTCAGTCTTAAGGTGCAACCCTTATGAAGTGACGTAGTCGAGCTACAAGTTTAACCTTGCACCCAGTAGGTCCCTAGGAGGCACTGCAGTCTCACACAGGTTTTGTTTGGGTCTCCACTTCAATCAGCTTACCTCTCCATGGTAGGCAGCCTTGTTGCCTTCTCTCTCCTAATAAGAGGAGACAGTGTTACTGCTGATGACAGAGAGGATTTAGAGTGGAGAGTGTAGCTTTTTCCTTAACAATAAGATGCATGTTTGGGAAACATCATAACTCTTTTTGTCAGAAATGCCATTAGGACTCGATATATATCCGATTGGGATGTGGCAGGAGCATCTCTGCTGCTATGATAGCTTTCTTTAGAAATACACAGTGCTGGCTGCTTACACAGCTGACAAATACAGCACAGAGAACTGACAGACCTCTCTTTCGGTATGCATGATTATTTATCAGAGAAGCAGCTTTGTTCTTTTTTATGTTTTACAACATGAAATGCTTGGAATTTATTTAATCATTTTTGCTTTCTACAAGGACTAAAAACAACATGTTGCTGTTCCAAAACTAGAGATACGTTAATCTGAATGCTAATTTTATAGATCTTATGTGAAGCTGTTATTTACCATACTGGAATTGTTTTTGTAATAGTGTATCTAATATATCACAAAGCTCTTTAGATAGGTATAATGTTGGTATCTATGTTCAGGGGTTGTTTTTATGCAACATTCTTATTTTTTGGAGGATAGCTGTGAGGAGTCGGGAGCAAACATTTTAATATTTATGGTAAACTGGAGAATTACCATGCAAATTTACCATGGTAAACGTCCATATATAGAAACAAGCTTAGCATTTTCCGTTTTTGGGGACCCTTTCTTTTAGATCTACATTTTGGTTTGTTTTCGCTATGTCCAGGGTCTGCACTACATTTACCACAGCACATTCAGTTTGTCCATTTTTTTATTTTCTACTTTTTTTAAATTTTTATAAATGTAGTCGTTGCCAATTATTTTTTAAAATTATTTTCTCCCAATTTAGAATGGGCAATTATTTTTTAAGCTCAGCTCACTGCTACCACCCCTGCGCTGACTCTGGAGGGCGAAGACGAACACACGCTGTCCTCCGAAGCCGACTGCTTTTTTTCACACTGCGGACTCACCTCAGCGTCAGAGGACAATGCAGCTCTCGGGCAGCTTACAGGCAAGCCCGCAGGTGCCCGGCCAGACTACAGGGGTCGCTGGTGCGCGATGAGCCGAGGACACCCTGGCCGACCTAGCCCTCCCTCCCCCCGGGCGGCGCTCGGCCAATTGAGCGCCACCCCCTGGGAGCTCCCGTCCACGGTCGGCTGTGGAATAGCCTAGACTCAAACTCGCAACGTCCAGACTATAGAGCTCATCCTGCACTCCTTGTGGAGCACCTTTACTGGATGCGCCACTCGGGAGCCCTCTACTGCTTTCTTTTTTGTAATCCTCCTAAGGTCATGCCATTTTTTAAAATGTCAAGTGTCTTTAGCTTATAGTGTCCCAGTGAATTTATTTTGTTAGTTATTTCTTTTCATGTTTCTTTTCTTAATGTTTTTTGGCCCTGCGAAGTGTTAAATAATATTTCTTGATTTTTTTTCCATTTAACTAACTAACAGGTCAATTTCATGGAAATGTGTTTTCCTTTTCTTTTTGGCCAGTGCCATAGTTGCATCAAGGCCAGAATCTGCAGAAGCCATAGCTCGCTCCTATTATATTTGCCTACTACTTCTTTCGGTTCACTATACCACTCATTTATCTTCCAGAAGGAAGCACTAAATCTTGAATTTCGGTGTTGCGAATGTTGTCTATTTATAATGAAATGCAAATTCCAATCTCTCCTGTATAATGGGCAGTAATGTATGCTGTTCGTAAACTTGCGGTGATATTACAAAAAAGAGCTGTTTAGTACATCACACTCAACAATTCTACAAAGGACGGAGGCTACGAATTCACAGTATTTACGAACATGGAAGTAAAATTTTTAGAATTAATCTTGCCACTAAAAAAAATCAAGTCTCCTCCGAAGCATAGTAGCACAACCTGCAGAGACATAACTATGAATGCAGCATTTTCTACAGCAGAGAGTCACAGTTTACACAAACAAAACGAAACTAGGTAACAAACATAATATATAAAATATATGGGTCAGAATATATTACCACAGCTCAAGACATATTACTGTGTGGTAACATATATGTCCATGGAGCCGCCGCAGGGGTTGCTGGGAGAAGTGCAGAAGGCCATCCTGGATTTTTTCTGGGATGGGAGGCACTGGCTGAGAAGGGTGATATACCTGCCCTGGGAGAAAGGGGGCCAGGGCCTGATTGACGTCACCAGTTGTGTGTCTGCTTTCCGCTTGCAATCAGTCCAGAGGTTGCTGTATGGTCCCCCTTTACTGCCCTGGAGAACGCTGGCCTGCGCCCTGCTTCATAAAGCAGGGGCGCTGCAGCTGGATACAACTTTGTTCCCGATAGACAGCAGCAGGATGGACCCGTCAGTACTGCCCCCTTTCTGCAGCAGCATGCTGAAGGCCTGGTGCCTGCTGAGGACTGAGAGAGAGGAGGAAGCCCTCAACCTGCACTGGAGGAGCCCATAGTGCATAACCCTCGTCTGGACACTCAGAGTGGCAACTCCCTTGCCGTCACTTGTCTGCTGATCAGAGCTCGCATTACAAAACTGCGCCACCTGCTGGACCTGCAGCAGAGCTGCTGGCTGAGTGCTGAGCGCAGTGATAGGGATGCATTCCCTGCGCTGTGTGGAGAGGTACCTGTGCCAGCTGAAATCCGCCTTGCCTTATAAGGGGCTGCTGCTCCTAAAGGAGTGTTTCAAGAGATATTCCCTCCCTGACATAATGGGCTATTCCCCAAGCCTGTGAGTGTCCCCTGCTTTCAAGGAAGCTGCTGCCCATCCAGGGCTTGTGTGCAGGTCCAGCACCAGACCCAGGTTACAGCACTCCCTAACACACTCTGGAGAGCTAGACTGGGGGAAGGGGAGGACATAGCGCCTGCCTGGAACAGCCTCAGGTCTCAAATAGAGTGTAGGTGACGTTCTAGAAGTACTAAACTTTTTTGTTTTAACATTTTAGGACAGTGGTCAGTGACAAATGTTGATCATGGATACAAATAGACTAGCTTTGAAGACTAGCTTTATTTAGTTGAATATATGTTTAATACTATCTTATACTATATATATATATATATATATATATATATATATATATATATATATATATATATATATAGTCTAATTACAGCCATGAGCTCAGGAGTGGATGTCGATGTGCTACTGGACCATAGAGCACAGCAGGTGTCCACTTGAGCCCACCAGCCACCTAACCAGTAACACCACACCCTGCTGATTTTCCCTCCCTATCTCTTGAGAGCACCAATGCAATGCTGCCTATAGAATTCACAGAGAAGATTGGCAACTTTCTTGCGTATATTGCTGCAGGTAGTAGCAGGGGGTGGCTGTTTAGTTCATAGAGTGGCCACAGGGAGCAAGCTTGTGTGCATGTAGCTAAAACTACCCCAGGTAATGTAAACTGGGGTTTCTGATGAGTTTACAGAAGGCTAAACTATGGAATAATGTACTAAACATTCCCAATGATTCATATTTTAGCACAACATTGAACATAAGTTTGCAGCGGTGTGGAGTAGTGGTTAGGGCTCTGGACTCTTGACTGGAGGGGCGTGGGTTCAATCCCAGATGGGGGACACTGTTGCTGTACCCTTGAGCAAGGTACTTTACCTAAATTGCTCCAGTAAAAACCCAACTGTATAAATGGGTAAGAAGATATGTATGTAAAAATAATGTGATATCTTGTAACAATTGTAAATTGCCCCGGATAATGGTGTCTGCTAAGAAATAAGTAATAATAATAATAATAATAATAATAATAATAATAATAATAATAATAATAACTTAGACCTTCCACTGTTTAAATTAATAGAATATATCCTACGTTATGCTTATGGACATATAATTACTTTTGGAAGCATATAGGCCTGTTCCAGATCACACCTATCAGGAGTATGCGCCTTGTCTGCCCAGATCCTCGCAGCTGGTGAAAACTGAATACAGCCTGGAGCAGCCGGCCTGCTTCTGATCCCTCGCCAATTGGAAAGGCTACACAGCCTGAACCATGAGAGGCAGCTGGACTGGGATCAGAGGAGCTGGAATCACCCAAACAGCACACCTGACTGGCACTGCTGCTGCCCTGCTTCTGATGCGAGAGAGAGGCTGGCCAGGCCAGATTTAGCTGTGGTGCTGTTCATAAACCACAGTGCAGCAGCAAGGTCAAAGGGGTTGCTGAATTGGGGCATGGTGGAGATCTGTCCACTATGAAAACTGCTAAGACCAAACAATGTTCATCTCACTGTGAATATACATGGGCCAACAACTGAACATAGCTGCACAGTGAATTCATTTGTACAGACTCACAAATAGGAAGGTAGCTAGACAGATGTGTTTCTGTACAGTATTAGGGCCACAATGCGATCACATGTAAAGAAACACAGGAGCTAAAGGGTGTGTGGACAAAGGGGCCGAATACCAGTCATGTTCGCTCACATTTTCCACTTTTATTGGTGTGGATAGCTCATGACCGTTATCTGGGTTACTGGCATACTGGTCTCCTTTGAAAAACGGGTAATGATTTTCTCGATAGGAGAATTATTGCACCGTTGCACACATTCGGTGATTTGTAGTTTAGAATAGAAAGAGATCATTTATTCACAAAATGAACACCATAGATGATGCAAGACTTTCCAGGAATGTCAGATGAGCAGTTGCAGGACATTATCCTAGATGTTTACCAACTGAAGAGCGCCTCTGTCCAGATGGCAAGTATGAACTCCTGTTGCACAAAGACAAAGATGCTCTGTTGCACGTGAAAGTCCAATCCAAACAAAAGCATACTTATTACTTGTGTCATATAATGGTGCCACTAATGGTGTACAGCCAATATCATCCTGGTACTGCACATGTAGGGCAGGAGTCAGGATGGTGGGATGTTGTGCCCACATTGACTCTTTCCTATGGTATTTAGGATACCAAAGCAGGGCTTGAAATTAACTTTTCCATTCACTAGCCACCATGGCTAGTGGATGGAAAAATCCACTGGCCACACAGACATTTTACGAGCCAACATCCTTCCCAGGGGGTGACGATGACAAAAGAAAATGCAAAAACAAGCATCATTTATGAGCAGTCTCAACAGGGTCTGAAACAATCTGCCTCACGAGTGAAGATATAGCTTCTGAGATGTGTTGGGCATCTGCCCTCTCCACAGACTGCATGCGCACACACTGCACAGTCACTAGCCGTTTCTGCCAGAATCATAGATATACTCCTCTTCTGTGACAGCGCTATTGGTTGAACCATCTGACATCATTGACAGGAACTTTGCACATTTTATTTTTTCTTGCAGCTGCCTTTTTTCTACCTCACCAATGTAGTGCATAAATACTCTTGCTTGTTTGTCATTCCTGTAAGTACTTCCTAGATTTAGCCCGTTCTGTTCATCAGCCCTATATTAAAAATAATTTTAAAAAAATGCAATTTTCTATTGTCACACTTTCTGACTTAGGATCTGCTAAGCATTAACTTACTATGTTTTTTCAAGCTTTAAACAAGTCAGTTCAAGATAAAATTGATTCCAGTAAATAGTAAATTCACCAAAATTCATCGTTAAGGATACGATTTTGTCACTGTGATTTTTAGTATATTTCACAGGCAAGTTGCGGAAAAAAAACACAAATTCACAAAAATGTCACGGAAAGGTCACCAAATAATGTAGGTTTAGCTACATCAACATACACAAGAGCTTTTTTTTTTCTTTTTATAAATTTAGTCGTTGCCAATTAGTTTTTATTATTTTCTCCCCAATTTGAAATGCCCAATTATTTTTAGGCTCAGCTCACCGCTACCACCCCTGCACTGACTCGGGAGGGGCGAAGATGAACACACGCTGTCCTCCGAAGCGTGTGCCGTCAGCCGCCTGCTTCTTTACACTCTACAGACTCACTGTGCAGCCGCCTCAGAGCTACAGCGTCGGAGGCCAGCCCACAGGGCGCCCACAAGAGCTTAAAAAGTACAGAAAAACCAATAATATAAAGACAAATGCTTTTTACTGCTGGCAAGTAAAACATGCTCATTTACATGCTTGGTCAGCTAATACAAATCTCATTCGCTGACTACAGAGCTACACTCCCTACCACTCTGAGGCAGCAGCCCCTCACCCCCACTCCCTACCACTCGGAGGCAGCAGCCCCTCACCCCCACTCCCTACCACTCTGAGGCAGCAGCCCCTCACCCCCACTCCCTACCAGTCAGAGGCAGCAGGGTCAGGGTTCATTGTATTATGCTGTTGTCTTTTCTTTCTGTTTGAAAGCTCTTCTATTCTACTTCCGGTAATTTATCTTCATTGAAACAACCTGGTTCAGAAAACTATGAGGAATAGGGGTGGCTAGGAACCGGTAGGGTGACCAGGTGTCCCGGTTTAGCTGGGACAGTCCCGGTTTTCCATCAAAGGTCCCGGTGTCCTGACATTTTTCTCAAAATCTTAAAAGGGTCCACGTTTTCAGCACTACACACTCAAAATACCTTTTGTCAAAATAACATAAGGAACAGCTTCCTATATAACTTAGTTTATGGCAACTGCAGTATAAAAAAGTAAAAAGGTACTAGGGTAATCAAGAACATTATTTTTGTAAAGTGATTAAGACAGACATACAGTACATGCTTATTCCTCAGTGTGCCATGCGTTTTCATTTAGTTTATATTCAATATGAATCTACATTTATGTATAATATGGTAATTTCGTAGCTGTTCAGTTCTGGCACGTTTTAGCCCAGACACTAGGCAGAGCAACGAGAGGTTGGAAGATACATTATATAAAAACAATGAGTTGAGACATTTGACCTGCATTAGTCTCAAATAGTGTTGTGATCATAAATGGATGCAAGCACTGAATTTGTTCAAGTTATCCAGATGTACCAGGTTAAATCAAATCAACATCAATAAATAGAGCCATCATCCTGTAAATTTGTAATGATCTAGAGAGATATTTTTTATTTCTGACCAAGATAGGGAACAGCGACTGTGATGTGTTTTGCAAGCACCATAGATCGACCTTTTCAGTAGCTCATGGCGGAATCGAAAAGCAGTAAGGCAGCTCCCAGAGAGAAGGAGCTTAACCTAGCCACTGATTGTAAAACACAATCAGAGCTTTCGGTCAATGGACTGTACCTCGAAATTGATTTGGAAATTATATGATAAGAAATTTTACTGTGCTCGCACCAAGACTGAAGCCATAGTGACTAATATATTGACTAATAGTGACTAATATATTGACTAATAGTGACTAATATATTGGCACCTCTTGCAATGGAAGAACTTAAAAGAAGGACAGCCCACATGAGCAGGACAGACTTTATATCTGTTGCGAATGATGCTTCAAAAACAAAAGAGGTCAAGCTGAAACTGATTCATTACTTCAAGTACTGAGAAGGAGTGAAAGTTAAGACCTGGTGAAACCTCAGCTACATTGTTTGAACAGATGCACCAGACTTTAGATAAGTTCAAATTAGTGGAAAAAGTGGTCAAATTTTGTGCGGACAACATGAACACAAACTTTGGTGGGAAGGATCGAGCAGGAAAAAAACAATGTCTTTTGCAAGATTAATGAAACAATCAAAGGGAATAGCATAATTGGTGTCGGTTGTGCCCCTCATATCGCTCACAATGCTGTACAAACTGCTACCAACTGTCTGCCTGTTGAAGTCAGTAGTAATTCAAGTCAGTAGTAATTCAAATCTACAAATATGTTTACATTTACACAGTTCACACGGTACAACTAAAAGAATTTTGTGATTTTGTTGACTGGGAATACAAGCGGCTTCAGTACCCATACCACCCAATGGTGTCCTTTGATGCCTGCGGTTGACAGAATCCTAAAGCTCTTTCCAGCCCTGAAATCCTACTTTTTATCACAACAGAAGAGCCCAACAGCAATCGAAAAACAAAATGCATCTGCAATAGATGTTGCCCAACAATTGACAAACCTGAAAGAAAAAAAAGATCATGGGGTTACAGATGAAGAGTCAGTTCAGTGGAGGAATCAGAAGTTTGTCAGTCTGTAAAGGCATTTTATGACATCTGCATCACGTACTTGACTGATTGGGGAAAGGATTTCAATGATTTTTCTTGGATACTTCTAAGGAAGGTCCCTCTGATGGGCAGAACTCTACAGTTTGTGACATCAAAGTTGCAGAAATGTGAATTCAGTGAAACTGGATTGTCTGATGAAATGAGCTGTGTGAGAAAATATGCAGGTGGCAAAGTTACACAGTGGAATGAAGAAAATAAGTCAGTGGATGAATGATGGATAGAGATTTTTACCTATTTCAGAAATGAGGACATGCCATTTCAAAACATTGACTTGATTGTTCAGTTTACAATGTGTCTGCCTGGAACAAATGCACCAGTGGAACAGATCTTTTCCATCATGCGATCAATACCTGGACAGATGAAAGAAACAGCATGGAACTTGCAGCTCTAAAAGCAGTACTAATAGCAGGAATGATCAAAGCTGCTCTGAATTCCACAACCTACTCCAGAAAAACAGAAGTGTACAGCAGAGAATCACTCCTCCAACAAATATTCCAGTAATCAGCAATAAAGATAGCGCAAGATTAATTAATTAATTAATTAATTAATTAATTAATTAATTTGTATTATTATTATTATTATTATTATTATTATTATTATTATTATTATTATTATTATTATTAAACTCAATATAAAAGTAGCAACACATATATAGCACAATATGGCTAGTTAAACTAATTAGCCACAAATTATACACTGGGAGTATACTGAAATTGTGTGAAGTTAACTAACTGCTTTAAAAAAAAAGATAATACTAAGAGTGATAGGATGGCTATTTAAGCAATCATTAAAACAGATTATATTTAAATGGTTTAATTAGTCTTATCAATTATTTTACAATGAGTCCCGGTTTTGAGCTTTGAAAATTTGCAAGCAGTTTCTAAAGATAATACACTTTCTCCCATGAACATTTGGTCTTGTAAGATATTGTATTCGCTGTGAATCGGTCATTAGCTATATGCTTTTGAGATTGGTTAGTTTCGGCTTGTGTCATAAAAGGCTGCTTGTTACAACCTTGACGGGCAAAGTGAATATGAATGTTCATCCAGGCCTTGTCTTAACAACACCAACAAACACATTGACACATGTTGTGAACTCTGCATCTGACATTAAATTAAAAAACAATACCATCAAAACTTGAAATGCTGAACTGCTTTCCTTCCCTGTTTTTACTCTAAACATTCCTGAGAATGTGGTTTAGTTGATCAATATTTCATTTTCCATCGGGTACTCTTTAAAGACTGCCCACAAGGTACTTTGTATTTTCTCTTCACTGTGGCTTTCTTCGAGAGTGTTCATTTCAGACAGTACTACTTTAGCATGTCTACTCCATTTTCAGATCAATGATGTCAGCGCTTACAAAAGGTAATTCACTCATTTTGCTTCTTAGCTTTCTGTTGTGTTGTTGTCTGTTACTTGTTTGCTACCTAATGGCAAAATACAGTTGCACTTTTAAGAATGTGATGAGGCAAAACAGTTACGACCTGTGCATTGGTGGGAAATGCCTACATAGCCTAAACAGCCAATCACTGAGCTTCAACACCATTTTATGATAAAGAACTTAAACCATCCGATCAGTAGCAAAGTTTTAAAGGAAAGCTAAACTGTATAGAGATCCCCATGGTCAATGTGACACAGAACCCCAGTGTGGGCTGTGGGGCAGTGTGAAAGGGGGTGTGGGTTGTTCACTGGGCAGTGAGGACAGACACAGCATGTTATATTTGACAATGCCGCACAGGCGCACATGTTTTATTTGTAATTCCGTTTTCAGTGGTAGTTCCTGTGGCTGCCACTAGGGTACCAACAATGGTAGTGCCTAGGGCAGGGTGAGCCAAGCAGGGAACGACGTGACTATGGTAAGACCACAGACACAGTTGTACACAAACTGGGTTGTAAGCACAGGGTGGGTACATACGACAACAAAACAATGCCAAAATAAAATACAGTGCAAAAACACAGCTAGAAAATAAAAGTTGGCTGAAACAAAGGGCCGAGCACTACCCCCTAAAAGGAAGGTCCCCCTGACAGAGGATATGTGCTACACACCCTCACTATACTGATTGGGGATCAATATTCAATCCCATAAACTAGCCCTATTGCAACAGGAATTATCAGTCCCAGTGACACCCACGGTGTCCTGGGTGTAGAGATTATAAACATATCTGGGGCTTAGTTGCATTTATAGGTATGCTCTCCTGAGCGCAAATATTTATTTGTGTTGCTTTTCAGCCAGGTTGCTTTCCTTTTCTCTCTCTCTCTCTCTCTCTCTCTCGTTCAAGCAGGCTATCCACCATTCGGCTAGACCCAGAAGAACACTGATATGTAGCGCAGTCTCTTTTTAACTGGTTGGGCACTATCTGAGATATGCCCACCCAACCAATCAGGGACTCCCGGTCAACCAAACCTCCGATCGAGCCACCCTGTCAATCGGGTGCCTGGCAGCACATCTCCCTCAGAGCATCCGAGCTAATCTTGCAGTGACACGGATGTGGCAAGAAGCCAGTGACAGGCCAGCGCCTGTTACAGGCAGGTTTCGGTTTAATTTAGACATTTAATTTAGGCTCTAGATTATACCTAAACTGATTTACCATTGTCCTTGGAGTAAAATATGGCAAGGGAAACTTTGTTTAAACAATAGTCACTTATGGGCGGAAGCAGGGTGGACGGTGTAAACAGTGTGTTAAGGAGGATAGTCAGTGAAGGTGAATGCTCAGCCTGACATATGTAAGTGTTTATATTCCTTGTTGTGTTGTTGTCTAACTCTTTATTTTGGCCCTCATGCCCCGTTTCTCTGTCTCTGAATCTCCAGGGGGCACTATACCATGACTGACACCAAATGTTGAAGGAAAGCACTGTAGGAACTGTACCCAGTAAAAGGTTAAGTAAAACAATGGTTTCCAGACATTTATCACTGTTGCAGGAACTTAAAACTTAAGAAAAGAACAGTGCCAGTCACTCAAACAATGGGAAAACCCATGTCTCATCCGAGACATCTGCAGGGGCCGAGAATAAAAAGGTGTCAACCACAACCTATAAAGGGGGTCAGCAAAAGGTTGTCAGTTTCCAGTTAAACTGAGCTCAAGAAGTTCTAACGAAACAGCTCACGTGATGCTTAACGCAGAGCTAAGGTAAGATGTACAACCTGACCATATAAGGATAAAGGCAGCAAGACTGAAAACAGCAAAAGGCTATATAAACTAACAAAAAAAAATATTTGTTGCTCTTGTCATATCACACTTTTATGTTGTTTTGCTTCAGTTATCCTGCTTTCAGATTCTGAGCAAAGAAACTCTGGTACCTTGACAGCACTGACTCAACTACAAGGCTCTAGGCTGAAATCGACAGCTGTACTAAGAACCTGGGTGACAGACTGCACGGACTGGCAACAGGACGAGGCGTGGCAGAGACCGACGGATTAAATCAACCAATCTTGTTCAGCCAAACAAGTTAGAATCTACAGGAGCACGAACTGTGTTTGATCCCATTGGGATAGAAGATTCTATGGAAAAAGCACATAGACTGTGTTACTGGATTCCTTCGGGAATTGAAGATTTCATCGTGGAAGAACAGAATAGGACACTTAAAGGGACAATTCTCAACCAACAGGTGTTTGCCCCAGGCATTAATGATTGTTAGGTATAACCTTTGATCTGCACTTTTACACATGAAACCTAACTGCTTTCAATTTAGTTATGTTAGAACTGATTGACTGATTAAGAGAACTACATCCACACTTTGCATAAACATTGATAAAGGAACTAGTAATTAGTTTAACTCCTGTATTTACATGAAGAGCTTTAAGCAATCTTGCTATTTTTATCGACCAGTATATTTAGACTGCAATGTTTAAGGTTAATAATCAACAACTTTGATTTGATTTATACTTTGTATTTTAGATCTATTTCTGACTTTTAATGGTTTCTATCTTTGATTTTCTGTGTTCAGTAAATTGCTGCTATAAATGAATCCTCTCGTGTTTGGTTGTATTGTTCATTTTAATTCCTCGATCTAAACACATTTTCAATTGGAACTAATCAAAGGCAAGTTTGCCTAAAATTATAACCAGCTTATGTTCCTACAGCGCTATGGCACGAGATGTTACAGTCAAGAAGCCAGACTCACCCTTAACACACCTCCCAAACAAAGGCTTTTCTCTCCCTTTATGCACATGTGGCCATTCTCCAATTAGCACCCGATTACCTATTTAGGGAATGGCCACATTCCACCCGTGATTGTTGGCAGGGATGGATTTAACCCCATCCCTGCCAAAACTTACATTCACCCAATACTACTGCCACACTAACAAAAAGACTAGCAGTCTTTGTAGTTTAACTAAACTGGAAAAGGAAAACTAACTTTTGATTGAGGTAGTTGGTTACATGACTCAAGTAATGCTCCATTCTTCCAAACACAACATGGTACACAGACCTTCTCAAGATGGCCACCTGCAAAGCCTTATTGCCCTTAGATCTGAAAGCAATAACAAAATATAAATACATGCCTGAACCCAAATCGTCCTCAAATCCTGGCGAACAGATGTGGATTTTAAGATCTGCAGCACTTTACAGTAAAATATTTTGTTTATGTTCAGGCCAGGATCTTGTTAAAGAGGGTGCTGTCTGAGGTTGTTTTAATGAGAATTGACTGTAAGATAACAGCACGAAGCATGTTCTAATCATGTTCTACCTAAGACAAGACCCATTTTAGACTTGTTATATTTCTCTTAAATTTAAGTAGTGGACTCGTGTTGCTACACCGTTAGTTCCCTAGTTAAACAGCATGTTATTCATGGGAGTGTTGCTGCTGTTCAGGTAATCCAAGCTGAATCACTGCAATAGGCTTTCAACAGGAACACTGTTCAATTAGCCCTGGATGGATTTTAATATGGATGTAAGTTAAATTAACATATGCTGTGAGATCAAAGTTGGCATTTAGCCATTGCTCAGGTTTTATTACATGAGAGAAATTACTTATTTAAAACCCAACTTTGAAAGAGAAGTTTGATTCCCCAAAAGTTCTCCTGAAAAAATCAAAGAACCCATATTCAGAAAGCCTTAAATCAGGAGTTATGAAACATAATCTATTCTTTAAATAACTCATGAGTTAAAGCTTTTTTTTAAATATAAGGCTATATGTTGCAAATGTTCTAAATAGAAATGGATACAAAGAAACATGGAACTTTAGACTTTTAAAGAACAAAATTGCTCAGTTTTATTTCCCAGTGTGCAGGTATGCTGTTCATTTATTTGCTATGCATTTTCCTCCCATTTTTAATGCCGTAACCAACTCACCGATCATGTGGACTGAATCCAATCAACTCTTTTCACTGACCGAACCCAGGGGGCTGGGGAAGGCCCTGCTTGGGAAGGGATGGTGAAACGTGATCAGGTGAACCACACCACGCTCAGCTGGTTCTCAGCCACCCTCCCTGCGGGTCCCCAGTGCTTTTACACGATGAAACACCAGGGACCAGGCTGCATGTAGTTTAATATCCAATTTTAATATGGCTGAGGCTTGATCTTAGAAGATCAGTAGGGGATGTGTTCCCATTTTTAGATTTGGAGGTGGAGAGCAGCAATAATAGTAATTGAAAATAAAGGTTATGTTAGATGATACATTGAAATATTGCTATATGAGTAGAGTTAAATGCAGTTAGTTTAGGGTGTAAATATTGAGTATTGAAGTAACTTGTTTAATGTTAACTTTTTTGTTTTATGTGATTTGTATTGTTGGACTATTTTGAATTAATTTTGTGGTTGTACTTTTTTTAGTTTTTAAATCAAGAACAATTGGGTTGGAAGTAAATGTTCTGATCATCCATTAACATCAAAAGACCAGCAACTATGCTGTATTGCTGGTAGTTGGAGCAGGTCAGGTTTAAACCTTCATCAGCAGTTCCAGTATCTGCTAGTGAACTGGTAGTGACCTACAAGCTGTGAATTTAAACTCGGCAAGTATATAAAAAAAAAACAAAAAAAAACAGGTGCATAGATTTACAGCAATTACATTATACAACAGTTAATGGACTTTAGATGTTTACCATAAGGCCATTTTTTTTCTTGAATCACCACAGTCAAAGTACAACAGTTAAAGAACAAAATTCCAGTAAATCTTACCGAATATATACTGTAAATATGTGCAAGGCAACACAAGCAACTACCGACAGCCATCATCAGTTAAGACGAACAACATACAACTCTCTGCAGATAACGCAGATGTGTGTGCTATCTGCCAACATAGTCCTAAAACCCTGGTGAATACAGAACATACTGGTATTATAGCACAACATATACAGCCCAACTGTGACAGTGAGGCCATCCCTCCCATTAAACTGTATTGTGTTGCTCATCCAGTATGACACTGAAAAACTCTCAAACTGACAAGACAAAGCACATTCCACTCGCCCATGTAAACACAGTTTCATAACAGTGTACCTCATACACTTCAATTTTTGCAGGTGACAATATCATTGTATCACATCGCATATCTGTCGCATGGGTGTCCTGTTCTTAAAGTTCTCCCATTCCCCTTATCCATGTGTGACAGAGAGCGAATGAATCCTAATCAACAATCTCCCTCCCGACCTGTGAGGGCATTGTATAAAGGGAGCAGAGTGCCCCGTAATGGATGGTTCTGCAGTTCATTCCAGGGTCAGTTGGAAGTCGGCCATCTAGTAAGGGGGCGGGGCCATGATACCAGAAGTCAGCGCCTTAATGCGGTAGGCGATGTGTCAGTCATGGATTGGAGGCGTGATTGGCCGCGCCACCGAAAGAGGGCGTGACGGCAGGTATTTAGGGGAAGTGGCCCCAGTGATCTGCTCCTCCGTTATGGTTACGGACTGACCGTGAGGAATAAAGAGAAACCATGGGTGTTTGGTGTTGTACTGTCTGTCTGTCTATTTAACTGTGTCTTGTTTGTCATTGTAGACGGCTAAAGATCCGGGAGCTGTCGCTGTCAAGCCAGCATTAAACCCAGACTGCACTGTACCACTGTAAAGCACTCGTTTCACATTCACAACACCACTTGCACCAGAGCACTCACTGTTGGACTGGTGAACGTATAGGTGTCTTAAAGTGTATGTTTGTTATTATTTCGGGACTGAACCCCATGGTTGTGCTGACTATACACATTGTTGTGTATAGTCAATGTTATTATTTAAAAGCCTTAATAAAGCTTTGTTATTTACACTTGGAACTGTTGTTAGACTGTTGTTATTCAGCACTGCATCACCTCTACACCTGTGCACTACAAACCACTTTGCCACACCATGTTACTATGAATGCTAATGCTGGCCCATCACCCCTTCCTCCCTTGCAAAAGACTGTATTATGCCATTGATCATCTGCTATTCCATACAACAAAACAGATTCATATTACAGCACTATTGGTAGTCCTTCTTTTATTCACCTGTGTCTAACGATTTAACATACATATACACTTCCCCTCATGTTGCTCTGCATGCAGTTCCCCACCCCCCACCCAACAAACTGACGCACATCAAACATGTGGATGCCACACTAAACATTGGTCATGGCAGTGGAATTCATAGAGGTACAGTGTGATGTTGGTGCAACTATTATGCATCCGTCTCCTACTAGACCTGCATAAGCAGTGCCCAGATATACACAACCCCCCCAACACACTGACATGGCATACGCCTAGTGGACCATGATGATGGATGTCTCTTGTGTTATCTGCAGAGAGTTGTATGTTGTTCGTCTTAACTGATGATGGCTGTCGGTAGTTGCTTGTGTTGCCTTGCACATATTTACAGTATATATTCGGTAAGATTTACTGGAATTTTGTTCTTTAACTGTTGTACTTTGACTGTGGTGATTCAAGAAAAAAAATGGCCTTATGGTAAACATCTAAAGTCCATTAACTGTTGTATAATGTAATTGCTGTAAATCTTAAAGAAACAAAAGCACTGCGCTGCTGCAGCACAACCTAAAGAAAACCATTTGAAAATAAATAAATCAGCAGCAAAATCTGAATCGGTCAAAAACATTATTTTTCAACAAAACCTAGCACACAGTACAAATGCATTTGTTACAACTCATAAGCGAAAACATAATTCTATGAACAAACTTAACAAATTAATATCCCAAAAGCATGTTTTTTTTTTTTAAATACTGCATTTTAACCATCCGTTAGTAATATTCAAAGTTGATGGAATTTTGTGAGGCAGGCAGACTCAGACACATTCAGCTTGTTCGATGTGGAACATGAACAGATTTGAGCCTTTTGGCTGACAGTGATGTGGGGATGCTGCTGTTTGTGCATTGTGGAGATTTTGTTTAGAAGAACAGGATCCTCGTAATTAATTGATGGATTTCATTCAGGGTCTGATCACTGGAGCTCAATAGCCATCCCTTATGCTGGCAGAACTGCCTAAAAAGAAAAAAAAAACAGCAAATGAAAATGAGAACATAAGAGCGGGCAGGACGAGTGGCACTGAGGGCCACCCTCCCCCAAAATACAGACCTGCTTAGAATGAAAAACATTTGTTTGATCCGGGCCAGTCCACTGTAGCTCGTCAATCGCTCCTTTTATGCTCGCTGAACTACCTAAAAAGAAAAAAAAATGCAAATAAAAATGAGAATATCTTGCCAGCAGGCAGAACAAGTGGACCAAGACCACTTTCCCACGGAACAGGCCCACCTCAAGCTCCTTCACCTTGCAGAATTAAAACACACAGTGCTCAGGTAAGGAAAAAACCCTATTCACCGAAAGGCGACAGGAGGAAACCTTAGGTAATCCATGGCAGAGAGTTACCCTTCCTCCGGGTACAGAACAGAAAAATATATATTTTTAATATATACAGTGCTCAAGTCCTGGTGGAACTCACCAGAACAGCGTTCCTGCACTTTTTTGGAACCTTTTTGAAAATAAATATAATGTGGTTGGCTGAGGGCCAGTAACAATCAATCTGTTCATGTTTATTTGTTCAATCTAGCTGTTCAACTCCACTTTTATTTACCACTACACCACTGATAGTAATGTCTGATAATAAGCGTAGTGGGATACTGCCCTACTTTTCTGTCATTAACAACAAGCCTAAAAACAACTTTGACAGGTAAGTTAAATTTCCATATTTCCACATAAGTGTGTTGTCACAGGATGGCCGTCAAAAAAAACAAGCAGAGTACCGTTTCTACTCCTCCGTGGAGATAGTTCCAGGTTTATTATTTAAAAAAAAAATGATAACAAACAAAACTGAAATTTAAACAAACATGCAATAAGGGAAATATAAACTAAATTAAACAGCCAGAGGTCTTCCGACTATCTCCTTCTTTAGGCCCCTGGTCTTCCGGATCCTTTCCCTCATGCCAGGTCTCTGGGCTCTGTGAAGAAAAGATTTCACCTCTGCTGGTATTCTTACTAATTCCCTTTTTATGCAAGTCCTACGCGTTCCCATGAACCAACCCCGAGTGTTGCAACCAGAGCCCTTTTATGTGACTTGGAACACCCCCCAATCAGCAGAACACCAATCAGCGATTGATATTTAAATTGCCTGCTGATTCTGGAGTTTTCCAGCACATTCTCCTATTGCTGCCTCCAACAAAGATGGCAACCGTTCTTTTGGGACTTCCGCCCAAAAACCGGAACTTCCACGTCACGCCCTCTCTGTTGAAAGCCTCAAGGTTGGCTCACAGCCCCCTGATGGCTGGGAGGTTGAATTTTAGCATAAGATCGCTTTACCTCGTCACAGTGTACAATACTATATTTATTAACAATAAATACATAAAAACAGCAGGGATGTAACTGTTAGAGTATGTACACTTTAGTGCTGTATGGTAGGTGCATGTTTGTTATATAAATTCATGAAGACCTTTCATTTTGAGTTAATATATGTTTGAAACACTAGTCTTACCATATATTAAAGTTAACCCTTTGTGGTCCTGTTGGACCTGGTCTGACATTGCAATTATTCCAATCCGATCCATTGTCGGACCCTGTCCTACATCATCAAAAAAACGCAAAAAACGGATTTCTAGTCGTTTTTTCTCCGGAAAAAGCCGAGAAAACCATTCAATGGCCGAGTTGGATCGACAGGAGCCGAGACAAGTCGAAAAAAAAAAAAAAGGGCGTATCTCATGAATAGTCATACTTGCCCCTGGTGTCAGATAGGGGCGGTCATAAGAAAACAAGCTGGCTGTTACTGAATTAGCGCACAGAGAATATCACAGACATTTGCAGAGCTTTTTTGAGATGTTATAGTAATAAAATAATGACTTGGATCGCATTATTGAGGAGTTTGGTGATAAAACGAGTGATCAGGAGATGATTGATCGGTATGTACCACTATTATTATTATTATTATTTATTTCTTAGCATAGGTGAAAGCTATAGCGAACGAAAGGGTGGGGCGGGGCTGGAGATGCCTAGTGAGTGCTTTGTTGATATGCAGGGCCTTTTAAACCCGTTTGACTGTGGAAAAAAAGTACTTTTAAACAGCGCGTCTAAAATTAACTGCGCGTGTGAAAATAAATTGGACCTGACGCGCCTGACACGCACTTAATAAATGGACTGCAAAGGGTTAAGAAAAGTAACATATATTTTGAGATCTTGACCACTGATTTATATACACAATATTTAGCAATTACAAAAGCAAATATAAAAAAAAAAAACATAAGAAAATATTAATTTATTTAACTTTTACTCATTATATACTGTAGGAAAAGGGACATCATTTTTGTTTCTAGCCTAGTATGTGCTGACTAAAATAAAAATAAAAAAATAAAAATAAAAAAGATGTCTTTATACTCAGTCACCCCGACTTTGTCACTTAAAATAATGTATTTTTAGCAGTTTGTAAACGCTACAGAAAAACACAAAAAGACACTTCTGCACATTACCCACCCCTCTCAGACACCTTGAAAAATTACTGAAATCCGTGACGTTGTTGTATTTACTTTTATTCCTCCAGTCTGTTCTGCTCAAACAGTGTGTCTGCACTGTCAGTGACAGGGGAAAAAAAATCTCAATCTTTTCAATGGCAATGTCCACAAAATCAAAAAATTCAGATGTACTTTCTTTTGCATGTTCCATTAAAATTAATTTACTCTGCTTAACTTGTGTAGTGTGTAGTTCAAAGTTATAAATGGGACTACTTCATTGGTGTAAGGATATTTAATAAAAAAAAAAAAAATCATTTTTTGCCCTAAACATTATTTATGCCCTGAGGCACCGTTTAATCAATGTATACGGACACCCTGTCGGGCTTTATTGCATACATATATATTTTCTTCACTTTCTTTTCCTTTCTTTAGTGACAGAGTTTTTTTGTGCTGCTAAAACATCAAAGTCATTGTTTCGGATGCAAAGTTCATATGCCCCAGAAGTCCATCGCCCCAATGTCTTGATCAAGTGTGGAGAAATGTTTCTCGAAGCAGCTGAAGTGGCAGCACCGATTCTGAATTAATGTACAGAGTAATTATCAAGAGGAAATCCAGCAAGTAGGAGAGATGAGCATAGATGGTCGCAGAACCAGTTCCTGGAAACGACTGATCCTTCTGGGATGAGGAAGAGGGGTTCAGATGAGCTGGCACCTGGGTGCATTGACAGGTAGATGGAAAGAGCAGAAAATAGACAGATGGTATAATTTGCTTTAAATAAATATATGTGTACTCCTTTTCTTTCCATGTTAGTCTTGTAATGTTTTAAATGTATGGAGAATGAAGATGGATATCTCAGATGCAGAAGTTAAAGAGGGATCGAAAGCCTGGATCTGGGAAATGATTTTGCCGCACCGGAGGAATCCGCAGTGTGCAGAGATGAACATTGCTTTCAGGAGGGGTGCGTTTGTACGGAGTGCTGCAGACGAAGCAAAGACTGTTGACGAAGGATTCCAGGACTTCTTTTGTAATGGACACTTTGGGGGATGGATGACTGGGAGCAGCATCTGAATCCGTGGAAAAGCGGTTAGAGGAGGTAAAAGAAGTCTGGTTAAACGAAAGTGAAATTTTAATCCTGATAATTAGCTCGGTATGACAGGAAGGGACAAGTTTCATTTGGTGGAATGAATTCAATAATGGAATATACAGAGAGAGAGGAAACACATGAATCAGATACAGAACAGAATCTGAGAAACAATTGCCAGGCTGTTGTAGGTTGCTCAGGTACTTTGAGAAACCAAGTTAGCCATTAGATTGAGGGCTGATTCTGAAACAATGAAATCTGAGGAAGGACAGTAGTAGGTAACCACCCAGCTGCCCATTTGTTTTGTAAATTTCCATGTCAAAAATTGGCATTATTTTTTTGTAGATTTTTCATTATTAGCTGTCAGATAAGCAATATGGACAGTTTTCAAAACAATGTTTGCCTTATTTTTAAAAATACACTTTTTATTGTTATTATGAAAAATGGAAATATATTATTGCAATAGAACTTAAATATCAAAATAACAATTTGTTTACAATTGTAGCATTATAACAATATAAATAACAAAATAACAAAAATATTCTCAATGGCAGCATTATATAAGTATAAATAAAAAAAATGCAATCTTCCACAGTTTCGGGGTTATATGCATTATTATATGTGAAGTGTACTTCATCAGCAGAATAAATTAGTTCCTTACAACCCCTTGTAACATCAACAAAGAAATAAATACCCTCATCTCATTCTCTGTAGCTGGCATCGATTTTTTACTCCAAGCTGTGCTATCTATGGATGGGCAGGTCTGTTCAGCACATTTCTTAGGGACTGCTGCCATCTGTCAGCGAAAAACAAAACTGCAGACTATAGTACCATATAGTCTGCTTATCTATTTAGTGTAACACATTGAAAATATGTGTTAAACTTTGGAGATGCACATATAACCCTCTGCACGCTATTCTTCATGGGAGTGACACATTTGGACTCGCTTGCGCTCTACATGTAAATTGCGGGATAAGCAGCTGGGTGGTTAATAGAGGATGAGATCCTTGAAGATTGGTCCTGGTACTGGTAGAAGGTCCCCTTCTGGAAACAGTGCATGTAATTTCTGAATATTAAAATGAGATAGAGAATCAGCTATTATATTCTTTGAGCCTGGAACTTGAATGGCTTTAATTTTAAAATTACCCAGCACTGAAACGCAGGTGAGTTTCCGCATGAATTTCATAAAGCAGGGGAAGAGGATCTGCCTTTGTTAATGATAGTCACCGTAGATAAGTTGTCGCATTAAATGCTGTCACTTTTTTTGACCATAGATGACCCCTGATTACAGCAGCAATCCCTATAGGGTACAGTTCAAATAAAGCTGAAGACTGTTCCTTTACTGGTAGATGCAGGATCTCTGGGGGCCACACTAATGCGATACAGTGGAAAAGGGGGTTCGGAGAATGGGCTGATCATGAAACCTTTAGTTGTTTCTTTATGCAGTAGCAGACCGGCAGCTTTGGGATCATTTAAAGCAGATTTTAGATTACGGGAAAAGAAAGACACGGGGGTAATCACGCCTGTGGGAAATCCATCGTGAAGACCTGCTATGTCAGGGTGATGAAATAATGAAGCTGCCAGCAGGGTGACAGGATTGATGAGAGTAGACATACTAGGCTTACTGATTTTTGGACTAAACCAGCACGAGCGTGCCGTGGGCAAAACATTTTTCTGTGTCCCTCTGCAAAAACTGCAGATGTGGAGGAACGCACAATTGGGAAAAGTGCAGACGTTTTTTATCAAAATTGTTGCTTATTTGTTTTCTGCCAGTTAAAATGACCTGTCTCCTCTGTCTGTCGTTAGGTTGGAGAGGGCGATCCAGGAGTGCAGGACTCTGCAGGGTCTTTCTGGGAAGATCGCCTTCCAATATATCTTGATGTACAGCCCACACAAGCACACCGAAGCCTGTCATTTTCTCCACTTAGAGCAATGAATAGGCTACGAACCTGATTTATATGTTTTCCAACCAGTAAGTAGCCTATCCTGTTCAGACGAGTTAACAAAGCAATTTAATGTATGAGCTACAAACAAAATGACTTAAATTACTTAAATGACCTAATTATTGGATTATTAAAGTTTGTTTTTGTTAATATATTGCTATAAGCTTAAATACATGTTCCTAAACACAAAAATTATGCTAGGAAATAATACCATTAAGACACAACTCATTCTCTGTCTGGTCTGAGGCACGTGTTATTATGATGCCGGTAAGGGTCAATTAACAGCACAATACAGATTTATGAATCAGACAAATAATATGTTAATGAAAAAAAATGGTCTAAGTGCATGTTATTCTATTGTTGCGACGAGTGATTTTTTTTTTTTTTTTACTGTAAATGACTTTTATGCATCACCCGATTACTGTTACAATAAAGGAGGCAGTAAGTTTTATGCATATGGGCCTTAGTCTACAAAAACGATGCATTTATAATTATTATTCCTACAATGGCTCAAACTCCCAGAAACAACTCACATGTGCTGGATGTGTTCCTTCAATGGGATGCACAGCTTGGAAAAGAGTGCAAGATATGCTCACCAGTGTTATTGTTTATAAATGCAATGAAAGAAATACCATTAAAAATCAAATACACGTTTAACATTATACATATCACTCATAGATCTGTGAGTAATACATATTATATAAGATTTACCAGAATTATTTTCTTAGCTACATGTCCCTTAAGTCTCTGACGAGGATAGACTAGTGCTAGACATGCCGGAATTTCCAATAGGGTGATACATAGTAGAGAATAGGTGATATATTAGGTAGGGTTTAAACTCTAAAATGCTAGTATTTTTCTACCTACACCAAAACCCTAATCCTCCCTAGCAGTGACAAGGTTAAATGAAGCCGTTTTGTTTTTACAAAGCGACACGCGCAGATAGCCTTCACATACTTGCAGTTCTTTTGACTTCAGATGCTTTGGGCTACGAAGAATGTGATTGGAGTCCATCCAATAATGGTGATCCTCCCTGGGAGCTCCCTGTCAGGTAAGATTAATGCCTACCCTAATAATTCATTGCCCTTGCCCCTTTGGGACCCTGACAGGTCTCAAATTGCAATGTAATAGCTCTACGTGCCTCATAACAGGGAGGTCTTAGCTTAGCTTTTTGGATATGTAGACACCCGTCCTGAACCCCTGGAGGCTCCTCAGAGCTGAGTGAAACATTTTTATTCTCCCTATCAGTTTTGAGGTATTTCATTCTGTACACACTCATGTGAGGTTGAGGTGATTCTTTCCTCCTCAAGCCTCCGGGAGTCAAAACTCAGATTCTCAGTTCCCACACACTCAATTACCTGGCTTATAGAGGTGGCTTTTCCATTCCCCACACTCACACCAGCTTCTTTTTAACAAATGAAACAAGGGTTATAATCAATGTGAAATGAGAAATGAAAACTCTAAATTTTCTCTAATAAGTTTCGTTACTGCAGCAAGGGGAATAAGAAAGCAATGTAAGCTCGACATGTTAAATCAAGCCGCAATATAGTACAACACGATCTAAGTCTCAAACACATTTAAACATTAAAAATATCTTCCTAATGCATTTCACACAGGCAGAAAAAGGTTTAAATATTAGTCCATGTTCCTTTTATATTTAAACTATCCAGGAGGCAAGAGACTACAAGATTTAATAATGCTAAATAATATAAACGTAAACCACGAAAGTATTACTTAAACTTATACACAATCAAAATCTATTTGCACGTAAAATCCATCAGTAAAACAAAGCCCATGAAATATTCAGTTACAGTTCCTTGTGTTTAATTTTTTATCAAGAGTTTATTGTCAAAAGCCACGTTTATTCTTGGGAAGCTAATATGAGCTATGTATATTTTCTGTTACCAAAACCTCAAGGATATTCACAGCTGTCTGTTCCCAAAATAGTTTCATCCATTCATGCAGATTTACAGCCTGTGCTTTTGCTTTTGCAGCCTTTTGCTAAAACAGTAAGAGGAGATCAGGATTACTTTGATCCAAAATACCAGGATTACTGTGATCCTACTGCAGGGGTGAATTTAGCTTTTAAATTAACATAGAACATAGATATTTTGTTTGAATTGTCATAGCAAACACACACAATATGTTCAAATAGAGTGTTAGAATATAATATTTACATATTTATTTAAGTTTTGTATCCATGCAAGCAAAAAGGAAAACACGTATTTATTGGTATAGCTTAAATAAAAAAGTATACGCATACGCCTTCACATACGCCTCCTTAAAGCTCGTCTGAGAGATACTGGACTCCCGACTGACGAGGAAGAAGATGAAGAGGTCTACAAACACACATCCTTTTTTCAAAAGTTTTATTTTTATTCAATTTAGATTTAGTTATTTAATTTCTGCTAAGTAGACATAAATAAAATAACCATTAAAATAAAATAACCATTATTTGCATGCGATATGAGCACTAATTAAAAGTGTTAAAAAGTGTTAGATTTTGTTAAAAAAATATATTAAACAAAATAAAGTTGTGTATTAATCATTATTGCCACAATCTTATTTATTTTGTTAACCGAGGTTATATCATAAATAAGGCCTCTTTAAAAAAAAATGAAATAATAATAATTAAAAATATATATATTAAGAACTAGCCTACTTCAAAAAAACTGGATTTTGTGATCGTGATTATTTGTTATCTGGATAAATGTAATCCAGCAGTGACATTTTCTGAAAAAAATGGATGAAAATGATCCAGATAAAAGTAATCTCGATCACAAAATATAGGATTACCAAATCTGGAATGCTTTGATCCAGATTAAAAAGTTTTGAAAAACCGGCCCCAGATGTATCAATTTAATGTGCTGGCCTCACATCCATACATGTACACCACATAGCAAGCCAATGTGCAAATGTTTTTTTCCCCAGGTAAAACTATACAAAATAAAGTCAAGAAGAAAACATTTTGGCTAGAGCTGTTCTCACTGTTACATTGTCCCTCTGGAGCTGGGAGTACTGCTGCAGTGCTTAATTTAGTTCCTGTACATGTGGGAAATTCATAGGCTTGACATTTTATTATTTTATGAGTGTTCTTACATAAATACAACTATCAGGGTGACCTACCACTGTCTATAAACCGCTAAGACACAACATTAAGTGTGAAGCCAGTCTTGACTTATTGTAACCTTGGAATGTGGTTCAGGGGGTTCCTCCTCCCATTCTGTTCCAGTCAAACTATCTGTCAAACTCCCCTATTTAAAAAATAGGTCACACCCTCTTTCCCCGTCTCGCTGTTCGTTTGGCCGTGCTTTTCGTTATGCTCCATGTGTACCCAAACTATAATATAATTTGAACAATAAATCAAACACATCCATCTGTCTGTGAGTATTTTGCTACTTTTGATTTACAGACAAAAACTGTTTGCTATCTAATAACTGCATTAAAATGTAATAATAAAATGGATACCTGCGTCATCCTTCTCATACAGATCTGAAATCTCAATATCGTTGAACTCCATGATGCTGTTCTTCCAGATCTTAGCTACTGCACTGAACTTTAACAACTATTTTTAACATTCTGTAAACCTAGCTGCTATTAATTAATCTAACCTTTGAAGGTGCTTGAACCACACTGTGGTCTCCTTGACTTACTGACTGTGTGCTACAGAAAGATAGTTAGTAATCAAGAGGTCTGAGTGGGGTTACCCTGATAGGTTTGCCAAGGTAAATGTAACAGATTCATGGTTATATGATGCATTTACCATAGTTTACCATAGCTTGTCATGTTTTTTTTTTTAATATTCTTTGCCATACTTTATTACACTTTGCTATGCTTTTACTATGGGAAACATTTATAAGGGTAAAGGCAACAAATGCCCTATGCTCTAACATTACAAATCAAGCAGGTACCCCAGTATAGCCATATAATAATATACCAGTATTGGTTTAACCCAACCACGGCTTACCCTGCATAGACCTATTACATGCAGCTCCTTGCGATGTATCCCCAGGCTTTGTGATAACAGTACATTAGATCGAAGGCCTGACTGTCCTGTTTGTTTGCACAATATATTTTGTGAATAAACAAGAAAGGGACCATTACAACACATATCTCTTTATTCTGAGCTAGCTGACTTTTAATACATAAGTTGTGGGTCCCTTATAAAAGTTTCCCATAGTAAAAACATAGCAAAGTGTAATAAAGCATAGTTAACTACGCTCCCCTGCCTCCAGAGCCTGCTCCTTCTCCACCCTCGCCCCACAGTGGTGGAATGACCTTCCTACAGATGTCAGGACTGCCCAGTCCCTGACCACCTTCTGGCGCCTCCTCAAGACTCACCTCTTCAGACAACACCTGTAGAACTCCTCTTTTTTTCCCTCTGGACACTTATCACTCTTCCTTAAATGCGCTTTACTTGCTCTTATCTGCCCCCTATTTTACTGCATTTAATCCTGTACTTTAGAGTACTGTAATCTGTCAAGTGTTATTTAATCTGTAGTATTTTGTATTTAATTATATCCTGATATAACTATCACTGACACTGTTATCTGCTCCGTTATTGAATTGTATTTTGTCATACTTGTACTTGCTAGAACCAAAGTCATTGTATTTATCTTGCTCTTAATAGTATTATTACTTGTACTGTGATTCTTGAAAGGTACTTTTGTTTACGACTGTAAGTCGCCCTGGATAAGGGCGTCTGCTAAGAAATAAATAATAATAATAATAATAATAATAATAATAATAATAATAATAATAATAATAATAATAAGCATTGTAAATCCCAGAGAGGTGTAGTAAAGCATATTAAACACATGGCAAACCATAGTAAACTATGGTAAATACATAATATACCCAAGGAAAAAGCATGTGAAAATTACAAATTTACTGTAGAAAACTTTTATAATTATATGTGCGGAATATAAAGATTGGAATAAAAAAAAAGACAAATATAAGGAATTAGCAAATACTTTCACGAAGTCACCAGTGAAGGTAAAAGACAAACTGAAGAACCTCCGAACTCAGTGCTGTGCCTGCTTCTGTGGCACAGACACTCGCTGGTCCAAACTTGAGTTCTTCTATGTCAACGTCTTTTCAAAATTATTCTAATTACTATAGTAGCTGCTGAGACATGTTTACTGCACACAGGCACCATCTTAACATTGTTTAAATGAATGGTCAATGTTCCAGTGTGCGTGTGGCGCATTAGCAACAGCAATTCAGCGTCAATTTGAATTGACGCTAGAATTGACAATAAAATACATGTGTATATCTGGCCTAGGGGTTATATCAGTAGTTTTGTTTTAAAATAAATGGTGAGTGGCCACCTATAGAAGAAACATGAACGATGGATACTAAGAGTAAGGAATTAGCACACGCACACTGATCCAATGAGAACTCCTACTTCATTACATAATCCTTTAACGATAAACTGGAGTGTGATCAAGCGATAGGGGCTAACTACCACCCTTATTAACGGCAGGTAAGTCAACTTGTTTCAACTTTTATTTTAAACTATATAATTATGTTGAGACCTCTTGTGTTTGGTGCATTAGGAGTAGGGCTGCAACGAAGGGTACATTCGGAACACATTACCGAAGGAAGGTTCGAACCTTCGATGGTACTCATTTGCATAATTTATTGGTGACCACAGGTACTTGTTTATATTTGATTGAAAATCCTATTATTTTACAGGTTTGGTCTTTTGGGCATTAAACAAAACAATCCCAAACAGCAGAGGGGTTTCGAGACATTTCTTTCAGTACAGCTTGCGCTACAACGCTTTGCTGTCGAGATGAAGAATGAAGAAATTAAAGGTTTACCTCTGGATAACACGAGCTGGAGCGGGGAGGGTAGGACGGTTCTCAGTTTTCGAAATTAAAATTATTAGTGTTAGCGTATATTTTGTATGTTTCAAACATATTCTAACATACACTAGGCATTCAGTATATATTTTACTGAAGCAATACAGCCACTAGAGGTACGAGCCCACTGCTTTGGATACTATACCCTGCTCCATGCACAGCAGCGGCGCTACAGTTGCTACATATAATGATTTGGTAGCAGATTTTAATAACAACATTTGTTTATGTAATATGCATGATACAAATCAAAAAGATCAAATTTTGCATGTGAGTGACATTTAATGTGTGATTTATGGTATTCACACATTGTCAAACAGTTTCTGTTACAGGAAGAAAAAAAAAAAAAACAGTGCGTGAACCCGTCTCACGAACCTTCAAAGATTTAAAACAATCTTCGAATCCCTGGCTAGTGAACGAACCTTCGAACCTTCGGACACAGCCCTAATTAGGAGAGAATAAAACGATAAGACCTCTTGTCAAAGGCACTGCAAAGCTTAAGGCAGCACAAGATTATTATAATTCATCATATTGTAACTGAAACTTAAACTACTGTCACAAAGCAATATAGCACAGAAACAGTTTGAGGAATAGGTGACAAATTTGGAACCAAATCAAATAGAATTACTAATGTTTATCTTTTAATATTCCACAGTCTTCCTTTTCACTCACCTCTGCTGTGGGCTGTATTCAAATGGGGTTGCGAGACAAGAAACTGAATAACATTGAAAATTGCTGAACCGCCAAGCCACCCCACTAAAATCTATCTTCTTTACTTAACCTTAAAGTTCAGTGAAGCAGTGACTGGCCTGGAGCCAGTGCAGGTCACAGTTATACATACAAATTACACTGTGTGCTTTTTATTGTGTTGCACAAACAAGCTCCTCCATCATTCTGACAGGTATAGTTGTTACCTTGCTGCCATGATGTATGTGATGCGTCCTTTCCCTCTTCCCATTAGGATAGGGGCTTTCAGCACTGATGGCTGCTACCAGCTATCACTTTTCATTTTAATATCAATCAATCTATCAGAGCAACTCAGACCCACTATCTTCCACTAGGAGTAGCACCAAATAGTTGACTAGTCAAACAGCAAAGTCACAGCCAACCCCAGAAACATGATGAACTGTACATTATTGTGAAGTAATTGTGAAGCTCGGGATTCAGATCCCACCATCCCTTCGTGTCAAAGTGAGACTCATTTGAATTATTCTTCAGGGTAGCCCCAAATGTGTCAAACTATAGGTTACTTTGGAAAATTGCAAAAACAAAAAAACATTTTTAAAAAGTTAAAAAAACTAACAAACTTAATACGACGATGCTGAAGTTAGCTTATTTGGCCAGCTTCTTATCCATATGTATTCTTCCCAGTCTTACATTTGTTTTCCTTTGTTATCTTGTCTAATAACCCCTTTTCAAGTTTTGTGCTTTCGCCATTTAATATAGCACATACAGACCTGAACAGGAAAGTCAATTTAACAAACCATTCTGGAGAAAACTATAAGGTCTATAAATATATTCCGTAACTAAAATGTTATTTAGGGGTAGAGATTGATGTTCAACAATGATACAGTGTACACATTGCTTTGCACTTATACATTGATATACGTTGGGCTTACAAATTAAAACTTCAACCAGGAAAAAGTGCTTTCTGTACGGTGCAGAATAAAGTTGTAAACTTGGACACAATGGTTTGATAAATTGACTATTTCAGGTTGCTGTTTAGTTTTAAGGAGGATTTCTAATTGAGTTGTGGATGAACATACAATAAATACAATACATTCCTTAAAGTAAGTTAGCTTTCATTTCTCTTCAGGCTTCAGTTTAACAATACAGTATTCAGTATTTCAATGCATATGCACAACTTGCTGTACCATTTTGTTTTAGCACTGTTCCTTTTTTTAGTGCATATTTATGATTTTGGAATGTTTTGATATCATGCTTGTTGCAATATTGACAATAATTAAACATTACTATGCCCTTCTGAAATATATAAAGAAATAAATCAGGTGGTATGATGATTTTATTTAAAAGCATATGTCTGCAATGCGTTTATTTATTTATTTATTTATTTATTTATTTATTTATTTATTTATGTATTACTTTTAAATTTCCAAAGTATAGTTTGACACATTTGGGGCTACCTTAGAAAATAATTCCGGCTAGTCTCACTTTGACATGAAGGGGTGGTTAGATCTTGTTCTGGTATTCGTTCTTATTCAGGTCAGCTTTGGTAAAGTAATTGTCTGCACAAGACAAATAAGAATTCAGCTTTCTAAAAATGTCAATGAACGGCCCTGGAGGCGATGGGGTTGACCCGATCCCCATGGGGTCGCATTTTGACTTGGGATCATAACATAAAAATGCAACAAATAAAAAAACATTTTTATGGATGTACACAAAAGGTTTACATGATTAAAACAAACTATTTCTTTCAGGACATATTAGACTAAAGCCTGTCATCATCTGTCCTGAAATAAATGATAAATGATTAATTTAAACCTTTTGTTTACATCCAAAAAGAAACGTTTTTATTAATTTTCATTTTTGTACACTACAGTTATACCTCCTTTCAAACCTACAACTCTGTTTGTTTATGTTGTCCTAATTAAACAAGCGATTGGTAAGACTGACTGGAAATAAGAATTTGCCCTTGTGTTTGCATTTGCGTTGTGACTAATTTGTCCGCTGGTTTGGTACAATTTTCGATTGTGTTTATATAGCATTTGCTAACACAATTAAACCGGAAGTATTATTTTGTCAGATAAAACCGCTTAAATGCTCATTACTTAAAATCATTTAGAATCATAGAAAATCCTGCATGAAATGTGATCTGCCGGCAGATAAAATGGAGGACCACGATAGAAAATAGGCAGATATTTTTTAACAGATTAACAGGTGAAAAAATTCTGTGGAAATAAAACCCTTCGAAAATCGGACTGAGCTGCTGTTTTCACAACACATACTGCTACATAAAGCTACTGGCAGCAGTGTGGAGTAGTGGTTAGGGCTCTGGACTCTTGACCGGAGGGTTGTGGGTTCAATCCCAGCTGGGGGACACTGCTGCTGTACCCTTGAGCAAGGTACTTTACCTAGATTGCTCCAGTAAAAACCCAACTGTATAAATGGGTAATTGTATGTAAAAATAATATGATATCTTGTAACAATTGATATCCTTAACAATATTTGTTTTACATTTTCTTTTTCATTTTACCATTTTTTCTCCCAATTTTCTGGAATGTCCAATTATTATTCAACCTGGCTCACAACTGCAACCCCCGAACTAACCTGGGAGAGTCGAAGACGAGCACTCGCGTCCTACTAAATGAGTGCTGTCAGCCGTCTGCTTTTGTTTGCTCTTCAAGCCCACTATGCAGCCATCTCAGAACTTACAACGCCGGAGGACCACGCAGTTCTGAATTGCGTACAGGCCAGCCTGCAGGTGCCCTGCCAGCCACAGGGGTCGCTGGTGTGCAGTGAGCCAAGGACTCCCCAGCTGACCTAACCCCTATCCTGCCCGGCAGCGCTGGCCAAATGTGCATGCCCCTGGAAACTCCCGTCCATGGTCAGCAGTGGCATAGCCTGGATTCGAACCGGCAACCTCCAAGCTATAGGGCACATCCTGCATCCTGCATTCTACTGGATGTGCCACTCGGAGGCCCCCTCAATTAAAATAATTTAAAATGATCCATAATACATTCAAATGTGTTGCACTGTTTATTTTTGTTGCACTTTCACATCTAAGTTGAAAAAGTCTGTTGAAAATCTTCAGCTAAATTGAAGTATTTTTTTCAGCTAGTCAGATTAGCCAGTCACGATTTCTTCAAGTGAGTCATAACCCTAAATCCAGCTGTCTCCAGAGTCTACCCTTATTACCTCTCGCTCTGCAGGGCACTAAGAGTTTCAGGATTAGTAGAGAGATTTGGGACGTGCTTGTCACTTTACAGGCTAATCTTGCCCCCCACTCACACTCCATAACATTGTCTTTAAACACTGCAGAAAGATTACAAAATTTCTCTATAAATCCATCAATGGGGCCTCATTTTTTAGACTTTATTTTTTTCAGTCAAAGCCCTTGTGGTGAGTGTATCTATTGATCTATCTATTGAACCACTGATGGTTTTACATTTATCCATACTTAGTGCTGACTAAAAGCACTGAATCAAACCGAGTGAATAGCTCTGAGCTGTAAATATGAATATTCACTACACATTTTGAATTTATGGCCAATTAATCCTTTTCTTAACTGTACGACTCTTCTTCAGTTTGGCTTTAGTATGCATTATACATGCAGCTTTACAAGAGAAAAGCCATCTTAAGCTATAAGCGGCTGGAAAATGTGTGATGTATTTATGAGATAGAATAGATTACAAAAATACAGGGGCAGTGATACTGCAATTCTCTGACTGATAGTCCTGTGCTTTGTGATGGTGAGTTTTAATTTTTAATTGATCAAAGCTTTTATGTTCAAGAAAAAAAATGAGGCAAAATGACAAACAAAAAATGAGGCAAAATGATAAATCGGCCAATCACCGTAAAGGATTTGTCTAAATGACAATAAATATTACCTTGTTTAAATAGGTCACTCCTAACACTTCTTTATGTTTCATAGCAGGTCCCGGGTTCAGTCTTCATTTGTGTGGTTTATTTTAAGTTAACAAAATCATTGCACACAGTTTAAGCAGTAAGAACTGCACGAGATGACGTCTCTTATAATAATCAGAGATACTGACACATTATTAACTTCGATTCTATGTTAACATGGCAAAAACCCCTAAATTCTAAAAAATAAATCATGGTATTACGTATAAACGTGACTAATACTAATAACCCTACCTCTTCACTTTCTTCAGTGTGGAGTGTCTGCGTGACCTGCTGTATATCAATATTTATCACTAATTAAAACAAGCACTGTAAAGTGAACAATAATAGACTACATTCAAAACAAGGATATGGACAATTTGAAAAAAAAAAGACGCGCTTCACACCATTGACAGAAGAATTTAAATAAACATTTTTAAAAGAGCAAGAAAATGAAAATGTAAGAAGAAAAACACTTTGACATAAACCTCACAATTAGTACTGAATAATCTGCATATATATTCCGCAAAGTAAATATTCTGAATATGAAGAGGAATATTCCACGGAATACTAGTGGAATATAAAGCCATGTAAACAGCATATTCTGACTATCAAGCGTAACCCACAACAGACACTTTTATTAAGGATTTTAAAGACTCGGTGTTGTGTTCAATGTGTTATTAAGTGTAGCACTGTACATTACTAGTAAGTAGCAAAAATTACAAAACAAAAAGGAAAAATGTATTTATTATGTAAGGGGTGCACTGTCTCACGGGGTGCACTTTAGCACCGGAATGGTGTGGACAACGGGTTTGAAGAGGAAAGTTACTCTGACCAGCTGACTGACAAGACTGAAGGAAAATAATACACATGCACACACTATTTGCTTTATTTATCTATTTACTATGGTTATTATTCTACTTTACATGTGTTTACTGTAGGCTCCATTGATGATGTGCTTGGCTAAATGGGCAACTTATCGTCAATCTGTCTCCATGTTATATTAATAAAGACATAAGCATGCATGTCTGCGTGAACACAGTGCACTAAATTAAGACCCACAAGCATCTACACAATCTCAAAATATCAGATTCCATATCTGAAAAAACCAAAACAAATAACAGAAATATACGTCCACACTGCCAGCTCTTCACAATAAACAAAAAACTATTCTCCTCCAATCAGCACAGGTTTGCAGTGGGAAGCAAGGTATGTTGCGTTAATGGCATACAAGGAATATGCCAGTTTACCATGGAAACACAGAATATGAACGGAATAAGAGATTTCCACTACATGTATACAGAGCATTCGGAATGTTCTAGCATTCCAAATACTTCATATTCTGCATACCTGTGCCATGTAAACATACTGATTGTATTTTGGGTTCAACGGGGGAAACAAGAGAATTTCAGCAGCTACCTGAAAAAGACCTGGACATACACCTTTGAAATGTTATCGTCAGTAAAAAAAGAATAAATGGGGGTGACTTTAAACAAAGCTCTCTAAGAAGCATAGCATAACCTGCACAGACATAACTATGAATGCAGCATTTTCTACAGCAGCGCGTCACAGTTTACACAAACAAAATGAAACTAGAAGGTAAGAAACATAAAATATATAAAATATTAATATGGGTCAGAATATATTACCACACAAAAATATTGTTATTTTTGAGTTAGTAATGCACTCGTGGCTATACCACTCATGCATTACGGTTCAAAACCAACTCGAGACATATTATTGTGTGCTAATATAGTCTGACCCATATGTTATTCTCTATATACAAGGATAAAGACATTGGCTGAAAATATTCTGCATGACTTAGTTTCTTATAGGTTTAAAATCTGTTGAACTTAATGTTTCATGTATATTTTATTCAGTCAAGCTGCCGATAAATAATCAGAATACCTCCTACATGTTAGAAAATAACACATGCTAAAGAATGTAAAATGACTCCTGGAGAAAAAGAAATGTCTTAATACTTTATTCCATGTGTCTCCTACTGATTTGCAATTTCAGTCTGTTTTACTGTAGGTTTTGCTACGTTTTCCCAGCATTTTGTTTTTTATGGTTTATAAACAGAAATATGAAGCTTAAAAAAGTAAGACCCATTAACTACTATTGACCCTTCAAACCATACACTGTCAAATCGTTCATGTATATAAGAAAAATAACCATTCTAGGGTTACTATTCTACTATGAAATTATTTGCAATTATATTTAATTTGATGGTTGTGAGCTCAGGATCTGGTTTGGTGCAGGTACTGTACACTTATTGTGTTGAAGATGGGGGACACTGATGCTGTACCCTTGAGCAAGGTACTTTACCTAGATTGCTCCAGTAAAAACCCAACTGTATAAATGGGTAACTGTATGTAAAAAATAATGTGTATAATGTGATATCTTGTAACAATTGTAAGTCGCCCTGGATAAGGGCGTCTGCTAAGAAATAAATAATAATCATAATAATAAAGGCAGCTGCATGTCATGTGTTATTGGAAACTTAATGGTTGGCCAGAACCAGTGAAGCATTGTATTTATTTGCTATAGCAGGGTATCATTTTAGTTATTAACTGGCATTTATAAAATGGCTTGCATAAATTAAGTGCTGTGATTGGCTGAACAAGATCATATGACCGTGCGGTAATTATTGTCTTACCGCACGGCTATGACATCATAGACAAAACGTACTTACCCGATCTATTAATATTACTACGCCTCAATAGTAACAATTACACTACCGGTCAAAAGTTTTAGAACACCTCCATTTTTCCAGTTTTTATTGAAATTTACGCAGTTTAATGTCTCAATGTACTCTGAAATTAAAGCATAGAACAAATAAACAATTGGAGATAAAAAAGAAATCATGGAATCGTTTTGTTTAACAAAATTTAATCTAAATTTTTGACTCATCAAAGTAGCCACCTTTTGCAGATATAACAGCCGAACACACTCGTGGCATTCTTTCTACAATGGAAATCAAATATTGTTCGGAAAGTTCTTCCCAACACTGTTGCAGAAGTTCCCACAAATGTGTTGCACTTGTAGGTTGCTTTGCTTTCACCCTTCTGTCCAGTTCATCCCAAACCAGCTCGATGGGGTTTAAGTCTGGAGACTGTGCTGGCCATTCCATGATTTGAAGCCTACCGTCTTGTTCTTTTCTTCTAAGGTAGTTCTGACATAGCCTGGAGGTATGTTTTGGGTCATTATCTTGCCGTAGGATGAACCCCTGACCAACTAGGTGTATACCAGAGGGTATTGCATGGCGCTGCAAAATGCTGTGGTAGCCGTTTTGGTTCAGGGTGCCACTCACTCTGTGCAAGTCGCCGACTCTGGATCCAGCAAAGAGCCCCAGACCATCACGCTTCCTCCTCCATGTTTGACAGTTGGTGTCACACACCGAGGAACCATCCTTTCGCCTACTCGATGGCGTACAAAAACCCTGCGTGATGAACCGAAGATTTCAAATTTTGATTCGTCGGTCCATAAGACCTTCTTCCAGTCTTCAGTAGTCCACTGGCGGTGCTTCATGGCCCAGGCAAGCCTCTTTTTCTTATTTTGCCATCTTAGCAATGGCTTTCTTACTGCCACTCGACCTGTCAAACCTGCAGCTCGAAGTCTTCTCTTCACAGTTGAAACTGAGACTTGCTTACTTCGACCAGTGTTAAGCTGTGCTTGAAGCTGTTGTCCTGTGAGCCGCCTATCACGCAAGCTGTTGACTCTCAGAAACTTGTCTTCTGATTCTGTTGTGGCTTTGGGTCTGCCAGACCTCTTCCTGTCAGAGTTTCCTCCAGTTTCCAAGTGCCTTTTGATGGTGTAGGAAACTGTACTCACTGACACCTTGGCTTTCTTTGCAATTTCTCTAAAGGAAAGACCTACACTTTTAAGGGTTTGTCACAAAGACGGCTGTAGTGTGTGACGTCAGACCAGAGCCAGGAAATAAACGACAGAGAGGTGGAGTTTGGTGGAGCTGAGCGAATGGTCACGGCACTTGAGCCAAAATAAACAGACAAACAAAACGGACTAAACAGACAAACACGGTGAGCAGATTTAACTACTTATCACTTTGACAACTATTACCTCCGTCTCCTATCCCGTTCTCCACTCACCGAACACACAACCCCGAGTGAGTGAAAACATGCTGCTTTTATGCAGTTGTACCGAGACTCGATTGCTAGTCAATCATTCAATTGGAATCTCGGTACAACTGCACGTGAATTAATTAATGTGCACTTTCCCGTGTTCACATACTAATACTTTAAATGCACGTGATGTGATGTGCCATCCTCGTGCCTAAATACAAATATACAATTTAAACACTCGTGTTACACAGACCCGTTTATATCCCGTGTATTATTATTATTTGTTTATTTAGCTGACGCCTTTATCCAAGGCGACTTACAGAGACTAGGGTGTGTGAACTATGCATCAGCTGCAGAGTCACTTACAACTACGTCTCACCCGAAAGACAGAGCACAAAGAGGTTAAGTGACTTGCTCAGGGTCACACAATGAGTCAGTGGCTGAGGTGGGATTTGAACCGGGGACCTTCTGGTTACAAGCCCTTTTCTTTAACCACTGGACCACACAGCCTCCTCCAGTGTACCAATGACTATACACCAACATTAAAACACAACACATAACACAAAATACACACAGGGGTGGGCACTTTGCCACAGGGTTATAATGGTCTGTCTGTCTTCCTTTGTTAATTGCCTTTTTCTCGCCATTATGATAGCAATATACTACTTCCTGCAGTACAATACTGTCCAAATAATGCTTAAGAGGGTGTAGTAACACAGTCTGTTCCAACACTGCTTTTATACAGACAGAGGGTTTGTAAGTAATCAACAAAAGTTGGGACACCTGTAGGAATTGTTAGCATCAACTTTCAAGGCTTAATTTACTTCCATTGCTGCAGAACAGCTGTAAGTTGTTAACCCATTACTTGTTCCCTGAAAAAGGCCTTTTTGTATAACTCTGAAATGTACATTATTTTTCAGTTTTTGGTAACCTAAACTTTTTTTTTAACCTCTAGCAGTTTACCGCTTACCTTTGTACCATTTCAGGTTATTCACTGGACTTGAACTGCTTAAATTTCAATAAAAAACTGGAAAAATGGGGGTGTTCTAAAACTTTTGACCGGTAGTGTATCTAAATAGTGTTTCTGTAGGTAAAAATGTCAACATACAACTGAAACAGCATTTAAATCAATCAACACAATTCCGTCACTAAGAATTTCAGAAAAATTGACAAATATACTGTGGTATTTATTTAGTCAGAGAACAGAACAAAGAAAACTCTGGGGCAAGCAGTAGCAGTAACATTATTCAAAATAAATAATAATAAAAAAAAGCCCCTCCCTCGATGTCAAGTGCAGTGTTTGGCTGTTACATGAATCCTCCCTCAGAATTGGGAAATCAGTCTGCTTTCCATTCCCAAATGCAATTTCATCTCGAAAATTTTACTATAAATGGCATTGTTCAATGTAAAGGATACATAATATATTTCTTATAGCGTCTGTGTTCTAGTGTAGATAGATGTCTTTTTAATGGCATTTCCAAATGAAGCAGGAAAGGAGAGAGGACCAGCAGAGGAATGGAAGTCAGTGGAATAAGCTATCAAGATGCACTGTGAAAATGTATTGATTCTATCCAGCCAAGCAGCTCCTGATAGCCTGTCACAGGAGTGGAGAGCCCAAATTATCCCCTGCTGCACAGCGAGAAAAATCAATCATCGGCTCAAAAACAAAATCTCACAGATCAAACCATTTGCACCCTTATGAACTGACTCCATTTTCACAGAATTCAATTATCCCTTTTTATCTCAGTTGATTCTCTTTTTTTGTACAGTCTTTTCAATTACAGCAAAGAAACCAAATTGAAAATGGAAGAATAAATACATATTATTAAACAGGGATGGTGTCAATATGTCTGCTTCTTGGATGGTTGGTCTGCCGGTTTTCATTTGAATTTATCTTTAATAATTTTATCAGCAAATGTATCCAACACTGTATGCCCTATTGATGTTAGCCCCGTATTTGTATTTTTGAACAAATTCGTGGAACCAACATTTTTTTTCATTTTCATGTTTTCATTTTTTTAAAACAAATCTTGCTCAATGAATTAGGATTAAAAGATCACACCTGGTGTTGTCGCTATCCCACAGCAATGTACGTCTTTTTAACGTGAAAAGGGGATTTACTCCACCCCGTTAAAGTCGTACAATGTTTTAGACGGGCACTTCCTGTAACGTGTGAATGTGTGTGGCATGTGCTGCTACACCACATAGATCATGACGACAGAGAGAGTAACGACTTTCTAAGCTGCATGGATGATGGCAGGGAAGGATAAGCCTCAATTGTTCCTTGTTTAACAAAGCTATTTAATACAGGTTTATTCTTTAATGTGTCCCTTTCTAGGCATGTTTAAATGGCTGTTACTTTTTCAAACTTGGTATTTTGTAAGTTTAATATTTTGAACACATAGTATGCAAAGAAGCCCTGCTGCTTTGACCACAGCCTGCATCAAGTAAATACCCATAATAGTAATTCTTACATAACTTTCTACAGCACATTTGGCAAAAATAAAACCATTCCCCACCCCAATAACAATGGTAAATCCTGTCAGGTGTGGCAGAAATGCCTGGGTTATGCATTCTCGCGAGCTGGCCTGAACAGTGACTGTATTTTGGATTGTTGTTTCATTGATCTAAATGTGTACTAATATTTTATTAAATGAACACATTTTCATGAAAAGGCACACAGTGAAACAGGCAGAAATGTATCTGCAGAGTTCATTTCCTAATTTTTCTTACTTGGAAAATGGATAATATATGAAAATATGTAGTGATTTGTATAAAACATTCACCAAATGAAGGGCATATATTTATAACCAATCTGCATATAATTTATATATGAACATATATGTATACATATAAAAAACAAATAAAGAAAAATAAGAGGCATATAGGTGTAACATGTATTGCTTGTAATATATGTCAAATATAAGTTCTTTCTATATGGTGTCTGACAAGTAAAAAGGTAATTTGTTTTAATAATAGCTTATATATGAAAGCTTTCAACAAAACAATCTACGAGAGTACGAGCACATCATTAAGCAGTTTATACTGCATACCATTTCCCATTTATTTCATATTGTATACTGCATACCATTTCACATGCATTTCATATTGTATACTGCATACCATTTCACATGCATTTCATATTGTATACTGCATACCATTTCACATTCATTTCATATTGGATACTGCATACCATTTCACATTCATTTCATATTGGATACTGCATACCATTTCACATTAATTTCATATTGTATACTGCATACCATTTCACATTCATTTCATATTTCTTTGTCCAGTTAAAATCCCCCACTGCAGCAGTTCCCCCACACAGCTCAGAAGTGAAGGTTAGTGGGTGTCCTCCGATCCCACTACCAAGCCAATTGCCTCTTTACACCCAGGAACTCGAGAGAGGATATCAGCGAGCTACCGGCCTCTGAAGGACAAAGGCCAGCTGCCTAGCCCGTGTGCTCCACTGTAGCGTGATGAGGAGCAACAGTTCCTGACAGTTTTACCATCCAAACTTGCAGGAGCTCCAGAGCCAATGCAACACTCCCTCTGGAATCCCCAGCAAAGACTGCCAACTCCACACAGCTATGACTCACCCTGCACACCACGTGGCTGTGCTTATACCAGGTGAGCCAATCGGGGACCAAATTGAATAGACCCTTAAAGAGGTTGTAGTGAATTAAATAATGCCCTATATCTTATCTGTCGTGCACTTCCAAATCTCATGCACAGTTTTGAAAGAATCACATGTACAGGTAGTGGACAAAAAAATCGAAACACCTGGGTAAATGAGGGCAACCAAGTATATTGAAATCATGGGCTTCCACACAGGTGTGGCTCATGCATTAATTTAGCAAATAACATCCCAGCATGCTTAGGGTCATGTATAAAAATGCTGGACAGGCCTGGTTGCCTGTAATTATGGCTAGCATGGCTGCAAGAGGAGACCTCAGTGACTTTGAAAGAGGGGTGATTGTTGGGGCGCGTTTGGCAGGAGCTTCAGTGACCATGACAGCTCAACTTACTGATGTTTCACGAGCAATGGTGTCTAAGGTGATGTCGGCATGGAACTCCGAGGGAAAAACATCATCAGCAAAGGGCAACAGTGGGCGGAAGCGCATACTCCAGGATAGTGATATCCGTGCATTAATTCAAAGTGCAAGGCAAAATAGGCGAGCAACTGCAGATCAATTGACTGCAAATTTCAAGCTGGGGTGCGAGCAGCCAGTTTCATCAAAAATGGTCTGCCGAGAACTCCACAGAGCGGGATACCATAGTGGCCCAATGCCGTATTAAGTGACTTTACATTGGGGTTTCCATTTTTTTTGTCCACTACCTGTATATTTATTTGGTAAAAAGCTCTTGATTAGCATGTCTACTTTGTTACATTTCCACTTCCTTGGTCATTTAACCTTATCTGTCTCTTTGGGGTCAAAGCATGTCAAGGGAGAAGCATCTGATTGGTTAAAGACAGAAAATAAGGTGTTGCAGGGTTCGAGAGAATGTAATTCTCCAGGTGAAATGACAGGTAGTGCAGTGCATCAGATTATCTGAAAATAAGATGTTGCAGGGTTCGAGAGAATGTAATTCTCCAGGTCAAATGACAGGTAGTGCAGTGCATCAGATTATCTGAAAATAAGGTGTTGCAGGGCTCGAGTGAATGTCATTCTCCAGGTGAAGTGACAGGTAGTGCAGTGCAGCAGATTATCTGAAAATAAGGTGTTGCAGGGCTTGAGTGAATGTCATTCTCCAGGTGAAGTGACAGGTAGTGCAGTGCAACAAATTATCTGAAAATAAGTCAGGCAAAGTGGCAGCTTTCCTGCTATAGTACCATATCTTATTTTTTTTTTTTAAAGTGGAAAAAATCCACAGTGGATGGGAATTCATGACAGGTAATATTTGTTGAAATTATTTTATTAGCTACAACCCCTTTACTCTCCCTATACATAAGTCTGTGTCTGCATTCTAAGATTTGACATCTGTCTGCATTTGTCAATTGCAGACTGCCGTCACTTTGCAAAACATATGCAGAGCAATTGTGCTGGCAATTCCATTTTCTACACATTTGCGATTTAGTTCCAATTTGTTTTGAGTAATACTTTCTGCAAATGGGTTCTGCAAACAGATTGCGTCTAGGTCACTGTAATCTAAGGGGTCAGTAATTTTAGTCACCTTATTACACAACTCTGCACATTTTCTCTTTTTCACCAGAAAGCCGAACATGAATAAAATTGCTTCTTTTAATAAAGGCTGTCTCAAGGTGCCTGCAAGATGTTTGAAATAATCACGCAGAGGAAACTTTTTAGAGCTTTCCGAATTGTTTTGAAAATGCAAACGTGTTTAATGTCTCTTCATTGTTGCCATTACTGCGTCTCAATCCTGGTAGCAAATACAGGTATTACTTTAGTTTAGGTATCAGTTACAGGTGGTTATAAACAATCTATAAACATATGCTATTAATATGCTGTTAATATGCCATTAACCATTATAAAGTATGATTAGAAATAATTAGACTGTTATAATACACTTTTGACATTTTTGTTTTTGTTATAACATGTTATAACAATGTTATAATATAGATTATAACCACATTTATAACCTTCTATCATGTTTTTGAAACAATGTTAGGATATACTGTATTAAAATAATAATACTAATGCATGTATTGTGTATTATTTTTTTCAGGGAAAAAATGAATGAGAATGAAAAAGAACCAAGTCAAGGAAAACCTGGAAGCAAAACAGGAACAAGGCGCAATACAGTGACTCTCAAAAGTATTCACCCCCCTTGGACTTTTCCACATTTTATTGTGTTACAAAATTGAATCAAAATGGATTTAATTAGGAGTTTTTGCCACTGATAAACAGAAAAAAGTCCATAATGTCAAAGTGAAAAATGAAATCTACAAATTGTTCTAAATTAATTACAAATATAAAACAGAAAATAATTGATTGCATAAGTATTCACCCCCTTTGCTATGACACACATAAATAAGCTCTGGTGCAACCAGATGTCTTTAGAAGCCACATCATTAGTTGAATGGAGTCCACCTGTGTGCAATTAAGGTGTTTCACATGATTTCAGGTTAAATACACCGGTCTCTGGGAGGTCCCACAGTTGGTTAGTACATTTCCTAACAAAAACTACATCATGAAGACAAAGGAACATTCAAAGCAAATCCGGAATAAGGTTCTTCAAAAGCACCAATCAGGGGTAGGATATAAAAACATTTCCAAGGCATTGAATATCCCCCGGAGCACAGTCAAGTCCATTATTAAGAAATGGAGAGAATATGGCACAACTGTGAATCTGTCTAGAACAGGCCGTCCTATCCGGGCGAGAAGGGCACTAGTCAGGGAGGCCACCAAGAGGCCTATGGCAACTCTAAAGGAGTTACAGTCTTCCACGGCTGAGCTGGGAGACACTGTGCATACGGCAACAATAGCCCGGGTGCTTCACAAATCTAGCCTTTATGGGAGAGTGGCAAAAATAAAGCCATTGTTGAAAAAAACACACATTAAATCTCGGCTAGAGTTTGCCAGAAGGCATGTGGGAGACTCTGAGACCAAGTGGAAGAAGATTCTATGGTCTGATGAGACCAAAATAGAGCTTTTTGGCCTCAACGCTAAGCGCTATATTTGGTGCAAGCCTAACACCGCACATCATCCTGAAAACACCATCCCTACCGTGAAGCATGGTGGTGGCAGCATCATTCTATGGGGATTCTTCTCTGCATCAGGGCCTGGAAAGCTTGTGAAGATAGAGGGCAAAATGGATGCAGCAAAGTACAGAGAAATCCTGGAGGAAAACCTGCTGAAGTCTGCAAGAGACCTGGGACTTGGGAGAAAATTCATCTTCCAGCAGGACAATGACCCCAAACATACAGCCAAAGCCACACTGGAGTGGCTTAAAAACAAAAAGGTAAGTGTCCTGGAGTGGCCCAGTCAAAGCCCGAACCTCAATCCAATTGAGAATATGTGGAAAGAGTTGAAAATTGCTGTTCACCAAAGGTCCCCATCCAACTTGACGGAGTTGAGCAAATTTTGCAAAGAACGGGCAAAAATTGCAGTGTCCAGATGTGCAAACCTGGTAGAGACTTATCCGTAGAGGCTGTGTGGTCCAGTGGTTAAAGAAACGGGCTTGTAACCAGAAGGTCCTTGGTTCAAATCCCACCTCAGCCACTGACTCATTGTGTGACCCCGAGCAAGTCATTTAACCTCCTTGTGCTTGTCTTTCGGGTGAATCGTAGTTGTAAGTGACTCTGCAGCTGATGCATAGTTCACACACCCAAGTCTCTGTAAGTCGCCTTGGATAAAGGCGTCTGCTAAATGAACTAATAATAATAAAAACTCATGGCTGTAATTGCTGCCAAAGGTGCCTCTATCAAATATTGACTCAAGGGGGTGAATACTTATGCAATCAATTATTTTCTGTTTTGTATTTGTAATTAATTTAGAACAATTTGTAGATTTTATTTTTCACTTTGACATTATGGACTTTTTTGTGTTGATCAGTGGCAAAAACTCCTAATTAAATCCATTTTGATTCCATGTTGTAACACAGTAAAATGTGGAAAAGTCCAAGGGGGGGTGAATACTTTTGAGAGCCACTGTATATTTAGAAGCCATCGTGCCGATGTAAGATGTATATAAGTGAGTGCTTTTTCAAGTTGAAGGTACAACATATTTTGCTATTCGGGTTTCAAAGTCTTGACATAAGTACTCATTTTCCAGCTGATGTTGGTATTACATTTTTAAACAATAATAATACAAAAAAGTTGATTAAAAGAAAAAAAACACATTCAGGTTGCCTTTCTTAAAAGTGAATACATTTTGACGGTCAAGCTAAAGAAGAAAACAATGGGCAATGGAAGATCTACACAGTGATGTGGTAAAAAAAACCTGAAAGTTTGCATAGACAATAGTTTAAATATTTAATTCCATGAGCACTTTGGGTGCATCTTTGCTGAAAGCAAACACATCAAAAGCAAACACTTCATTGTAAAACATGTTGCACTTAAGAAAAGATTGCTTTGCCATTTATCATAATTAGAAATGTATAAATTACTTTAGATTTGGGGCTGAAAATGGTTTTTTGATAAGTTATAAAAGGTATACTTTACATACATTTATAATTATGTAATAGATTAGAATTGGGCATCACTTTAGTTTATAGTTATGTTATAGATTAGTTATGTTATAGATTAGGGACCCCTATATTTTGCAAACCCTATGAAGTTTTCAAAGGGGTTGAACAATATTGTATTACTATCTTATAAATGAAAGACTTTGTAATTAACCCTCTGCGGTCCATTGTCGGACTGGGTCCGACATTGCAATTATTCCTATCAGGTCCATTGTCGGACCCTGTCCGACATCATCAAAAAAACACAAAAAACGCAAAAAAAGTCGGTTTTTCTCCGGAAAAAGCCGAGAAAACCATTCAATGGCCGAGTGGGAGTGACAGGAGCCGAGACAAGCCAATAAAAAAAAAAAAGGCGTATCTCATGAATAGTCATACTTGCCCCTGGCATCAGATAGGGGCGGTCATAAGGAAACAAGCTGGGTGTTACTGTATCAGCACACAGAGACTATCACGGACATTTGCAGAGCTTTTTCGAGATGTTATAGTAATAAAATAATGACTTGGATTGCATTATTGAGGAGTTTGGTGATAAAACGAGTCATCAGGAGATGATTGATCGGTATGTACGACTATTATTATTATTATTTATTTGTTAGCATATGTGAAAGCGATAGCAAACGAAAGGGTGGGGCGGGGCTGGAGATGCCTAGTGAGTGCTTTGTTGATATGCAGGGCCATTTAAACCCGTTTGACTGTGGAAAAAAAATACTTTTAAACAGCGTGTCTAAAATTAACTGTGCGTGTGAAAATAAATTAGACCTGGCGAGCCTGACGCACAATTAATAAATGGACTGCAAAGGGTTAAAGGCTAAAGGAAAATATTTCACCAAAGATGTTTTTAATGACAACAGAGAGGGTGAATGTCACCAGTGTGGGGAAGGCTAAACAAACTGTTTTAAGGGTATTCATTTGGAACAATCTGTAAATGTGTGATTGAGAATTTGAGTAATATTAGCGAGGCTGGATGGTTAATTGGAAAATAATTTAAAATACTAGCAGTGGAAAGCTTTGTGTTGTATAACACAAAGCTTTCCACTGCCCAGACAGGGGGACCGCGAGTGTCCAGCGCCCAGACGGTGGGACCCCGAGTGTCCAGCGCCCAGACGGGGGGACCCACAGGAATCCAAAGCCCGAGAGGCAGCTGTTCCCATCTCCACCAGCAGAGGAAAAATGCCTGCTGTCCCCATCTCCACCAGCAGAGGGAAAATGCCTGCTGTCCCCATCTCCACCAGCAGAGGGAAAATGCCTGCTGTCCCCATCTCCACCAGCAGAGGGAAAATGCCTGCTGTCCCCATCTCCACCAGCAGAGGTAAAATGCCTGCTGTCCCCATCTCCACCAGCAGAGGAAAAATGCCTGCTGGTTGCGCCTTCAGAGCCGCACCCGTCCCCTGCAAGAGAGGGAGACCTGCACCAGTCCCCTGCAAGAGAGGGTGAGCCGCACCAGTCCCCTGCAAGAGAGGGAGACTACACGCTGCTCCCACCTCCGTCGCCAGGAGACTACACGCTGCTCCCACCTCCGTTGCCAGGAGACTACACGCTGCTCCCACCTCCGTCGCCAGGAGACTACACCCTGCTCCCACCTCCACCGCTTCGACCACTAGGAGCAGAGCAGCAGGAGCTGCCTTTGCCTTCACCACCTCCACCAGGAGCAGAGCATCAGGATCTGCCTCTGCCTCCACTACCACCAGGAGCAGAGCAGCAGGAGCTACCTCTGCCTCCACCACCTTCGCCACCAGGAGGAGAGCAGCAGGAGCTGCCTCTACCTCCACCGCCAGGAGGGAGCAGCAGGAGCTGCCTCTGCCTCCACCACCTTCACCGGCAGGAGCAGAGCAGCAGGAGCTGCCTCTGCCTCCACCACCTCCACCAGGAGCAGAGCAGCAGGAGCTGTCTCTGCTTCCATCACCTCCACCAGCAGGAGCAGAGCAGCGGGAGCTGCCTCTGCCTCCTCCACCAGCAGAGGGTGAATACCTGCTGGTTCCGCCTTCACTGTCGTGGGAGGACTGCTTGCCCCTCCCACCTCCACCAGCAGAGGGTGAATACCTGCTGGTTCTACCTTCACCGCTGTGGGAAGATTGCTTGCCGCTCCCACTTCCACCGCCCGAGGATGCCTGCCTCGCACTGCCCAAGGATGCCTGCCTCGCACCGCCCAAGGATGCCTGCCTCGCACCGCCCAAGGATGCCTGCCTCGCACCGCCCAAGGATGTCTGACTCGCACCGCCCAAGGATGCCTGCCTCGCACCGCCCAAGGATGCCTGCCTCGCACCACCCAAGGATGCCAGCCTCGCTTCGCCCAAGGATGCCTGCCTCGTTTCGCCCAAGGATGCCTGCCTCACACCGCCCAAGGATGCCTGCCACACACCGCCCAAGGATGCCTGCCTCGCACCGCCCAAGGATGCCTGCCTCACTTCGCCCAAGGATGCCTGCCTCGTTTCGCCCAAGGATGCCTGCCTCGCTTCGCCCAAGGATGCCAGCCTCGCTTCGCCCAAGGATGCCAGCCTGGTGCTCCGCATCGCCTGGGGCTGCCTGGTGCTCTGCATCGCCTGGGGCTGCCTGTTGCTCTGCATCGCCTGGGGCTGCCTGTTGCTCCGCATCGCCTGGGGCTGCCTGTTGCTCCGCATCGCCTGGGTAGGGGGAGGAGGTCCAGAGACCACCAACCACAGCAGCAGTTTCGCTGCCAGAGATCGTGGGGGAGGTCAGGAGACCTGCTCCCACTGCAGCACTTGCGCTGCAGAAACTGCTGTGGCCGGAGCCCCACGGGGGGGATCTGCCGGCTACGAAGAAGGGGAAGGTCGGGGGACCACCTGCCCCCGCAGCTTTATCGCTGCCAGGACTGCCCCGGCTTAAGGAGTCAGCCTGGGAGCTGTCGGCAGTTATGCTGCAACATTGCCGCCCATGAACCCCTTAAAGTCCCTGTTCTTGGCCCGGGACTTTGTGCTGGACTTTTGGGATTTTAAGGGGGGAGGTGGCTATTGAGGCCATGTGTACTGCGCACAAGGGGTGGGGGTTATGTGGCAATGTGCCCCGCCCCTGTGTGCATTTCTGTGTTATATGTTGCGTGTGGTGTGTTAATGTAGGTGTATAGATATGGCTGCACAGGATATAAATGGGTGTGTGTAGCACAAGTTATTTAAAATGTATAATTGTATTTAGGCATGGGGATTGCACTTCACTTCACGTATATTTAAAGTACTCCTCTCAGATGGGTTATAAGGTGATTGCATTGCTGTTTCGTCAGATTCTTCTCTCAGATGGGTTGTAAGGTGATTGCGTTGTTGTTTTGTCACAGATTCTCCTCTCAGATAGGCTATAAGGTGATTACATTGCTGTTTCGTCACAGATTCTCCTCTCAGATGGGTTGTAAGGTGATTACATTGCTGTTTATTTGTTTATTTAGCAGACGCCTTTATCCAAGGCGACTTACAGATACTAGGGTGTGTGAACTATGCATCAGCTGCAGAGTCACTTACAACAACGTCTCACCTGAAAGACGGAGCACAAGGAGGTTAACCCTTTGTGGTCCATTGTCGGACTGGGTCCGACATTGCAATTATTCCTATCAGGTCCTTTGTCGGACCCTGTCCGACATCATCCAAAAAACGCAAAAACGCAAAAAGTCGTTTTTCTACGGAAAAGCCGAGAAAACCATTCAATGGCCGAGTGGGAACGAAAGGAGCCGAGACAAGCCGATAAAAAAAGAAAAAAAAAAAGGCGTATCTCATGAATAGTCATACTTGCCCCTGGCATCAGATGGGGCGGTCATATGGAAACAAGCTGGGTGTTACTGTATCAGCTCACAGAGACTATCACGGACATTTGCAGACCTTTTTCGAGATGTTATAGCAATAAAATAATGACTTGGATTGCATTATTGAGGAGTTTGGTGATAAAAACGAGTCATCAGGAGACGATTGATCGGTATGTACGACTATTATTATTATTATTATTTATTTGGTAGCATATGTGAAAGCTATAGCGAACGAAAGGGTGGGGCGGGGCTGGAGATGCCTAGTCAATGCTTTGTTGATATGCAGGGGCCATTTAAACCCGTTTCACTGTGGAAAAAATACTTTTAAACAGCTTGTCTAAAATTAACTGCGCGTGTGAAAATAAATTAGACCTGGCGAGCCTGACGCACAATTAATAAATGGACCGCAAAGGGTTAAGTGACTTGCTCAGGGTCACACAATGAGTCAGTGGCTGAGGTAGGATTTGAACCGGGGACCTCCTGGTTACAAGCCTTTTTCTTTAACCACTGGACCACACAGCCTCCTACTGTTTCGTCACAGATTCTCCTCTGAGATGGGTTGTAAGGTGTGTATTGCTGTTCCTGTCTGCTGAAATGGAACTTTCTGAAGGTCCTTCTGCTGTACCCACTGAGCTGATTCAAATATTTTCTTGGAATCATTTTCTGTTTCAGCCACTTTAGCTAAAACTGCAGCCTTAAACTCATGTTCCTTTAGCATTCCCTGAAGATCCCAGACAGATACATTTATATTGCACCATCAGAAACTTTAATTTATATCAAGTATCAGATGAATCATTAAGCTATCTCAATGTACTGTTACTGTTAAATAAATACTTTGAGTGATTGCAGCTAACATTGTACTTCTATACATCTTACCTGTTATGCATTGTGGCAGGGCTGAGGTGTGTTTTTTTGTTATAAATAACATTGTTTAAGTTGAATGTAAATTTGGCAAATGAATGTACCATAGTTATTATTAGTACTTAGGTACAATACAATTTTGTTTTCTGTGTAATTCAGTACGGGGAATCAGCAATGTGGATGATTTAAACTGCAATTGAACAGACAAATTAATGATAATAATTAATTTGGCTGGAGACCTTGTCCATGGGGGCTGACAGCTATCTGCAATGTTGGCCAGCTAGTTAAAACACGATGACATCATGTAGTCTAGTGCCGCGGATAGGAAGTGCCTCATAGGGCCACCTCCACCCAAAAGACAAAGCCGTCAAACCATGACTGGAAAATGATGAATGGTTAAGCAACAACTGCAGTGGCGCAATGCCACCTACCCCCAAAAATAGGAAAAGGATGAATAAAAAGTAAGCAGCTGAAACACGGGCCCTTTCCCGCAAGATGAGATGCACTGAGTGAGAGCACGGCCTCTCTGGCCTGCCACGCACACTGCAGAAACTAAATACGACCCGCTTGGCACTCAGGTAAGGAACCCCCCCCTGCCCCCCTACTCGCTGGTAGGAGGAAACCTTAGGGAATCCATGGCTGAGGGTAGCCTTTCCTCCAGGCTCTAAAGATGGTCGTCTCCCTGTTTGGCCTCGCCGCGCAAGACTGAGAGGTCAAACAAAAGAAGCAACATGAATGCAAGACACACTGAGTTTTGATGGCGCTTGGATATGATGTGTTGATTAGTGGGCGGATTCTCTTTCCAGAAATACAACCAAGTTTTCCATAAAATCTAGCTGTATCTTTGAGTTTATTATAATGAGAGTTTACATTAATAATATTTTCTAATGTTTAACATAAAAAGCAATGTAAAGAAAAAATATTTGATCAATTCAAGGCTATTTCAATTAGTTTGAAATTGTACATGGTCAATGTGACCGGAAACACAACAGACAAACCTACATTCTGAACATAGGAGGAATAACATTCATATTCTTTTTTAGATTCAGAAAGAAAAGCTCAATTTGCAGGTAAAAGACTTAGCAATGACATGATTGATCCATATTTTAGAGGGCATGAATAGCCTTTTAATACCTGGGTAGTTATGAATTGTTTATTCTCTTGCAGGGTGACTACTGTAATTATATCAAATCTGAAGTATTTACATAGAAGGACAATGGCACAGGTTGTTTCAATGTAATTACACCTCATTTCTCTTTTGGGGGGATATTTTGCCACAGCTTACTATATACAAGTCTTTTAATGGCATTTTGCAATATTTTTAGTTTAAAAAGAAAAAACAAAATACCATAAGCCATCTATGTATATTGGTTGTAATTTATTTTCTTATGTTGACTCAACTTTTGTCTGTATTTTAGTATGTACGATTGTAGGCTATAAATAAATACATTAAAAGTGCCATTTGTGTTAGCTATATTATACATGTATGCCATATATTTAACACTTAATTTTATATTTATTAAGCTTTTAAAATTACAATATAACTCCCTACCCGTACACAATTTGTTTATAATTAATAGTTTGTTGATCTTCCAATCATGCATTTTCTCTAGTACTCTGCTTGCCTCCATGAATCTCAACATGATTAGAACTAAGTAGCCACAGTATTATACAGTATTATAAGAACATTTTATATGCATACAAACGTGTGAAGGTGAAAGTGTACATTGTACATAAAGTGTGGGGGGAGTCATATAATGTACGTATGCAGAATTAAAATAGGATACAATTGCATTGATAATTTCTTGGTAGTAACATTACACTTTGTGCAAATAACGGTATATCATTTTAGCAATACAAAAACCGTTCTGTAAGGTTACAAATGGTTAAAACAAGTGAATAAATCTCCTTCATAACCATAAGCATAGAAAAGGCTAAAATATTTTCATAACTACAAATATTGAATTATCTAGGTTGTCTGTATGAAATTAACTTTGGTCCTATACACTCTCTCTCTCTCTCTCTCTCTCTCTCTGTATCGTCAGCCACGGTCTGTTAAATTTCTGTTAAATTTGAGTTATATCCTGTTTCGTTAATTAAAACCCTCCTTTTCCAAGTGCAAATTAACTCCTGATAAATTATGACAATTAGCACAGATTTAAATTTGCTTTTAAATTCCCAGGCAAACAAAAGAAATATTTGCAAGAAGCACTGCTTGTTAAGATATTAACATTATTTTGTAAATCAACATAGTTTCGGAAATCACCTTAGGACGATTATTTAATAATGAAATAGGCATAACGACCGCTTGAACATGCCAAAATCAATTCTGCATAACAATTTCTTGATTAACACTGGAGTTATCATTTACGAACTTCTGAAAATCCTGCCCATGGGCTTCCAATTAGACAACTTTATTAAAAAGAAAACTGTTGTTTCAGAAGTTGCTCTGTCACAAACATGGTTTATGCGAGCGAGAGAAACCGTTTCCTCCAATTACACTAGATGAGCCTTGTTGTTCTAGCTATTATATGGCAGGTATTTTGGTTTCTTAAGGTTCTGGGTTTGTAGGAAAGTTGCACTGCTTCCACTCTGAGTCTGACTTCAACCAAATTAGTCATTATGTTCAAAGACAGACTGCCATTGCTTTAGCCCTTTTTAAGCTTTGTTTATCCAAACTGTACTATGCAGTTATTGCAGGATTGCAGAAAATCATGGTGCACTACAAGTTTACTCATTATTTCAATACGTCTTAACCTAACTTTGTACAAGTTCTTAAACGTAGTAGTCATCATCATAACACATATCCAACCTTCACAACTTTGGAGCTAGAGAGTTAAAAAGTTATCAATGACATAAGAATCCTGAGGTCAAGAGACAATACAAATACAGCAACATAGGAAACTGTAAGAAATAGCAGGAGCTGCAACACAATTGAGGAGGTAGCTACTGAAGATGAACACTGGACTCAGCATCAGTTTCAGCATCAAATGTCCTCTCTTCTATGGACACTATTTGCCAAACAACCTTTGTTTTACTCAACTATGTCTACCACCATAGAAAATACATTCTATTCTCCCCAAACTTTAACAAAGCTTATCCTGAAGTGCACATACACTTCCCACAGGCTTGGAAAGGTTCAGCATCAGGACTTCAATGCTTTCAGTCCGTGGTACTGAATAGTTTGCTGGACTTCAGTACCATGGAGAGCACCCAGTGCTGAATCAGATGCATAGCTGGAAAGGTGCTGCCGGGTAGGTAGAAAGCACAGCTGCCTCTCATTATGACAGGGATTACTGTGTTAGGAGAATTGGGTTGTAATCTATGGAAACAGGTGTGGCTGTCTGTTGTTGTAATATATAAATGTGGCATGAATACCCATGTGCTGTATGTCTGCTTGTTGTCTAAATCTGTAGGCAGCCTCAGTCTGAACAGTGGGGAACTATAGATAATGACAAGAATGGTCTATACAAGGTATATTTAGAAAGATTGTTTTGTATTATTTGAGCGAGACCACATACATTAGGTACACAAATGCAACAGAAAAAAGAAAATAATGTGCATAAACTCCCTGTCACTCAGGTGTGTATATCTTTATACAAATGATCAATTCCGCAATCTGATGTATTTGAAAATGTGTTGGGCAAAGGCCACTTGTCTCAAAGGAATACAATAATACATTTAACTGTCAATACTATATACGTTTAGCAGTGTACATTTACGTAAGGTTACAAATGGTTAAAACAAGTGAATAAATCTCCTTCATAACCACATGTATAGAAAAGGCTAAAATACTTTCATAACTACAAATATTGAATGATCTAGGTTGTCTGTAAGAAATTAACTTTGGTCCTATACACTCTCTCTCTCTGTATCGTTTTGCAGTTCTCTCATGTATTTACCATGGTTTTCCATGTTTTTAAAAAGCTTTACCGTACCTGGGATTTACTGTGCTTTACCATTCTTTCACAGTGCATTATTAGACTTTTTTATGCTTTAACTGTGTTAAACTTTTAGAAGGGCCGTCCTGCAACTGTGTTGTATCTTGCTAGTTTTATACTATTATGCAATTGTTCTACTCCTTTTAAAATAAGGCCTACTGTCTAGAGTTTTACAATTTTCTGTAAATAAGGATCCACTTGAGTGACTTGTATGTCCTTTTGGCTTCATGATTATCTGTCAGCACAGATTTAGATGGTTCCCTAGTCTGGTGCCAGACCCCTGAGCCACATGGTTCCCACAAAAAACAAAAGAAAGCTGGAATGTACCTGCACAGAGGCCCTTTAAAATTCCATCTGTAGCCTGATAGGTTTTGATTTGGTGCACCAGGGGAGCAGATGCCTGTCTCCATGATGCTGAGCTATTTAATGAGTCTTCTTAATAAATTATGGTTAAATATCCCTGATAACCTTGAAAGAATTGGGGGGTAGCTAAAAGAGACAGTAATTCGACTCGCCCTGCTAGTTCTTTAACTGGTTTGTCAATGATCACATTTCCTGAACACTGCAGTCCTTTGCTACGATTCCCTTTTATTTTGGGAAGAAGGATGAAGGGTGAGAGCACAGGGGAGACTGGAGAATGGACTTTTTAAAGTTGTTATTCAAATGTTTCATTTAAGGATCCCTGAGTGGCTCACTGTGAACAAGTGTGAGTGGTGTGGTAACAAAGACAATGTCCAGACAGTAGTTCTCGCAAAAATGTGTTTTATTAAATAATAGCAAAAAGCACCGCCCCTCTACCAGCGATGGTATTGGGGGGCACACGGCGAGCATTCAAGCTCAAAACAAAACAACAATTCACAATTGTAATCGACGTGCACGAAAGTGTGCTCTCCAAATTCGGGTCCGTGGTTAGTGCTGGTGCTGTGCGGTGAGGGAAGTGCTCAGTGTGGTGTGGGCTGGCTCCGTGGCTGCAGCTCAAATGCTCTTAATCCTCCTCCGCAACAACAAAACAAAACACGTAACAAAACAACAAACAAAGCTCCGGCTGTCAGTTACGTTTTCATCACATGGGGTTGTGCTCACGTAGCTGCGTCCCCTTTGTACTGCCCAGCTCCTCCCTGCAATCAGCCCGGCGCCCCGGTGTAACCAATCGCTGCCTGGCCCGCAGCTGATCGCATGGGAATGGTTTTGAGTACGCACAGCTATGTGCTTCCTCCAAGATGGCTGACTTCCTGTTTCCGCCCACCGTCGAGTCGACACGTCTATGGGGAAGTGTACAACCAACCTAACACAGCATTGATTCTTTCTCTCTTTGTCACACTCACCTAATAAAGGGATGGCTGCCTGGTGTTCAGGGTGAGTCACACGGAAAGAACATTACAAATTATAAATATATGTAATGTAGCCATTTCATATGTTACATTGACGCATCACAGATCGATATATTGATGTACATATATTCTTAATATGTTTTGAAATATAAGCAAAATATGAACATGCATGACCAAAATGAATGATATCATGCAACTTGATTAGTATGCCATATAAAGATAGATGAATGTGTGTGTGTGTGTATATATACATATATATATATATACAGTACTGTGCAAAAGTTTTAGGCAGGTGTGAAAAAATGCTGTAAAGTAAGAATGCTTTCAAAAATAGACATGTTAATAGTTTATATTTATCAATTAACAAAATGCAAAGTGAGTGAACAGAAGAAAAATCTACATCAAATCAATATTTGGTGTGACCACCCTTTGCCTTCAAAACAGCATCAATTCTTCTAGGTACACTTGCACACAGTTTTTGAAGGAACTTGGCAGGTAGGTTGGCCCAAACATCTTGGAGAACTAACCACAGTTCTTCTGTGGATTTAGGCCGCCTCAGTTGCTTCTCTCTCTTCATGTAATCCCAGACAGACTCGATGATGTTGAGATCAGGGCTCTGTGGGGGCCATACCATCACTTCCAGGACTCCTTGTTCTTCTTTACGCTGAAGATAATTCTTAATGACTTTCGCTGTATGTTTGGGGTCGTTGTCATGCTGCAGAATAAATTTGGGGCCAATCAGATGCCTCCCTGATGGTATTGCATGATGGATAAGTATCTGCCTGTACTCAGCATTGAGGAGACCATTAATTCTGACCAAATCCCCAACTCCATTTGCAGAAATGCATCCCCAGACTTGCAAGGAACATCCACCATGCTTCACTGTTGCCTGCAGACACTCATTCGTGTACCGCTCTCCAGCCCTTCGGCGAACAAACTGCCTTCTGCTACAGCCAAATATTTCAAATTTTGACTCATCAGTCCAGAGCACCTGCTGCCATTTTTCTGCACCCCAGTTCCTGCGTTTTCGTGCATAGTTGAGTCGCTTGGCCTTGTTTCCACGTCGGAGGTATGGCTTTTTGGCCGCAAGTCTTCCATGAAGGCCACTTCTGACCAGACTTCTCCAGACAGTAGATGGGTGTACCAGGGTCCCACTGTTTTCTGCCAATTCTGAGCTGATGGCACAGCTGGACATCTTCCGATTGCGAAGGGAAGTAAGCATGATGTGTCTTTCATCTGCTGCAGTAAGTTTCCTTGGCCGACCACTGCGTCTACGGTCCTCAGCGTTGCCCGTTTCTTTGTGCTTCTTCAAAAGAGCTTGGACAGCACATCTGGAAACCCCTGTCTGCCTTGAAATTTCTGCCTGGGAGAGACCTTGCTGATGCAGTATAACTACCTTGTGTCTTGTTGCTGTGCTCAGTCTTGCCATGGTGTATGACTTTTGACAGTAAACTGTCTTCAGCAACCTCACCTTGTTAGCTGAGTTTGGCTGTTCCTCACCCAGTTTTATTCCTCCTACACAGCTGTTTCTGTTTCACTTAATGATTGTGTTTCAACCTACATATTGAATTGATGATCATTAGCACCTGTTTGGTATAATTGTTTAATCATACACCTGACTATATGCCTACAAATTCCCTGACTTTGTGCAAGTGTACCTAGAAGAATTGATGCTGTTTTGAAGGCAAAGGGTGGTCACACCAAATATGGATTTGATTTAGATTTTTCTTCTGTTCACTCACTTTGCATTTAGTTAATTGATAAATATAATCTATTAACATGTCTATTTTTGAAAGCATTCTTACTTTACAGCATTTTTTCACACCTGCCTAAAACTTTTGCACAGTACTGTATATATATATATATATATATATATATATATATATATATATATATATATATATATATATATATATATATATATATGAGAGAGAGAGAAAGAGAGAGAGAGAGAGAGAGAGAGAGAGAGAGAGAATTTACTGCACTAGAGTAAAACAAATTAAAAAATTTAAAAAATGCAGAGTGACAGTTTGAATCAGTTGGCAGCTGAAGAGGGCCCCCCAACTGACACTGAAAATGATACAAATGTTGCAAATATTGATACATTGAGCAGCAGCCCCAGAGCCAAGCAGAGCATTGAAATACAATACTCTGAGGAACTGCGCTCTGCTCTGGCAAAGAAACAGCATAAAAAGTGCTGAACAAACTACAATACTTATACACATAAACTACAATACTTAAACAACTAAATGAGTTAGAAACCCTACAAATAAAAATAATCAAAACCCATTAGACACTCCAATCACAATAGAGGAGCTGAGAGACACAATCCAGGCGCTCAAGCCCAGGAGAGCCTGTGGTCCCGACAGCATCAGCAACGAGATGCTGAAGCACAGCAGCCCCGGAGAGCCTGTGGTCCCAACAGCATCAGCAACGAGATGCTGAAGCACAGCAGCCCCGGAGAGCCTGTGGGCCCGACAGCATCAGCAACAAGATGCTGAAGCACAGCAGCCCCGGAGAGCCTGTGGGCCCGACAGCATCAGCAACGAGATGCTGAAGCACAGCAGCCCCAGGGAGCCTGTGGGCCCGACAGCATCAGCAACGAGATGCTGAAGCACAGCAGCCCCAGGCTTCAACTTAGTACTCAACGCTGGGTGTTTTCCTGAGATCTGGAAACAAGGACTCAAGCCCGATCTGTAAAAGCTGAGATAAATTTGACCCCAATAACTACCGAGATATCTGTGTGAGCAGATATTTTCAATAAATCAAACAATATTTGCATGTTTCATCGACTTTAAAAAAGCATTTCATTCAATTTGGCATGAAGGACTTTTCTTTAAACTTCTCCAAAGTGCTGCAGCGGGTAAAGTATATGGCATAATAAAGTAAATGTATTCAGAAAATAACTGCGATGTGAAAATTGGTAAGAAAAGAATCTATCCAGTCTAGCCCTAACAGTTCCTTGTGAAAGATTATGTGGCCAGGTGTATTGTTTTGTATTAAGGTGCAGATTCCTCCATCATTTAAAACTTCAGCCAGCTCTCTAGAAGAAGCGGGATGCGATCTGGGAAGTTCAGCAGCATTTCTATCTTTGTTAAAATCAACAGTATAATTAAAATTCCCACCCACAATTCAAATATCCTCTGTATCTATATTTAAATGTGTCTGTTTTAAACTCGTAAAAAATAAAACCCTATTGCTTCCTATATTCTCACATATTTATTTGGGGAATAAATATTTATAAAAGTGAAAACTTCATCTTTAATTCAAGCTTTAACTTTTAAAAGACACCCTTTATCAATCTCTTCAATCAATAAAATGCCTGCTTCTAAACTCAGTTAACCCCTCTCCACTGCAGCTGCCACTCATTGCCAGGGTCTGAGTTCATCTCTGAAGGAACTCACCCCTACCTGCTTCTAGTTAAAAAGTTAAAAACGTGTGCTCTCTTAAAACTTTGTGTGCAGCCATTAACATTAAAAGAGATTAAATGTTTTTTTTAGATGCCATTAAAAAAGTTAAAACTAAACAATATGCAAAGATATAAAAACTATACACAATAAAAAATTGATTTTTGTCTCAATGAGTCGCATACAGTGCACACAATCTTTTTAAGCCTGTATAGTTTTGGCATGCCTAGCTCTTTCACTGTTGCCTTCTTCAAAATGGTTTACATAAGCTTCCATTATATCTACCCCTTTTGTGGTGCCATGCAGCGGTTTTAGGCAACAAGGTTCCTCTCAAATTTCATCAGAAGTACAGTACCTTGTAACAATTGCCAAATGTGGAATATTATTTATATCCATGCTCTCATCAATTGCAACACTAAACACTGCAATTGTCTGCTTTTCGTTAATATTTTCTGCCATTTCAGTTACATGGCTCTCAACTGTTCTAGCAGAGACAGGCAGTTATTTTATTCTAGATATGATCACGTCTTTATTTGGCAAATCATTGAACAGGACCTCTGAACTGCTGAGGAAAGCTTCTTTTACATATTATCCATTTTTTGGAATGCACTGTGCAATTTTCTAACTTGCTTCTGTGCCTTGATTTTTACTTACATTTAAGCATTGAAAAACAGTGCTTTGCTTCTCGTATCCCGCCAAAGCTTTTTTGATTGCTTCAATCTTGTCAGCTTTGTCAGGAAAGGATTTTTCATGCTTCGTTTGAATTTTTTTTACACTTGATGTGCGAGAAATAACACTTTCACAACAGAAAGCACAACTTTTGAACAACTCCAAATTCATCTGTCCAAGAAGGCTGAAACGAACGGACATCTACTTTTGCTTTCTTGGAAGCAGACATTTTGCGAAAAGAACCCACCAACTTCTTATCTTTACTGATGAGCGTGTTTTACAGCATCGTAAAATATCAGCCAGGCAGCACACACAATGTAAAACGCAGTACATTGTGTGCACAATGTAAGCAGCAGACCAGAATTTTAAAATACCCCCTCACTTTACAGTTGATGAATCAATAAATGAATTAATTAATACAAATGTATAAAAACAAGCATTAACTATTTAAATGATATAGGCTATACGTCTTTGTGAATGTAACACGTTATTGGTATAAGTAAATTACAAAATATTTTTCTTTAGACCTTTACGTGACCTTAATTGGACTAGCAGTGTGAGTGCCACTCGAAATCATCTGCCACAGGTTGCCGACCCCTGTGCTACATTGTACCCTATTTCCACCTGGATATGAGACTGGTTGACTCCGAGAGTAATTACCCAGGTTAGGTATCATTGAACTAGATGTGACACTGGTCGTCTCAGATAGTAATTATACAGGTTAGGTATCATTGAACTGGATGTGACACTGGTCGTCTCAGAGAGTAATTATACAGGTTAGGTATCATTGAACTGGATGTGACACTGGTCATCTCAGAGAGTAATTATCCAGGTTAGGTATCATTGAACTGGATGTGACACTGGTCGTCTCAGATAGTAATTATACAGGTTAGGTATCATTGAACTGGATGTGACACTGGTCATCTCAGAGAGTAATTATCCAGGTTAGGTATCATTGAACTGGATGTGACACTGGTCGTCTCAGATAGTAATTATACAGGTTAGGTATCATTGAACTGGATGTGACACTGGTCGTCTCAGAGAGTAATTATCCAGGTTAGGTATCATTGAACTGGATGTGACACTGGTCGTCTCAGATAGTAATTATACAGGTTAGGTATCATTGAACTGGATGTGACACTGGTCGTCTCAGATAGTAATTATCCAGGTTAGGTATCATTGAACTGGATGTGACACTGGTCGTCTCAGAGAGTAATTATCCAGGTTAGGTATCATTGAACTGGATGTGACACTGGTCGTCTCAGATAGTAATTATACAGGTTAGGTATCATTGAACTGGATGTGACACTGGTCGTCTCAGATAGTAATTATACAGGTTAGGTATCATTGAACTGGATGTGACACTGGTCGTCTCAGAGAGTAATTATCCAGGTTAGGTATCATTGAACTGGATGTGACACTGGTCGTCTCAGAGAGTAATTATCCAGGTTAGGTATCATTGAACTGGATGTGACACTGGTCGTCTCAGAGAGTAATTATCCAAGTTAGGTATCATTTAAATAAATAAAAAACAAATAACATAAACATGCCTGCTTTTCAAGAACACACTTAATTGTGAGGTGGCATTTGTATTTAGGTAGCAATTAAGTTTCTAAAGTGCATAATGGGGCAGATACCGTTTGATCACCTCCAAGGATACACAATTTTATTACAGGAATTGGTGTTTTGTGAAGAGTTGTTGAAAAGAGTGAGATCTAAAAATGGATCTACCAGTTACATCAGAAATAATGCAGTGACAGTAATAATCTTGAGAAAAAGCATGAAGAAATGTTATTAATAAAATGATGTGTGGATATCCAATTGATGGTTTGCTGTTTCAATGTTGTGTTTATGGCAAATTAGATGCAGAAACATGCTGAACACAAATTATTTAGTCATTTCAACTCCAGTGAGCTAATGATAATTAATCCCCAAACTGGCTGAATAAACATAAAAATGCTGTTTGTTATCACAGTGTGTGTCACTCCTTCATTTCTAAAATAGACCTTGCAGCAGAAAAGGGTTTGCAGCATATGCTGTGGCTGGCTGGGAATGCAATAATACACTGCGTTTATAATACATCAAAGCAAACGTCTCTTATAAATGACTTGTTGTGGCAAAGTGGTTTGTAGTGTACAGGTGCAGTGGTGATGCTGTGCTCAGGAATGATAGACACAAGACAGTTCACAGTGAAAAAACAGCTCTTAAACCACGGGGTTCAGTCCTGAAATAATAATACGCTAAACAAGACACACACAAACACCACACGGCCACAAGTCCAGAGTGAGTGCTCTTAGTGAAAGTGGTGATTTACAGGTTTATACGTGCACAATGGTGAAGTGTATCCCGGGTTTATTTGCTGGCAGTTTAGCTACAGCTCCCAGAGGTTAACCTTCTATAATGACAAATAACAGTTTAAATAGACAGGCAGAAACAACACACAAAACTCACAGGTTCTTTATAACACGGTTCATCCTTATAGGTCTTTCCGTAACCATGCCCAAGGAACAGATGGCTTGGCCACATCCCCTGATATATCTTCAGTCCCGGCCCCTTCGGTAGTGAGTATCCTCCAATCCATGACTGACACATCACCTGCCACATTAAGGAATTTGGAATCAGGAAACAAGAGGTTTTACTGGTGTGCAGGAGCCCTACAGTATAATGGACTTTCACTTTACATAGTGGGAATCCACGAGATTGGAACACCCACAAGACCCCACAAGATTCTTGTCCTCACCCGATAATACATCTGAAGCAGACGTGCCTGGTCTCTGCAACAATATACTGTACATTGTTAACTGCTAGCATGCTGTGTGTTCAGTAATGTAACACATATTGTTATTGGTTGGAACACAATGTTCAATACAGGATTTGATCTGCTCCACGTATTTCTTCTGCCTTTACAATAATCATTTGAAGTTTGGGTTTATTTGTATTCCAGTCAGTCCACTGTAGAGGTAGAACAACTACTATCTCGAATAGTTGAGGTACAGATATTTAAATCATGTGTTTGAAATCATGTGAACATGTTTAAAAAATATTTACAACAATCCTTCTGCCTTCACCACCACAAAAAAGAATACACTAAAGGCTCGCAATAAGACAGCTACCCCTGTTGTAAAGCTACAGTTATTTTCAATATTTCATGCAACTTGTATGTCATATAAACATATATATATATATATATATATATATATATATATATATATAAATATGTGTGTGTGTGTGTGTGTGTGTGTGTGTGTGTTACACTCATAGTCAGGATAGCCATTTCGTGATTTGAGCATTTACAAATTATCCAATATGATCATGCTTTTTTGTTTTTGTTGAAACCCTGGCAGCAGCATTTTGCACAAGCTGCAATTGAGATAGTTGTGTTGTTTGGTTGATTTTTTGATCTCAACAACATTACCTCTGTTTTATCTGAGTTTAACATTAAAACTTGTTTGACATCCATTGCTTAATATCAGCAAAACATGTAGTCAGAATATTGGCAGTCACCCAGTTTCAGGGATAGATATAGTTGAGTATCATCAACATAGCAATGAAAATGTACCTCATGTCTACAGACAATATCACCCAGGGGTAGCATATATATAAGGAAAACACTATTCAGATTATAAAAATGACATATATGGAGGGCACTGTATGTTACATATACTAACATATAAAATCCTTATATGAAAAACACTATAAACATCGGGCCAATTTTATAAACAATCTGCATATAATTTATATATGAATATATATGTATACACATAAAAAAAACAAATGAAGAAAAATAAGAGGCACATAAGTGTAACGTATATTGCTTTTAATAGATGTAAAATATGTTACCTTGGAAATACAACAGTTTGCATTTTAGAGCAAAATGCACATTCAGTCCCTTGCACAAATCACTCAGGCCACTGCACAGACACCCATAACTGTGCATTGAGGTGCAAGCAACCTTTTCACGTAACACAAGAACGAATGGAGTAATATTGGAGAAGCACCTCTTTCTGTGGCCTCACGCACAACACCGGATTCACAACCTGCACTCAATACCAAAATGGAAATTGGAAATTTTATAAGAATTATAATGCTCCATTAAATGTTTATTGCAATTAAAAAAATACAATTCTGTTAAATTAGCAGTCCTCAGGGACTACTTATTCTGAGTGAAAGTACATACAGTCTAATTTACATTAAATGTAAGTCGTTTTATAAGCACAATAAGGCAACGCACTCGTGAGCATGTCCTGGCATGCATTTCATTTAATGAAGTCATTTTCTAAGTATAACCTTGTTCTCTAAAAGCCAATCTCAAAATGAAATAAGGAATGGCAGTATGGGGTTTAAAAAATGAAAGCAGCAACAAAAAAGAAGCGTGCCCACAAACACAAACCGCTTTGGAGGGCGGTGATGTTGTGAAAATAAATCTTGTTTCAGCTTTTTAACGGTACACTAATTATAAGAAGCCCTTGCTTTCTTGTTCTGTTTTATGTGAACTTAGTGACAGCCAGCATGTGAAGCTGCATTCCCAAACGCACCTCCGGGTCTGCAGCAATACCCCTCTCATCTTCTCTGGCGCCTGGTTTTATATGCAACTGAATCTATTCTCATGTGCATTGATCGTTCCTACCTGCACTGTTCAGTATAGCAGCATGTGGAAATGACACTTGCCAGAGGGTATTGTATCTTACAGTCGGATATGATAGGTTCTATTGTATTGTATTTATAGTGTGGATTCTGCTTATTTGGGATCCATTTACCTGCACAATTCCTAACTATTTCAGGGGTTCTGGGAGCATCAACTGTCAGCCCAACATTCCAGGACACTTTAAGTATGCAGTGAGGCCCAACAGGGTGTCCGTATACGTCAAATATACAGACACCTCAGGGCATTGTGCAGCACCCTAAAGCGCTGGGCAAAACATGACTTGTTTTTTTTACTAAATATCCTTACGCCAATAAAGTAGTCCCATTTATAACATTGAACGAACACTAAGTTAAGCTGAGTAAATTAATTTAATTGAAACATGCAAAAGTAATCCACTAGGGGGCGGAGTTGAGACAACACTGAATTAAAAAAAATTCTGTTAGTTAGTTTTTTGTTTCATCCTGAAAGACAGCGATTGATTTATTTATGTATTTATTTTGGTAATTTTGTTTCCCATTTTGCTATCTTACAGTTCATTTAAATGTTTTTCATCCAAATCGTCATGTCTACTTCCTACATTTGGGATTTCTTTTGCTGGTAATTGGTCACTCTGTTTTATAGTTACTGTACATCTGTAACTGTAAACAAGATGGCTACCGGTACTTTAAATTCTGTGAGGAAGCGAAGTGATTTTGAATATGTGACAAAGCTCCAACTGTCCATATCCATGCAATATACGAACAGCTGGAACCTTGCTCAACAAAGCACATTGCTTGTTTTGCGCATTGCCAGACCTGGAAAGATATTTTAACTCACTTGTAAACCACAAATGCATTGATTTTATTCAACATGTAAAGCAAGTGTAAATTGTGTGAGCTGCTTCATTAAATGGATTTAATTATTTACTGGGGGCGGCGATTCCATCCTGCGAGCATCGTAACAACATGGAGTAAAATCATAATGTTTGAAATTGTATCAGCTTACTTTGTGATTTAACCTGCCATAACTTTCTTTTTCTCTGAATAAATGGTGTCAGTGTAATTATACGTGTTGTGTAAGAAAGTTATTATTTTTTTTTTAATCAGAACCCGTCTATCTCGTTCCAGACTCTGCTTTGATGAGTAGGACACATCTGGGACATGCTGCAATCTATGTTTTGACAGGCCTGTATGAAAGTGAGCTTACAGCAGTAATTTGATACAATCCACTGGAGCATCCAATGTATGATATAAGATCTCACAAACTGAACTCTGTTCACACATTTTCTCACAACAGATCTTTTTTAAGTAAACCCAACTGCATGAGGGTCTAAATTCAAACCACTGGCTCAAGAACGGATTTGAGCCGAGTTGGCATGACTGTAAAAGCAAGAGTAGAGGCCATGGGAGACACCTCCTTGAACCAGAATAATCAAGGAGACTATATAAATAGAAAATTGTGCTTCCGAAATCTGTTTAAAATACAAATTGAAAATAGGTTGACAGTAATGTATTTTAAATAGAAAATAATACATACAGTCTACTCCATTTCAGGGTATATACCATATTCCTTCAAATTTAAGACACACATTTTTTAAACCAGTTTTTTCTTCAATTCGAGTATAGTGATGTGTGTATTAAAATTTGCACAAAAGATGTGAATACCCGAGTACACAAACAGCAATGTGGCTGGCTGCCGAGAAAAGATGAACAGACGTTAGAAAAATGTTTTCTTTTTTCAGGGCATACTATATCAGTTGTTTTAAGCATGCATCTTTTAACAAATTTGCCATGTGAAAAAGGTTTGGCAGCCCATGCAATCTCTTTGCTAACAGTAAAACTGGCCTCCACAGCACTTTCATTTGTTCTTCTCATTTTCAGAAAAAACTTTTGTTGAGACTCTATAGCTTATCTTCGTGACTTTGTCATCATGAGCCTTTCCAGTAAACTCAGAATACTTTGCTTTGTGCATCGTGTCATAATGCCATTGTACTGTGCTCCCACTTTATAACGCTGTAGTTGGGAGCCATAGTTAAGAGGCCATGCTATTTGTGTTCTGCCTTATAACGAGAATACCAGTGTTAGTGTAATGGCATTATGGGGCAAATGGGAGCCATGACCGTACCGCCTTATAACCTGTTCCGCAGTATAAAGAGACACCTTATAAAGGGGGCGCACAGTATGTAAAACCATTGCACTGCAAATAAGACATGTTGCCTTGCCATCATATTCAGTGAAAAAATAAGCATCTGTCCAACTATTTTGGAATGTTTTGTGTTCCACATCTACCTTTCGATTCCATGACATCTCCAACTACTTTTTGGCAACTGATTTTAAATTTTACACAAAGTTAAATAAAATTATCCTAATCAAAATTATGTGTGCTGTGCTGTTACACTTGTACGAGAGGAAACTGACCCTGTGCACCATTTGATTGGCTATTTTACTACCTCTCTGAGCTGTAATTGGCTTAATGGGAATGTCACTCATACAATGCAGATTGCAAAGAGGCGGGTTGTTTTAAAGAAGAATTCCAAAAGTACATCATGGCAATTTTAGAAACTAATTATTATTATTATTATTCTTATTTATTTATTCGTAGACGCCCTTGTCCAGGGCAACTTACAATTGTTACAAAATATGACAGTACAAAATGCCAACTTACAAAATATCACATTATAAAAGCTTTACAGTACAGAGTATCACATCACAGATAAGAGCAGCTATAAAGTACAATAAAAACAGTGGCAAATAAGATTAAATTCAAATAAGAGCGAGATAAAGAATACAGAGCGGGGCTGAAGCGAAGCTGAACCGTCTCCTGGAGAAAGCCGCAGCTCCTCTCGCAGCAAAAAAGTAAATACATTAGGAAAGATAACCACGTAATAGGCCTAATATTTATTTAGTTATAAAACGAATGCTGAATAAGATGTCTGTGTTATAAAGTGCCAGCGCAGCTTTTCTTCAGTTCAGATACTGTATCAAAAGGGAGAGACAGAAACGGAAGTTAGACTAAGAAGTTGTTTATAGTTTGAACAACACCAGTACTGTATTTTATTATTATTATTTGTTTATTTAGCAGACACCTTTATCCAAGGCAACTTACAGAGACTAGGGTGTGTGAACTATGCATCAGCTGCAGAGTCACTTACAATTACGTCTCACCTGAAAGACGGAGCACACAGAGGTTAAGAGACTTGCTCAGGGTCACACAATGAGTCAGTGGCTGAGGTGGGATTTGAACCGGGGACCTCATAGTTTAGCATTTAGCATTTTTCTTTAACCACTGGACCACACAGCCTCCTTCATTCTATTTACTGTAGAACTATTGTATGAATCACTAGTATAGGGAATTGGGGGACTTTCTGTAGAAGTGCTGATTTGGAGATGGTCACATGTATAAAAACTTGACTGAATGGGGTGGATGTTGAGAGAGAAGGAACGGGTGAGAGAGAGATGAGAGAAATTAAAGGAAAAGAAGAATTGCTACTCATGCTGGAAGGACCAGCACGATACTTGTTTTGATGAAGGTAGTTTGTGTTCATGATTTTTGTTTTTTTTCTCTGTAAGCAGTGCTTTGTGTAAAAGTGTTTTTGTTTATTGATTTCAATGAATGCGCTTCAACCCGCAGTACTTGTGTGTTTGTCAGCTTCCTGGTCTAGGGACGTCACTACCAAGCCATCCTGCCACAGCATCAGTTAGAATGAGGGTAACTTCAGTGCAAATTATGGCATTTTCCCATTCCCTTTTCATACAGAAATAACTTAGATTTTACATATGTTGAAAGCAGTATATGTTACACGTATATGCCACTTATATGTTTTTCTTCATTTGGTTTTTATGTGTAGACATACAGTATATGTTCATATATAAATTATATGCAGATTGGTAATAAAATTGGCTTGATTTTATAGTATTTTTTATATAAGGATTGTATCTATTAGTATATGTAACATACAGTGCTCACCATATGTTTTTTATAATCTCAATATATGTTCTTTATAATATAAATATATGCCCTTCATTTGGTGAATGTTTTATACAAACAACTAAATAAGAAAATTTTGGAAATTAAACTCCGCAGATAAGTTTCTGCCAGTTTCACTTTCATGAAAATGTTCAAACTGGACATTTAATAAAATATGAGTACACATTTAGATCAATGAAACAATAGCAATCCAATATACAGTAACTGTTCAGCCCAGCACTCGAGAATGCATAACCCAGGCATTTCTGCCACACCTGACATGTTATTGGGATGGGGAATGGTTTTATTTTGCCAAATTTGCTGTCGAAAGTTATGTGCAGCATTTTATTTTTTTTAAGGATGACTATTATGGGTATTTACTTGATGCAGGCTGTGGTCAAAGCAGCAGGGCTTCTTGTGCATATTATCTGGTCAAAATATTAAATGTTCAAAAAGCCAAGTTTGAAAAAGTAGCAGCCCTTTAAACATGAAAAAGGGACAAATTACAGAATATACCTCGTGGGCTGACACAACTTGACTTGTATATACATTCATACTGATTAGAGAGCCACTTAACACTTATACAGAATAGATACAGAATAGAGAGCAGATAGAGGGCTTAAGTCTTTGATAAAATAATTGACCTCTCTGATCGTTTTTTATAGTATGGGATAGTAGTAAAGGTGGTACAGCGTCTGTCACTTTTCTAAGCCCCGCCCCTTTGATTGATTTATGGCCCTAAGCCCCGCCCCTTTCACACCTTTTGATTGATTTATGACCCTAAACCCCACCCCTATTGGTTGATTTATGACATTAAGTCCCGCCCCTTTCCACACCTCTGAGTGATTTATGACCCTTACGCCCCTCCCCTTTTTCCCACTCTTTGATTGATTTATGGCCCTTAAGCCCCTCCCCTTTTCCCACTCTTTGATTGATTTATGGCCCTTAAGCCCCTCCTCTTTTTCCCATGCTTTGATTGATTTATGGCCCTAAAGCCTCGCCCCTTTTTCCCACGCTTTTGAGTGATTTATGATCCCTTATGACCCACCCCTTTTTTTCTGATATTAACCGGACGTCCATCAAATATAACCCTCCCCTAAAAATGGCGGCTGTTGTACCCCTAGTTTATAGACTATTACAAAGAAAAGACAGAAAAACAGAAAGAAAGAAGAGAAAGCATGTTGTAGTGTAGTGCATTTTTTTTTGACTATGTTCAAGATCCTCCGTAACAATAACCGGGTTATTAACAAACAGAGAGTCCCTAAACATTTTTGATTATGCTCAAGACCCTCTATAATAATAATCAGAAGATTATTAACAAACAGAGAGTCCATAAACATATAAAAGAGTTTCATAATCAGTATACTATACACATATTACACTGAAAATTAACCCGTAACAGTAGAAGGTGAAATGTGCGGGCCCTACATTTCTGTTGGATTTCCAGGCTGTGGTAGGTAGCTGTGTACATTCCATAATACACATGGTTCTATCTAATGGTTGCTTTTAATATTACAACGTATTCTAAAAACGATTTAAAGTTGTTTTGAATCCAATAAAGATTAGCACAGGCTGAATTGTAAAGGATTTATGGTTTTAGGAGCCTACCCATAACGCACCTGTATATGCATAATGGTTTCTATTAACATTACAGAGAACTCTAAAAACCTAGTTAATGTTATTTTTGAAGCTAAAAAAAAGACCCCCCACGTTCTTTGTCTTAATGTGATTATTTTAAGATCATACAAGACGTGGTTAGGTTTAAGAATAATATTTTTTATGTTAAAAACTGTATAAATGCGTCAGGATTCAGCATTCTGCATACTGCCATCTGCTGATCGACTTTAATATAGCAGAGATTAAGCATGCTGCATACTGCCATCTGCTGGTCGAATTTAATATTGCAGCTGCCACGACCTGAATATATACAACGTATTCTGAAAAACGATTTAAAGGTATTTTAGACGTTGATAAATGTTACCACTACATTATTTGACTTCATACGAATATTTTAAGACCATACAAGACGTGGTTAGGTTTAAGAATAATATTTTTTATGTTAAAAACTGTATAAATGCGTCAGGATTCAGCATTCTGCATACTGCCATCTGCTGGTCGACTTTAATATAGCAGAGGATTAAGCATGCTGCATACTGCCATCTGCTGGTCGAATTTAATATTGCAGCTGCCACGACCTGAATATATACAACGTATTCTGAAAAACGATTTAAAGGTATTTTAGACGTTGATAAATGTTACCACTACATTATTTGACTTCATACGAATATTTTAAGACCATACAAGACGTGGTTAGGTTTAAGAATAATATTTTTTATGTTAAAAACTGTATAAATGCGTCAGGATTCAGCATTCTGCATACTGCCATCTGCTGGTCGACTTTAATATAGCAGAGGATTAAGCATGCTGCATACTGCCATCTGCTGGTCGAATTTAATATTGCAGCTGCCACGACCTGAATATATACAACGTATTCTGAAAAACGATTTAAAGGTATTTTAGACGTTGATAAATGTTACCACTACATTATTTGACTTCATACGAATATTTTAAGACCATACAAGACGTGGTTAGGTTTAAGAATAATATTTTTATGTTAAAAACTGTATAAATGCGTCAGGATTCAGCATTCTGCATACTGCCATCTGCTGGTCGACTTTAATATAGCAGAGGATTAAGCATGCTGCATACTGCCATCTGCTGGTCGAATTTAATATTGCAGCTGCCACGACCTGAATATATACAACGTATTCTGAAAAAACGATTTAAAGGTATTTTAGACGTTAGTAAATGTTACCACTACATTATTTGACTTCATACGAATATTTTAAGACCTTACAAGGCGTGGTTAGGATAAGAATAATATTTATTTTTATATTAAAAACTGTATAAATGCGGTAGGATTAGCCATACCGCAGACTCCTGTCTGTAGCACGTTTTTAATATACTAGCATCGGTTTCTAATTATTTTCAAATAAATATCTAAAAAGCATGTTTGAAAGCGAAAACCCTAATGTTTTTTTATTAGAAATAAAAGTATTTTCGATAGCTTCAACTCCTACAGCCGCGGGCAGTAAAACAGACGCCGTGTAACGAGGTTAATTAATCGCTCTGCGCACTGTATTCAAATGCGGCTAGACGACTCTTTGAAATAATCAATCGGCGTAAGGTGCTTTTATGATGCCTTCAGTTAACAGTATTTTAAAATCCTGTTATTTTAGACGTTGGTAAATGTTACCACGACGTTCTTTGTCTTAATGTGATTATTTTAAGACCTTACAAGACGTGGTTAGGATAAGAATAATATTTTTTTATGTCAAAAACTGTATAAATGCGGTAGGATTAGCCATACCGCAGACTCCTGTCTGTAGCTCGTTTTTAATATACTAGCATCGGTTTCTAATTATTTTCAAAATAAATATCTAAAAAGCATGTTTGAAAGTGAAAACCCTAATGTTTTTTTTTATTAGAAATAAAGGTATTTTCGATAGCTTCAACTCCACATCCGCGGGCAGTAAAACAGACGCCGTGTAACGAGGTTAATTAATCGCTTCTGCGCACTGTATTCAAATGCGGCTAGACGACTCTTTGAAATAATCAATCAATCGATGTAAGGGGTTTAATGGCTAATCCGTTTATGCCGCATTCAGGTAAACAGTATTTAAACCTTGCACGATGCCTCATCTGAGAAATTTCATTTTGGAGAAAACTCTACTGCCTGCCTGAAGCCCTGACAGACTGCGCTGAAAAATATCGTGTGCTTTGGACTCTCTAAAATATAATGGATTACTTCGACAACAATTACGGTAAGTGCTTTTATTTTTAAATTGTATCAAAGGCGCTTGTTTAAAAAAATGATACCGTTTGTTGGCTGTGGTTTTGGCTACTTAGTACTCGTTCGTCTGTCTATTTAGATATAAGAATATATGTTTTAAGTACTTTAGATCGTGAGATGTTAAAAAATGCGGGGTTTTTTTTGTTCTTGTGTGTGTGTGTGTGTGTGTGTGTGTGTGTGTGCTTTTTGATGACCCGTGTTTTTTAATATTATAATATTGACAAAATAAATATCTAAAAATGTTTATCTTTTATAAGGTTATTTTAACGTTTTTACGCTGGGTGTCCCTGTTTGAATCTCTGAGCCGTACTGTGTGCGCTTGCTCTTACGTGTGCCAGAGCGCTTGTGTTTTTTTGTTTTTTTTTGAAGACTTCTGTTTGAATCTCAGGGCCGTACTTTTTTTGTTATTGTGTGTGTGTGTGCGCTTGTGCTTTTTGATGACCCGTGTTTTTAATATTATAGTATTGACAAAATAAATATTTAAAAATGTATTACTGTTTTTTGTTATTTAAATGTATTACTGTTTTTTTGTTACGGGTACTATGTTTGTTCGGAACGACTCTGTTTGAATCTCTGGTGCTGGCAGTGTTGTATATGCGTTAAATAAGTCTAAAAAATGTTTATTTTTTATAAGGGTTATTTTAACGTTTTTACACTGGGTATCTCTGTTTGAATCTCTGGGCCGTGCTTTTTTTTGTTTTGTTACTGTGGGTGTGTGGGTGTGTGCGCGCTTGCGCTTACCTGTGCGCTTGTGCTTTTTGAAGACCCGTGTTTTTTAATATTATAATATTGACAAAATAAATATTTAAAAAATGTATTACTGTTTTTTGTTACTTAAATGTATTACTGTTTTTTTTGTTTGTTTGTTACGGGTACTATGTTTGTTCGGAACGACTCTGTTTGAATCTCTGGTGCTGGCATTGTTGTATATGCGTTAAATAAGTCTAAAAAATGTTTATTTTTTATAAGGGTTATTTTAACGTTTTTACAGTGGGTAGCCCTGTTTGAATCTCGTACTGTGTGAGGGTGTGTGCGCTTGCTCTTACGTGTGCGAGAGAGCTTGTGTGTGTTTTTTTTTTTTTTTGAAGACTTCTGTTTGAATCTCTGGGCCGTACTTTTTTTTTTTTTTTTGTTACTCTGTGTGTGTGTGTGTGCGAACGCCCTTGCGCTTACCTGTGCGAGAGCGCTCGTGCTTTTTGAAGACCCGTGTTTTTTAAATATTATAATATTGACAAAATAAATATCTAAAAGATTAACGTTTTATAAGGGGTTAAATATATTAGCGCTTATTGAATCTCATTGTTTTGGACTGTTATATTATGACCTCCCCAAGATGGCCGCCGCAACAGTACATCCAAGATGGCCACTGTTCTTACATTACCATCATCCAAGATGGTCGCCGTGTATCAGCAGTCTTTATTCATTTGAATTACTTGTAACAGCCAAAGAGGTGATCATTTGGAGAGTTTCAATTTACACTTCTTAAGCCCCTTACATATGTCTCAATCTACAATATTGTGAACATTTTAAATCCTATATACTTTCTTTATTTCTTTATTTCTTTATTTATTTTTTTATTTTTTATTTTAGCACATTTCTTATAACGAAATCACCCTCAGATTTCACAGCTGCATCGTGTGATTTCCTGACCGCTCTCTCTGTACAGCCTCCCAAGATTATGAAATATTTTCAGAAATTATCAGCGATATTAGTAAGTTTGTTTATTTATTTATTTTTCCTTTAAAATCTTTCAACTTATTTATTTTATTTATTTATTTATTTTTCCTCTAAAGGCCCTTTCAACTTCATTTATTTATTTTTATTTCTTTTTATAGCTAAATATTCCTCTGACGCTTCAGCACCCGATGATTCATTCCATTTCCTGGCCGATAACATATGTACCCCCAGTCAAGAACGTATTGTAGTCGCAGAGTTAGAGGCTTTAGTAGATCCTAATATCGGTAAGTGGTTGTTTTAATGTCTCTCTGTATATATATATATATATATATATATATATATATATATATATATATATATATATATATATATATATATATATATAAACACTGGTCTTCTCTAATACAATTTCTTTTTAAAACTATAGATGCTGCACCCCTTTCAAAGACTGTCAAAGCTGTACAATTAAACCCTTCAGATCCTGATAAAGTCTGGACTTTGGAAGACTTTGTTGTCAACAAACCAGGGCCCCCCATTAGGTGTAAACAAAGTGCTAAGAAGACTCCAGTACGCCCTAAAAAAGACTGTCATGGATCAGTAGTCACTCCTAAAGATCAATTTATAATCCCCCCGGCAAAAGCTCATGGTGCGTATATTAATACTTATATATATTTTTTTTTTTTTTTTTTGAAAAAGTGTACATCTCAATAAGTCTCTTTGTTTTTATCTTATATAGCCCCGCAGAAGAAAAAGTCCTGTAGACCTGGAGCAGTCGGAGCGCCCCCAACACAGCCCAGTTCCTCCAAGTTCTGCAAAACCCCAGCATCACCAGGGGATGTAGGGGTCAAGAGAAAATTAATTACTGACAGTCCTAAAAAGACTCCTGCACGTCCTAAAGAAGCCATACACGGTCCGATAGAATCCCCTACAACCCATTACAGCCCTTGTAGAGCTACCTCTCACGGTACGTATATTAAGAACTATATATATATATATATATATATATATATATATATATATTTTTTTTTAAAGTGGAGGGTTTTTTTTTTGCCAACTCAGCAATCCTCTATGTGTTTTTTTTTTTTTTTTTTTTATCTTATTCAGCACCACAAAAGAAGAGAGGGCGGACCCCCCGATACTCTTGCACCTCACCTGGAAGCTCTAAGGTCTACAAAACCCCTGAGAGGACATTAATCATTGATGATCCCCGTCCGAAGAATGTCTCTGTAGCTACCCAGACTGAATCACTGCCGTTCTTTGTTTCAGATAATCTTAACCGTCTCAGCCTTATCTTACAACTCCTAGAAGGTAACATTGAACAAATTATACCTGTCTTAAGATCATTAAAAACGTGTCTGATAAAAATGTCTAAAAAGATAGCATGAAGAGGTCCAATACTGCCGATGTTCATACCCTGCTTAATGCTAAAAAGACTACTGCTAATACATCTCTAAGACCCCTAGGACCTGTTCTAGATGATGCATCTAATTTAGAACATATCAATAGTTTGGTAGCTGATTTAAATTGTCCTCCTTGTAATGTTGAGGATATAACACAACTGGTTTCTGAAACGTGTGCAAACATCCCATTACCTGTTTTGAATGAAGAAAACCCCCCATGTACTCCTATTACTGTAAAAGATGAAAGCTCTGTCGTTAATCCTTTGTATGATCTAGAGTGTTTGGATGATGCTTTAGCAAAATTGGCTGCCGCCTGCACTGTCGATAATGAAAGACCTGGTACTTCAAAATTGGCTGCCGCCTGCCCTGTCGATAATGAAAGACCTGGTACTTCAAAACTGTCTGCCCCCTGCACTGTCGATAATGAAAGACCTGGTACTTCTGGTATGTCAAGACCTAATATCCCTTTGCCTGTAAATGCTAAAAATACTTCAAAATTGGCTGCCTCCTGCACTGTCGATAATGAAAGACCTGGTACTTCGGGTATGTCAAGGCCTGCTACTCTACCGATCCAAGGAGGTGCTCTTATAAGAGATGCGGACAGTGATAGTAGTCAGGAATCTTTTTCTTCGATTGATAGCACTAGTATGAACTCTTCAGAAGAGCCATTTGTTGAAAACACTGAGAATGGGTTACAGATTATTCATCGCCCTCGCTTTAATAACACAGAGTTGAGGTACAGGTTTAATTTCAGACGGCTGTATGATCTTGATTCTTATGGTGAAATGTTTGTTGTAATGCATGAGGTTTTAGAAAGTATGATAGCTACAATTAGGGAAACCCTGAAACCTGACGACGTTGTACACCTAGAGTTAAGGGCTGATTCGCTGGATATCCCGGTATTCCTAAACATGACTGGTGCTACTCTGTCTATTGATGAATTTCTCCTTCATATTGAATCCCTACTGCAAAGTCATAGTTCAATTCTGGCTGATGAGACCCTGATGTTTGTAGTGAATGTTATCCGCTGCCCTCGAGGCGGGAGTGCGGCGGTTTATCAACCATTATGAGCAGTGATATCATTAAAAAGAAAGCCCAACATCTCATCATCTGTTATAACAAAGACGATCAGCTGTGCTTTTCTTACTGTTTAGCGGGTTTGATGCTTCCTAAAGGTGATAGAACTCATAGTGCTTGTATGGTTGAGGGGTTAAAAATGCAAGAAGCAGTGGGCTTGACTAAAGATCAGATGGTTTCATTTGCAGACATTTCTAAATTTGAACAGCTTCTTGAAGTTAAAATTGTAGTGTTTTACAGCTGTACTGAAACAGAGACTTTAGCAAGATACTGAAACAACCCCCAGCTTAAAGCAAAGACGGTGTTTCTGTTTTTCATGACCAGCATTATTACGGCATTGTAAATTTGAAGGCTTTTCTGGGTGCCCGTTACATGTGTAAACACTGCTACACTGTCTATAGCCACAAGGCCAGCCATCAATGTGAGGGCTATTGCAATGTTTGCTTTCAAGACTCCTGTGTTCCGGATCCTCGGGGAAAGTTAAATGTGATGAGTGTCATAGAAATTGTCGTTCACAATCTTGTTATGATTCTCATAAGTCTGCTTGGACCCCTTCCACTGTTACTTTAGATCTGATGTTTTCACATTGTGATACCTTGAAACTGTGTGAATCTTGTTGTAGGTTAGTCACTATCAACCCTGATAAACCAAAAAAGCATATGTGTTTAGCAGCGCAGTGTAGGACATGTAAGGTACCGCTGGACCCTGACTCGCCACATAAATGCTTCATAACCCCTCTCAGGGCCCCTGAAGTGTCTACGAATTATGTCTTCTATGATTTTGAATGTAGACAGGAGGATGGGGTTCATGTACCCAATTATCTGCATTGCATCCATTTGGATGGTGTCGAATGGTCTTGGGATGGAGAGGATTGTGTGAAGGCCTTCTTTCAGAGATACCGTAATTACAGGTATAAAGACTATACTTTTATAGCGCATAACTCAAAAGGTTATGATGGTTATCTGCTCATGAATCATCTAGTGCACAATGGCATTACCCCTCAGATTATATCTCAGGGCAGCAAACTGATGTGTTTCATTGACAAAACTTTCAATATGAGGTATATTGATTCTTTGAACTTTTTGCCTATGCGTCTGAGCGCTATGCCTAAAGCGATGGGATTTGACGCCTCTAAAGGGTATTTCCCACATTTCTTCAATACTGCCGATAACCAGACCTATGTAGGACCGTACCCGGATCCTAAGTACTACGGTATTCACCAGATGATGGCCAAAGACCGTGAGGACTTTTATGCATGGTATGCAACCGTTAAGGACGGCGTGTTTGATTTCAAAAAGGAGATGGTGTTTTACTGTAAGAACGATGTCGAGATTTTAAAAGAAGCATGTATTCGTTTCAAAACAGAAGTTTACAAAGTAGGCGAGATTGACCCCTTCCAATGCACTACAATCGCCTCCTTGTGCATGGCTATGTACAGGACCAAATTCCTGCCTCAGAAAACAATAGGTATTGTACCCGCTGATAATTATGCAAAGCAGCAGAAGAGTTTTTCAAATGCTTCAATACAGTGGCTGTTGTATGTTGCTGAAACTGAAAATATATACATTCAGCATGCTTTGAACGATGGTGAGAAACAGTTTGGGAGATATTTTGTGGATGGTTACGCGGTTGTAGATGGAGTTCCTACAGCCTATGAATTTGCAGGCTGTTTCTTCCACGGCTGTTCCGTGTGTTACGACTCTAATGACCGCCATCCTTTAACTAAGGAATCATGCGGTATGATGTTCCAGCATTTTAACGCAAAGGTTAAGATGCTGAAAAAGGTCCACGGTCTAGATGTACGGGTGATATGGGAACATGAATGGAATGCATTAAAAAAGCAGGACCCGTCGGTTCAGGCTTTTGTGAGTAAATATGAGGGTCCAGAACGCCTTAATCCTCGCGAATCCTTATTCGGAGGACGTATCGAATGCTATCACATTGCATTATATAGCTAAAGAAAATGAGAGGATAGAGTACTACGATTTCACAAGTTTGTACCCCTTTGTCAACAAGACCAAGACGTATCCCATAGAGCACCCCACCATAATTTATCACAACTTTGAGGATTTGAGTAATTACTTTGGTCTGTTTAAATTAACAGTATTGCCCCCTAGGGGTCTGTATTTTCCGGTGCTCCCCTCTAGAATCTGTGGTAAACTGATGTTCACACTTTGTCGCACTTGTACAGAGACCCTAAATCAGACAGAATCATGCACCCATGATGATGATGAAAGATCCTTAACAGGAGTGTGGTGTTCTGTGGAGGTGTTCAAAGCCCTTGAGAAGGGTTATACGGTGACTAAAATACATGAAATTTGGCATTTCCCTCAGACTTCTGATACTCTGTTTACAGGGTATATCAATGCGCATCTGAAGGGTAAGCAAGAGAGTTCTGGGTACCCTTCTCAATGCGTTGATGACCAGAGCAAAGAGAAGTACATCAGCGATTACCTTCTCAAAGAAGGTATAGCCCTAGACCCTGAGAACATTACAGTGAACCCTGCCAAAGACAAATTTCCAAACTGTTTCTCAACAGTCTTTGGGGAAGTTCGGGCAGAAAACAAACCCTTTATCCACGACTTTGGTTAGAAACCCTGCAGAATTTTTTCAGTATGTGTTTTCAAAACGCTATAAGGTTTCCCATTTTTCTTTGTCGGTGAAAACGTGGCCCAAGTGCAGTGGCGCTTACGCTTCTGACTCGTTCACACCCCTGGGAATGTAAACATCTTTATCGCTGCCTTTACAACCGCATACGCTCGTTTAGAGCTGTATAACCTGATGGATCGACTACAGAGAAGGTGCCTTTACCATGACACAGACTCTGTAATCTTTGTGAGCAAACCCGAGATTGGAACCCCCGCTAGGTGATTATCTAGGGGAATTGACCAGCGAGCTTAAACCGGTGATTACATTACAGAATTTGTTTCAGGGGTCCTAAAACATACGGCTATAAAACAAAGGACGGCAAAACATGTCTGAAAATTAAGGGCATAACCCTTAATTACGAAAACTCTAAAACTATTAATCTCTCATCTCTGAAAGATTTGGTTCAGAATTTCGTGAGTCCTGATCGCGACACCCCTCCTGAAAAAATCTTGATCGAAGGGACCCAAATTCACAGAAATAAAAAGAGTTTCAGCTAGAAAATAGACCACACAGGAAAACTTTTCAGATTGTGTACAATAAGAGAGTATTGAAGTCTGACTACACCACGTTGCCCTATGGATACTGAAGGAGGTTTCGATGTACGTCTTTCCATCCCTTTTGCAGCGATCATATCGGGACCCTCTAGTTCAGGGAAAAGCTTTTTGTGAAAAAACTTTTAGAAAACTCTTCACAGATTCTGTCGCAAATTCCTGAGAATATAATATACTGTTATAGTTGCTGGCAAAAATTATACGATGAATTAGCTTGTAAATTTCCCAATTTAAAATTTGTTGAAGGTATACCCATATCTCTCTGTGATGATTCCTTACTCCCCTAACAAAGTCAATTTAATCATTATTGACGATTTGATGGAGGCAGCTAGTGAAAATGATGAAATACAGAAAGCCTTTACAAAATACACGCACCATAGGAATTTATGTATATTATATCTAGTACAAAATTTGTTTTTTCAGGGTAAAATGAGTCGTACCATAAACTTAAATGCTAATTACATGATTCTTTTAAAAATCCCAGAGACAAGCTGCAGATTAACACCCTAGCGAGACAGATGTACCCGCGAAACTCTAATTTCTTTTTAGAAGCTTTTGAAGATGCAACAAAACAACCATACGGTTATCTCTTGGTAGATTTAAAAGCACAGACCCCAGAAGATTATCGGTTACGAACAGGTTTGTTCCAACCTGATTGGCCTGCCACCTATATTATGAAAAAACCTAAGGCTAAGAGGTTATAAAGTCCTGTAGATGCTTTAAAAGATTATATCGGTGTATACATACAAAGTGTAAAATCCTGCTCTAATGTCTGCCGGATAAAACCCCCTCTTATAAGCTTTCTCAGCGGCGGCTTCATAGAACCCCAAGATCCTTCCTAATTGACCCTCTGTATACAGGTACAATTTGGCATCTCCATGTATATAAACTTTTCTTTCTACAGATTTGTATAATAACTCTATATCGATCAATCTATCTCGAAAAGCATTATTCATAGCGTTTATTAATTCCTTTACAGAATCATAATAACCGGCGGCTATTTTAAATACTGTTTTAACATGCGTATCTATATTACGGGTAAAAATCTATTCTCTGCATCACTTATATTTTCCCACGTATAAGGGTATTGGATCTCTGCTAATCCAACTTCCCATTTTCCTTGTAGATTCACAGGTTTTGATAACCGTATAGTAAAATCGGCTATAGTGTTCTTTGGAAATATATCCTTTGAGGCGTTACTGGGTAGAGTCACATAAAAGGAGGATTGATCCATCTTGTCAGTAGCCTCGGTGTAATGAAATCTACAATGATGGAGTCTCCTTAATATCCTGCAACTGCTTAGCCTCGATCCAGCTGTTAAATTTGTCCGGCCAACCCGCCACTTTATAAGACAATACTTTTTACCTTTTTCTTTTTCTTGGCTAAGATTTTCTCTACCGTAAACAGTCTATCTTCCGATCCTTTTATCTTCTGTAATTCAAGCTCGTAGAAGGTCCCATTTATTTCCTCCCCATCATAATCCTTCAGCCTGTATACAGGGGTTTCCTAGGTAATCGTTCAGTATATATTAAAAATTTCATCCGTGTATGTCTGCTCGTAACCTTTTATAAAGGGGCCCTTAGTTTTGATACTCTAACAGCATCCCCAATCTGAAACTTGAATTTAGGTGGTTTGTACGGAAATTCCTGAGTATATAGATTCTTAAAACTTTAAAGGAATTGTCTTCATTAACTTCTGAAGGTTTCATTTTAATACTTCTATGGTAAGAATTATTATAAGAGCGAACCATTTCTTTTAGCTTATCTAAATACTTATGAGTGTTGAAGGCTGTAAAATATTTCCACATTTTAGTCTTTAGAGTCCTGTTATACCTTTCAACAATAGAGGCTTTTAATTCATTACCGGTGGTAAAGTGCACTATACTATATTTTTTTAACAAGTTTTGAAAGGACTTGTTTAAAAATTCTTTACCTTTATCAGTTTGCAATTTTTTGGGTGAACGACCGCTTTCAAGGATTTTCTTGAAAGCCTTTGTCACACACACAGCTGTTTTGTTTTTTAGAGGTTGAACCCATGCAAATTTGGATAAAACATCTATGCATGTTAACATAAACTTGTTGCTGTTATTTTTCTTTGACAGACTAGACATATCTACTAAATCAGCCTGCCATTGATCGTCAATATTAGAAACATATACACGGTTTCTTTTAAAGTTTATTCTAGAGGGTTTATGTAGGGTGTAAGTGTCTTGTTCAGATAACCATTCGGCTATATCCTTATCACTAACCCGACACCCCTCCTCCCTAAGAACTCTCTGTAGAGACTGTCGGCCTCCAAACCCCCCTGGATTTGAAACATCGTAGTAAATTTGTTTCATTTGCTGAAGAGTCATTCCTTCAGAAAAAAGTCAAACAAATGCGGTGATTGTAAAATACAAAAGGGTTTATTCTCTCAGTTTACAGATTAACAATTATAACTGGATACTTTAAACGACGCATAAACAGGCGGCATTGTCTTTCATAGTAATGCATTAAACAAGATACAGTATCTTTTACAGCTCTAGAGATATCAGTATTCAAACCATTGATGAGATGATAAAGACAGGCTTCAGACACGTATGTATACAACACAAGTAAATACTCCCATTTACAGGGGTACACATTGTAAAACATTTCAGGGATCAGCGCCGTTAGAAAAACATTTAAAGGTATTTCACATTTTACAGAATCAGCAATCATTTCAGCCCAATATTTAGGATCCACCAAGGCGTGTATTTGAAGCGTCGCTCTTTTTAGCTCAGTGAAACGTTTTGCATCGACAGACAAGGGGTTTTAAAGAGGTCCCGACAAGCCAATTTGTCAACTATGAGTTCAAACAGAAGACCCTCCAACTCACTCTGCATTCTGTCCCGAGTCATGCGGTTCCCCATCTTCAAAGTCAAAAGCACCGTAATAAGTCAGAGGAGCCTGGGGTTCTGTAAAGTTTCTGTGATAGAAAGATCTAGTTATCTTGTTAACCACTTCTTGAGTCCTTTCGTCCAGGTCCTGTTGCAGCTGCTGAAGCTTCTCTTTTATGTAAGGTTCAGGTCTCAGTTCAATTAAACAATCCTCAATCAGCTTCTGAATCTTGTTCAGAGGTAGGAAAAAATCGAGTAGATGAAGAGCCTTAGAAACCAGAATCTTTAACCAAGGTGCGTGTATTTTAGCTATTATTTCTTCAAACCTCCTGTTGAAATAACCATAGTCCGCTTCAAAGAGACAGCTATGACATCTCTGGCTGGGGTGGTCCACGGCGCAACCGGCACAGTTTTTCTGCAGATCCCGGTCTATGATCACTTCCAGTAGAGAGGCCAGAAGGCCCTTGACAATCTTGAGGATTCTTGTGAATGTCACTCCGTAAAGGCTGTCGGGTCATCGTGATCCTCCGCGGGTTCTGTAGGAAGAGCGTGAGCCAGCGGTATAAAGACAGGCTCGGTTGGAACCTCCGGCCCGTGGGAGGGTCGGTAGGAAGACTCTGGTACGGCAGATCGTAAGAAGGTGGAAAACACCCTTTTCAGATACACACCATTGCCACGGCCTCGGGATCTTCAGCGTCCCTATTCTCTGGAACGTAATCAAAATCAAACCACTCGTCGCAAGAGCTGTCTGAAATATAGCCAAATGCTGCGGAAGCCATGCTGACGGTACTTCTCTTTTAAGCAGTATGAACCTTGAATAAGAAGCACCTTTTCTATTAGAACCTTGAAACAAGCCCCTCCCATAGATAGCGTCATACCCTACAACATGTCCAAACATGACAGCTCTCTACCAACTCTCAGCAATGAGGATGCGGGGTCGAAGTCCTCCACCTGCTAACATTTTTCTAAATTACATTTTGATATACATACGTCATTTTATACAACATGCTTTCTCTTCTTTCTTTCTGTTTTTCTGTCTTTTCTTTGTAATAGTCTATAAACTAGGGGTACAACAGCCGCCATTTTTAGGGGAGGGTTATATTTGACGGACGTCCGGTTAATATCAGAAAAAAAAGGGGTGGGTCATAAGGGATCATAAATCACTCAAAAGCGTGGGAAAAAGGGGTGAGGCTTTAGGGCCATAAATCAATCAAAGCATGGGAAAAAGAGGAGGGGCTTAAGGGCCATAAATCAATCAAAGAGTGGGAAAAAGGGGAGGGGCTTAAGGGCCATAAATCAATCAAAGAGTGGGAAAAAGGGGAGGGGCTTAAGGGTCATAAATCACTCAGAGGTGTGGAAAGGGGCGGGACTTAATGTCATAAATCAACCAATAGGGGTGGGGTTTAGGGTCATAAATCAATCAAAAGGTGTGAAAGGGGCGGGGCTTAGGGCCATAAATCAATCAAAGGGGCGGGGCTTAGAAAAGTGACAGACGCTGTACCACCTTTACTACTTGGGATGTTGACCTGTAGTTAAAACCATACACAGTTTAAATACATTTGTGTGGCAGAGTAAGAGGAGGAAAATGTAGTCCCAGTAGGATACATACTAATGCCCCGGGTAATGAGCATGTCTTAATGTTTGTCTAGGACAGGGGTCTCCAACCCTGGTCCTGGAGAGCTACAGGGTCTTCTGGTTTTCGTTTCAGTTACTTCATTGAACTAGTCAAAAAAATTAACATGTGTTCCTGATCTTTAGCCATTGATAATGTAAATGCATCTTTAAAGGTGTTTCTGACATACATGTTTAAAATGTATATTTCTTACAGTACTGACATGCCACTTAGAAAACACATCCTTTCTTGCAGCTGAAAATTCATGCAATTTAACTAGCTATAGAAATAATTAAAAGATAAAGATTCTGGCCAGCAGAATGACATTTTAGATATTCGGTCAGAGGGAATTACCTGGTGATTAACAAAACTGCTGTGAGATTCAGAGGAAATGAAAGCATTGCTTAGCAACCAAAGGTAGGAAATATAATTGAGAGCGGAGGCTGCTGGTTATAAAGTCAGTGAAATGGATCTTCGTACTTAGTTCAGCTGACACTCAATCAATGTGACGTTGACTGCGTAGGGGTATGCTAATACAGTCAGGAAAACACTTTTTATAAGGGTAGTGCTAAAAGAAGAATAACAAAGGAAGCAATCTCATTTGCTAACAAGAGTTCCAACCTGTGAAGATATGTCACCATACAAGCACAGCTTGTAATTGTAGAACCATTCTGCCTGATTCACTTGACAACCAATTCATTTTGGGGAGGGACGGGGGGGGGGGGTTCACTCCATGGTGTTCAAACAGGTTCCAACATGCTGCAGGCCCATGCTGCCCTTCATGCTGACCAGCACTCTAAATGTCCTGTTGTGTGTTGTTGTTTTGTTAGCACTCCTATCATGAAGTGTAATCCCCATTGTTATTTACCATTATTTTGTTATTTTTCTAACAAAATGTTTTATAAATCTTAATCACTTTCATTCACTATAGATCTCAAGATATGCAGTTTTAAAAGAAACATGTGTTATAGTAAACATGTTTTTTTCAGACATGTAAAGTAAGCATGTATTTTTATTTTAAGACATATTAAACATGTCTATTTTAAGACATATTAAACGTCTTTATTTTAAGACATATTAAACATGTTTATTTTAAGACATATTAAACATGTCTATTTTAAGACATATTAAACGTCTTTATTTTAAGACATATTAAACATGTTTATTTTAAGACATATTAAACATGTCTATTTTAAGACATATTAAACATGTCTTTATTTTAAGACATGTGGTTCTACACTAGGTTAAAGAAGTTCTCAGTTTGCTTGCCTTGCCTTACAGGAAGTCTGTTGCTGATTTACTTCCTTGGTCAAACGGCAGTTTCTGAGTCTGGGTTTACCTGCCTTGACCGTTGGGGGATTATTTTGTTAGCTACAATTGCTTCATTATGCTCCTTGAATATATTTAATGCATATATTAAAACTACAACAAGGTGACCGCCAAACTCATCCAAAATAGCTTTCATCAATTTCAACAGATTGGAGCGAAACCACAGCAACATACAGTATACACTGCCTGGCCACTTTATGAGGGACCTGTACCTAATACTGCATTGGACTACCTTGATCACGACTTGAAGGTGCCTTGAGGGATGTTAATCCATTCAGTCATTAATGTTTCACACAATTGGTGCAGAGAGATAGGCAAAGGATCGTGATGATGAATGTGTTGTTTAAGTTCCATGGTCATGGCCACTTTCATTATCATCTTGAATGTCACCATCACCATCAGCGTACAAGTGCAGCATTGTTCTTTCTATCGATAGATAGATAGATAGATAGATAGATAGATAGATAGATAGATAGATAGATAGATAAATGCACTAAATAAGGAATAAGTTAAAATGTACACAAAAATGTTGTACACGTTTATATACAAAATGTGAGTTAATGCACTGATTCCAAACATAAAAATAATGTGAATTATAAATTACAAGATTTTTTTTCTTTATTAAAAAGTACCAAATGTATAATAATCTGCACAAAATAACTACAAATACACCTCCAAGTCTACTTTTGAATTCGTAGGGGACACGGCTCATTTGTATACCTCTGACAATCTGTGACAGAAAATGGATACGATAACAAGGCACACTGTCACATTCATGTTGAAACGTAGCTGCAGTTTACTTCAGTATCCAGTGCATTGTTATTACTGAACAAGTTGTTTAAAAATGCCGAAAACGATTAAAATGACCCTTAAAGATCGGGTCAATGAGTTTGGCAATATCCATCCAGATGACAAAGACTAACTCGGAGGTAAACTATGGGAATATTAATACTATTTTTTGCTTTTTATTAGTAGTACACAGAAGTATTTGTAATGTAATAAAGTAAAATGGAAATATTATTGTTTATATTATCGATTGATGCCACTGGTGTAACTGTTAACTGTTCACATTTATTCAATAATACTGTTTGTGTATCTTATTATGTGGGGGGGGGGACTGCATTTTAGCCTTTTATTTTATTCCGGAATAACACAGATTTTGTTTTATTTTTATCAGATAATTTATTTTGCAGAAAACTATGATCAATGGTGATGACATAGTAAGGAGTCTAATAAGAAAAAAATATTAGTCCCGTTCTTACGTATATACCAGGATTGCTTTTTTCCAGTTTAGGGGCCTGTTGCCATGGTAACAGAATATATGAAAATATGTAGTAATTTGTATAAAACATTCACCAAATGAAGGGCATATATTCAGATTATAAAAAACATGTATTTAGATTATAAAAACATATATGGAGAGCACTGTTTGTTACATATACTAACACATAAAATCCTTATGTGAAAAATACTATTAAAAATTGGGTCAATTGTAAACATATATGTATACACATAAAAAACAAACAAAGAAAACACATATATTGCTTTAATATATGTGAAATATAAATTCTTTCAGTATGGGCACAGACTTATTGTCAGTAACCGTGGTATCACATACAATATCCTCAACCTCCATGGCCATCTCCCCGGGACAGCAAGGATATGGGATTCCTGAGCATCTGATAATCCACAATAATAAAACCACATATGTATGTGCATGGATGATCCTAAGTATCACTGGGCACTTTTGTGATTGACATTCTCCTATTTACTGTAATCCCATGCTGAACATAGTGTATGCTTTTGTGGTCTCCTTTGCAGTTTTTCTATACCTGTTGACATTTTGCATATTTTGTAAATATTTGAATGTGAGGTGAGAAATAAAATCTTGGTTAAGATTGACATTGTTTTGCTGCTCTACTCTGAATTTGATTGGCTTAGCACAATAGCAACACACTCCTTATATACGATGACATATGCACTGCTTGGACATTTTAATAGGCCCTCTACCTAATATCGCATTGGGCGACCATTTGCCCTGATCACAGCCTTGATACTACATGGCATCTATTCGATCAGTAATCTTTCATGCAATTGGTAAAGAGAGGTAGACAGATGATTGTGATACTGAATGCGTTGTTTAAGTTCATCCTAAAAATGCTCAACTGGATTGAGATCCGGGATTGTGGGGGCCATGGTCTCTGCCATGTTTCTCAAACCATTCATGCATTATCATCTTGAAAGTAGCAATGACTTTCAGGGTACAAGTGCAGCATTGCTGGGTGGACTTGATGCACAACAATGCTTAAGTAAACTATGGCAGCTTTATAGTGCTTTAGGGATTGCATGTCATATCACATGATCAACCTAATATGCATCTCAAAACCAGTCGGGTGAAGAGGCCGGTCAGTGTAAATCCAGCTTGATGCAAAAAAAGGGTCAACTGATTGCCCTCATTAATTTGCCTGGCCAGGGTAGGAAACAATCACTAAAAGTGCTCCAGATAAGGTTTTGGGTTTTGAGTAATTTACTCTCCAGTTTAGATGCTATTGGGGTTATTTTTAAAGGAGGATAGCGATACGGAGAACACCTTCACTGAAACATCGTCAGCCAACAGTAAAGCATGGCCAATCTGCAAATGGTCCAAATACCACAGAATCACAATTCATTTCTGTTTTGTAAGGAACCAGTTGTCACATCAAATCATTTTCTTCATGGATGATGGTGCTCATCACCGACAGTAGAAAGAAAGAGAGATACACAATAACATATCTGGTATTTAATAGACATGGACCTAAGAATGCAGTAGTAATGATTTGGTCATCTTTATTTTGCATTAATGCATATAAAGATAGAGGGCACCTGTCATGGATTGCTTTACCTTTTGCTGACCAGCACTGCATGTGTTTCCAAAGTTGTTACATAATAGTGAAAGTAATTGAAAAAAAAAAATGTCAACATGAAAAAAGCTGATTGAGAAAAAAGACAGATGCTGCTGACACACTGATCATGTTTGTTTCCATGCAGCTGACTGGTATCATCTCTAAGAGCTAGGCTAACACGAGCCTGCCTGAGGAAGTCTGTCTAGGCATGTATACTGCTGAGTGACAAGCTAAATAATGCAATTAAGTCAAGCTCAGGGAGAGCATTACATTTAATTTGAGGATAATATTTGTGTTTTGAATATTGAAGCAGAAAGAAAGAAGTCCCACCACCCCTCGCTTAAGTCCTAATTATAGCCTTCCCAGCTAATGCCTGACATTAAGAGTTGATTCCCTAATAGTATTTATCATCATCTTGGCTTGAAATGAATTTGGACTCCTAGTTCAGAAATAATTAAGAAATGCACACTGCCGTTAACATGCTTGTTGATCTGTTCAAACTCCAGCACAAGATTAATTGCGGTGTGATGCTGCCACATAGATGGCTGCCTTTAAGTGGTTACAGGGAGCCATCAGAAGGCAAAGATGGCCTGACACACAGCTGTCATGAATCTACACAGGGAAGAAATAACTCATTTACAATGAAAGCTACAGTAATACTGTAGTACACTGGAAAATCAAAATTTACGCATTGCACTTTTTCTTCCACATCTTGCCAAAGGCATGTTCATATTGCATCCATTCAACTTTCAAACTGCATGCACTGAAGTGCATTGAAGTGTTTAACGCTGGGGTTTTTTAAAGGATATGCTTAATTCAGATTACGTACTGTATTTATATATGGATATGGGCAGATGTCAAACAAAATGTTGTTTGACACAATGAGGCACATCACTTTGTATGTTTCTGTCCTAATCAAATTAAATGCTTTTAAATATTTAACTGGGGATTATCAGACTCCCAACAAGTCCTGTCTCTTGTAGATTAGAGTCAATATGTTCTCAGAATGGATTGCAGCATATGGGGGGTGACTTGTTAATGTAATGATAACAATGTGAAATTAAATGTGCTGAAGGCAAGGTCATTTAACATGACTAGAAGGGCTTTACCAGATGGCGATTATGCCGTGATTATGCAGCACTACCTTTATTTACCATGGCATTTTTGCACAGTATTTTTGCACTTTTACCATGCTTTTTCCATGGTAATACCATGTATTAACCATCATTTACCTTTGTTTACCATACCTCACTGTTATTTACATTGTTTTCCTATTTTACCATGCTTTCACTATGCTTTATCACACTTTTGCTATGCTTTTACTATGGTAAACTTTTAAAGGGTGTGGCGGAGTGTCCCGTCCCTATATATATATATATACAGTATATATATATATATATATATATATATATATATATATATATATATATATATATATATGCTAATCGGGAGGTGGTCACTGTATATAAACCTGCAGCTCTCTACCCTCGGGGAGAGTGTATTAGGAGTGAGAGTGGAGAGAGCGAGGAGAGAGAAAACGAAACCAAAAAAAACAACTGCTAAACTTTATTTGTTTGGTCAATGAACGTGCCCTTTTTGATTCTGTCTTGTTTGTTTAAATCTGTTGGTTTATTTATTTAATAAAACGCTGAGCGCCGTAGCGCTCAATTTCACCACCGCCATTAATTGTTTGGTTTCTGTTTCTGGTCCGTGACGTTACCATACACACGCCACTCAACGACAGCTTGGTAACAAAGGGTAGTTTTTGTTGCTTATGAATACAGATGTTTTTCTCAATATTCCATGAGTAATCTGGTATGCTAAGAATGCCAACATTCTTAAAGGTCTTGTAGCCTTCAGTCTTCCAGGCCTGTGACAGGGAGCGTGAGGATCTGAGCTGCAAATCTCCCTCCCGACCCAAGAGGGTGCTAAGCAGAGATACTTGCACGCCTGTTCAGAGACAGGCCAGCTTGGAGAGAGGGGCGGAAAAGGAAGTCGGCCATCTTGGTGCAGGGAGGAATGACCATATTAGGGGACAAGATTACTGTGATCAGCTGTGCTGCATTAGACAACTGGCAGGTGTGCTGAGTCGCACTGATCATGAGGTGGAGTCTCCTAGTATATAAGGGCTGTCATTCTGTAAGTGCGAGGTCTTAGAGGTAATACTAATCCTGGGTTGCTGAGCTGTGTGTTTGTTTTGTTTGTTTGTGTTCTACGTGTTTTTGTTTTGTTTATCGTCAGGACCGGGGGCAGAGTGATCCCTGAAGCCAAGGAGCTGCTGCACTACTGCCAGGACTTTTCACCTTGGACATCACACGCCCCGCACAACTGAACTGGACACTTCAGCACCTGAGCACCTGCACTTTTCACCACCCCAAAAGTGCACCCAAAGAGCTGAGAGGGACTTGCTCTATTGGGACTTATGATTTGTATTTTTGTTGCTTTGGACTGTGTTTCCCTTTTAATAAAGTTCGCCCTCTACCATTGTGGTAGAGTATTTGCACCTCTATAAGTGACTGTGACGTCTATTCCACATCCACACCCACTGCACCGTCGCATTTGGTGTCTTCGTGGGACTTGAAGAGATGGATCCGACTACCTTGGCAATGTTATTGACAGCGCTGGACCAACAGAGGGAGGATGCTGAGAGGAGGAGGGAAGCCCGGGAGGTGAAGAGGCAGGAGGAGCTCGCCGCCCACTACACTCATCCAGACGGTGGCCCAGCTGCACCAACCTGGCGCGGCGCCAGCAGCTGCAGGGGAAGATGGACTCCCCATAGGTTCGGTCCCTAAGCCGAAGCTGCAGAGGATGCTGCCGGAGGAAGACCCGGAGGCCTACCTGGTTATGTTTGAGTGTGTGGCTAGGTGGCCCCAGGTGTGGTGGGCCCTGCAACTGGCCCCCTGCTTAACAGGCGAAGCCCAGGCAGCCTACCGGGCTCTGGACAACACCGCCGCTCAGGATTACAAACTGATTAAGCAGGTCATCCTCCGGCGGTACAACTTCACCGGGAGACCTACGCCGCGGTTTCGTGAGTATCGAAGGCCTCCGGCTGCCTGCCCCACGTGGTAGCACAACAGCTGAAAGACCAATCCGACCGGTGGCTTTGCCCCACAGAAAAATCAAGCCAGGAGGTGGCCGAGCTGATTAACATCGAACAGTTCACAAGAGTGATGGGGGCAGAGACCCGGAATTGGATTGCAAAGCACCGGCCCACCACGCTGGAGGCAGCCATCGACCTGGCCGAGGCCTTTGAAGACGCGGTGTCACCCTCCTCAGCTTCAACCCCTTCCCCTCCCAAGAGTGGATCCAGCTCCCCAGCCCACCTCCGCCTTCACTGAGACCATCCTTGACACCCGTTCCAGCACGTGCCACGACGGGCCACCTCCATCCCAAACAGTGGAGGACGAGGTTGGCCCCTAGCTGGGGTATAACAGGGGGTTCTTCCCCCCCACTTGCTCAAGGGCAGCGGGACAGGTCGGCTCCCTTGGCGTCCTCGCCCCCGGTCTGCTGGAGATGCCACGAGCCAGGTCACATTCAGCAATTCTGCCCTGCGGCGATGGAGTGTGATGTGGCTTCCCACTACCCTGCTCTCGAAGCAGGTAAGTCCTGGGGAAAGGGTCAGGAGGGGCCTTGTGTCATTGCTGTAAAGATTGGCAATAAGAGTACCCACGCCTTAGTGGACTCAGGGTGTGGGCAAACTATGATTCGGTCTGCTGTCGTGGAGGGTACATCTTGGCAGCCGCATGCCCAGGTGGCTATTTTCTGTGTTCATGGAAAAACCAAGGTATATCCGACCACAAAATTATATGTGACTGTGGGAAGTCGGACAGACCGCGTAGTCGTGGCTGTCGCAGATAGTCTGCCCTATCCTGTCATTTTGGGGAGGGACTGGCCATGTTTCAAACAGCTGTTATTGGGTGAAGCAGGGCCAGCCCCGAGTAAGGTAGTAGTTGCAAAGGAGGATCGTATTGGCCAGATCTTTTCTGATGCAAGCTGAAGTGTTCTTGTCTCGCTTCCGGCCCCGAAAAACAAAACGAGAGCGACGGGCTGAGAAGTGGGAGGGGATAGCAATGAGACAAGGGTGGGGCTTGATTGGAGAAGCTTCTGTGTCTGTTAAAAGCCAAGGGAAAGGTGTAGGGGTGCAGTGTGACCTGCGGGGCTGAGTTACTGAGAACCCCAGTGCACATGCTACCATAACCCCGCTCGACATACCGAAGTTCTGGGACCGGGATGTTGACATGGCTTGGGAACAAAGTAATGACCCCACCTTAGTTAACATCCGGGCGCAGGTTTGGTCTGTCGAGGGGAAGGCTATTGATGATACACACCGCTCAGATTTCCCCACTATGTCGTATCTGGGCAGTTAATGTATAGGGTAACCCAAGCCCTGGGCACAGGTCCTCCTGTAAAACAATTATTGGTTCCGGGGGCTTTTCGAGCCGATGTGATGCGGTTGGCACACGATATACCTTTTTCGGGGCACCTCGGTTCTGAAAAGACGCTGGAGCGAATATTGGCTCGGTTTTATTGGCTTGGGGTATGTGGTGAAGTGAGGAAATATGTAGCGGAATGCCCTGAATGTCAAAAGGTGGAGCCGGGTCAAGTTCGCCCTGCCCCGCTGGTCCCACTGCCCTTGGTGGGGGTTCCCTTTGAGCTTATCGCAATGGACATAGTGGGCCCATTGATTCCCTCTGACTTAGGATATACGCATTTTTTAGTAGTGGTGGACTACGCAACGCGATATCCTGAGGCAATACCTTTGAGGTCCACTAGTGCAGCTGCGGTTGCAACTGAATTAGTAAAGATTATGTCTAGAGTAGGGATCCCCAAAGAAATTTTGACTGATCATGGGACTAATTTTATGTCTAAATATCTTGTTCAAGTGTATAAATTATTGCAAATCCACTCCATCCGCACGTCAGTTTACCATCCGCAGACTGACGGCTTGGTGGAGCGGTTCAATCAGACCTTAAAACAGATGCTGAGGCGGTTTGTAAACCAAGAGCAGAAAAATTGGGCAAAGCTTCTCCCATACCTTGCAGTGAGAGAGGTGCCACATAGTTCAACTCGGTTCTCCCCATTGAGTTGCTGTACGGAAGACAACCCCCGAGGCATTCTCGACCTAATAAGAGAAGGGTGGGAGGAGCCTCAAAATGAAACCAAAAATGTAGTCCGGCACGTAATGCTGTTGAGAGAGCGCCTACAAATAATTGGCAAACTGGCGCATGATCACTTGAAACAGGCTCAGCATCGTCAGGAGCGACATTATAACAAAAACGCACGGATTCGGACCTTTCGACCTGGGGATAAGGTGATGTTGCTCCTGCCCTCAAGCGAATCAAAGCTGTTTGCTAAATGGCAGTGCCCATATGAGATGGTGCGGGCAATGGGACAGTTCAGAGACAGGCCGGCTTGGAGAGAGGGGCGGAAAAGGAAGTCGGCCATCTTGGTGCAGGGCGGAATGACCATATTAGGGGACAAGATTACTGTGATCAGCTGTGCTGCATTAGACAACTGGCAGGTGTGCTGAGTCGCGCTGATCATGAGGTGGAGTCTCCTAGTATATAAGGGCTGTCATTCTGTAAGTGCGAGGCCTTTGAGGTAATACTAAACCTGGGTTGCTGTGCTGTGTGTTTGTTTTGTTTGTTTGTGTTCTACGTGTTTTTGTTTTGTTTATCGTTTGGATCGGGGTTAGAGTGATCCCTGACGCCAAGGAGCTGCCGCACTACTGCCAGCACTTTTCACCTTGGACATCACACGCCCCGCACAACTGAACTGGACACTTCAGCACCTGAGCACTTGCACTTTTCACCACCCCAAAAGTGCACCCAAAGAGCTCAGAGGGACTTGCTCTATTGGGACTTATGACATGTATTTTTGTTGCTTTGGACTGTGTTTCCCTTTTAATAAAGTTCGCCCTCTACCATTGTGGTAGAGTATTTGCACCTCTATAAGTGACTGTGACGTCTGTTCCACATCCACACCCACTGCACCGTCACAAGGTCTTTACGATATTAAAATTGAGTTTTTCTGTATATATATATATATATATATATATATATATATATATATATATATATATATATATATATATATATATATATGTTGCGTGCTGTGTGCTGTATCTGTAAAGCTTTAAATTACCAGCTGTCGACTGTGTATTTCCAACACACCTAATTAATAATAATAATAAAAGCTACTTACATGGAGCTGTTCTTTTATTATTTGTTTATTTAGCTGACGCCTTTATCCAAGGCGACTTACAGAGACTAGGGTGTGTGAACTATGCATCAGCTGCAGAGTCACTTACAACTACGTCACACCAGAAAGACAGAGCACAAGGAGGTTAAGTGACTTGCTCAGGGTCACACTATGAGTTAGTGGCTGAGGTGGGATTTGAATCGGGGACCTCCTGGTTACAAGCCCTTTTCGTTAACCACTGGCCCACACAGCCTCCTATGCACTCCTATTCTTCAGTTCAGGTACCTTGTGTAAAATATGAAAAATTTAAGTAATGGTAACTTTATTTTTTAAGTGTAGTTTTGTGTATTTATGTAAGTTTCACTATTTAAGTTACCTTTAGGTCATAAAATTTATTAAAAAAATAAAATACAGTGCCCCCACTCCCCGCAGATGCGGCACCAGCTTGAGGCCTCAAAAGCACTGATGTAGGTGTCCCTGCTGCCCTCCTCCTCGGGCACTCGGGCAGGCAGCACTTCCCTCGCCTGCCTCCGGGACCAGCTACTCCTCCCCTTCTTAATTTTCTTCTATATATTACTTGTACTATGATACTTGAAATGTATTTGCTTACGATTGTAAGTCGCCCTTCATAAGGGCGTCTGCTAAGAAATAAATAATAATAATATATATACAGTATATATATATTTTTTTTCAAAACTTGCACTTCTGGTCTGAGTCTCTAGGGGCGCTATCCCACTCTAACACTACATTTGACAGAACAGCCTCACTGGCAAGGCTGTTATTTAACAGGAAGGGAGATTCATTAAACAGAGCAAAACACATTAACAAAATAAAACGACGCAAGGGTCAAAATAAAATGTCTACAAAACACTCAGAGAAACGTAAATAAACAGACGGGACGAGACAACATTGAACATGAAAAAACCTCTAACCCTCACCAACATCAACTCTTATCATTCCTAATTAACACACCCGTAATCACCCTATTTATACACCTGTGGCTGGAGCTTTAATTAATCATTTATTATTATTATTATTATTATTATTATTATTATTATTATTATTATTATTATTATTATTATTTGTTTCTTAGCAGATGCCCTTATCCACGGCGACTTACAGTCGTAAACAGAAATACATTTCAAGAATCACAGTACAAGTAATAATACAATTAAGAGCAAGATAAAATACAATGACTTTGGTTCTAGCAAGTACAAGTATATGACAAAATACGATTCAATAACGGAGCAGTGTCAGTGATAGTTACATCAGGGTATAATTAAATACAAAATACTACAGATTAAATAACACTTGTGACAGATTAGAGTACTCTAAAGTACAGGATTAAATGCAGTAAAATAGGGAGCAGATAAGAACAAGTAAAGTGCATTAAGGAAGAGTGATATAGTGTCCAGAAGGAAAAGAGGAGTTCTACAGGTGCTGTCTGAAGAGGTGAGTCTTCAGGAGGCGCCGGAAGGTGGTCAGGGACTGGGCAGTCCTGACATCTGTAGGAAGGTCATTCCACCACTGTGGGGGCGAGGGTGGAGAAGGAGCGGGCTCTGGAGGCAGGGGAGCGTAGAGGAGGTACAGCCAGTCTTCTAGTGCAGGAGGTCAAGTGGGGGTGTAGGGAGAGATGAGGGTCTGGAGGTAGCTGGGTGCAGTCTGGTCAAGAGTCTGTAAGCGGTGATCGGGAGCCAGTGGAGTGAGTGATTTATTCATGAAAAAACCTCTTCCTAATTAACACACCCGTGATCACCCTATTTATACAACTGTGGCTGGAGCCTTAATTAATCATTTATTCAATTCACGGCTCCAGCAACATTTCCATGTGTTTTGACAGGGAGAAATGTATCCCCCTCCCTACCAATCCATTATTCCCCACACAACACACACACACATGCACAGACAGGGTTTTCGTCCTGCCACACTTACCTAAATCTTTAATATCCTTGCTCCTTGTCCCGGGTATTCCTTGGTGCAATGTTACCATCTTTGATGTGTACATTCTCAAGTCTTTCTTAAATATGCCAGTTTCAGCTTTTTTTTTTGTTTGTTTTGACTTTTTACAAAAATATTTATCGTTGATTCTTTTAGTCCCAAATTAATTCTTCGGAATTGTCTTCTGCATTATTTGGGTCAAAGGATCATGTAAAAATGTGTTTTAATGCACCAAATTCAGCTACTGTTTCTACCTGGTGGCCATCTTGGATTTGAGTTATTCCCTCTACTAACTTTGAGCCTTCATATTTTTATACATATACACTTGAGGAGGCTGTGTGGTCCAGTGGTTAAAGAAAAGGGCTTATAACCAGGAGGTTCCCGGTTCTAATCCCACTTCAGCCACTAACTCATTGTGTGACCCTGAGCAAGTCACTTAACCTCCTTGTGCTCCGTCTTTCGGGTGAGACGTAATTGTAAGTGACTCTGCAGTTGATGCATAGTTCACACACCCTAGTCTCTGTAAGTCGCCTTGGATAAAGGCGTCTGCTAAATAAACAAATAATAATAATAATGTATATGTTTACAAAGTGATCAACACTTCACCAATAAAAAAAATAATAATTCAGAGCTAGATGATGGTTTTAAATTGAAAGATCAAACGTTTTAAGTGTATAAGCAAGCCTCCCAAAAACACACCTCTCACTGTGGGCAGACTGTCAAGAACGGCATGGAACGGGCACAGCAATCTTTACTGCAGATATATGTGAATGTGTCAATTTTAAAGGCATGGGTTTTGCTTACATATATCAAAACACAATTATTAAAGTATTGTGATGTATTAGTCTAGTAAGAAAAGATTATTATTCATGTGCTGCAATCATTTTTACAATATATTTATGAGGTTAAAAGCCCTGTATCATAGAGGCAGCACTGACTGAAGTACTGCTCCGCCCTCCTACATCACCGTTGAAAAATGACACACTTGCCAATTTTCCAAGCGCGCATCATATTACCGCCCAAATATCTAAAAACCCAAGCATGGTCGGCTCTTGGTTTAAATAAATCTTACGTCGGCCCTGATTGGTCTAGTATTTGAAATCTCAGAGTACAGGAAATACATGTTTTTTTTCACCTTTCTGTATGTCCTATATACTAGGGCCTACACTGGCAGAAAGCTTAGACTGTCTACTTTTCATTTATTATACAACCATGAATCCAAGTCGCCAAAGACGACTAGATATGGAGCTTGAATAAGGGTAGCAACTAAAAACGCGGTGCAATGGAACCATGGCAAACGCCCATTTTGTGGTGTCATCACTGACACATCAATAAGATACTACAAGAAAAAATACATAATTTCTAAAATGGAGTTTTTTAAAAGGAAAGAAAATGTCAAAGTATGAGCATTGTGATTATTATTTATGGTTACAGAGTATTTATACTTGTAAAAAATGCAGAAAGATGTTGCTTCAATGAATAGTATTCAATTATAGTTCAGAAGTTCATTACCAGCACATAGCAGAACTCTCTATAGGCAGAATCAACAGACCCCTGGTTTGCCACCCTAATTACAGCTTCACTGATGAAATCAGCCCCCTCTTGACTTTTACTCCCAAAGTGGTATATTGATTGTTTCAAAAGGCAGCAGTTTCTGTGTACCTACCTAATTAAATAGTGAGACTTTTGTTGAAATTAATGCTAGTAGGCCTTTCACTGTTGACCAATCAATACAGTTCTTGGGGGGGTGGGGGGGCAGTACTGTAGGTGGATAAGAAACGTTTGGTAGACAAGGTTTTTCAAATTGGAAAAAGACAACTGAAAAATATAGCAATTGCCAAAATAAGAGTGCACATTTTGTACCCAAATCTCTTTGTGCCTATGTTTTAAGGGTTTTGAAGGATAGTTGATTGTGTTAAAGAAAATGCAGTATCACTAAATATAGTAATGACAACTAGTTTTGTGTTTTCAATCTAGCCAATGTGTGCCACTTTTTTTAATGGAAATTGAGAACCCAAATGGGGTACCTTTGCAGGAGCCAATCAAGCTAGTTTGGTACTGTGGTTAAGAACTCAACACTGGAATCTGAGAACAAGCAAGGGAACTTGATTGATGTCTCACAAACAACAAATACAATACTTTTATCTAGATTAACAAATTACTATAGGGAATTACAACTCAGACATAACTCAATGTACTCACACTGAACAGTATGCTGAGCTCTTCTGCTGTCTTGGAGAGCTTTGAAACCATTTCCACACATATGCACATTACAGAATCTGTAAGCCTTTTTAAAACAAATCTAGGGAATTGTCTCGCTGACGTTTAGATGTTTATTTGAATAATGGCTCCACTAAATTGAAGCATTCAGCAGATATATTTCATACTGAACTTTAGTGTTATCGTTGTAAGATGCCATGCTGATTTACGATGTTGTTGATGCTGCAATTTGTTGATGCAGATTTGGATGTATCTGGCTTTATAATTGTGTTTGGTACATTGAGACATTGAGATATTAGATTTATACAAAAAATTATAAATGCATGAAACATGGATTTATTTATACCCCATTCTCTTTTATTTTTGCTTATACTTGTCTATAATTTGCATTCTTAAATATAGAAGAAGATACATTTTATAAAAGTATTTCGCATATCTGCCACTGCTTTTTATTTTTAATAATAATAATAATAATAATAATAATAATAATAATAATAATAATAATAATAATAATAATAATATATGGGATACACCCAAGTGAACACAATGAGGCTGTATTTGTTGCACTGGAGCATTGTCAGGCACTATAACCCTCTCAGGGACAATAGTTTTCCCCTATACAACTCAACTCCAGTCCATATTTGTAATATATTGTAACAAAGGGCTGGCACTTGGACTTTGTTATTGTGTGTGCATCTTTGGAACTGTGCTTGAACTGTGCAGGACTGTATTACCTTACATAACTAGCATTCCCACCCACAGGAATGCTCCCCTGCTTGCAGCCCCACTCCCCTGCTTGCAGCCCCACCCTCTGCTTGCAGCCCCAATCCCCTGCTTGCAGCCCCACTCCCCTGGTTGCAGCCCCACTCCCCTGGTTGCAGCCCCACGCCCCTGGTTGCAGCCCCACTCCCCTGGTTGCAGCCCCACGCCCCTGCTTGCAGCCCCACTCCTCTGTTTGCAGCCCCACTCCCCTGGTTGCAGCCTCACTCCCCTGGTTGCAGCCCCACGCCCCTGGTTGCAGCCCCACTCCCCTGGTTGCAGCCCCACGCCCCTGCTTGCAGCCCCACTCCTCTGTTTGCAACCCCACTCCTCTGTTTGCAGCCCCACTCCCCTGCTTGCAGCCCCACGCCCCATTCTGGAGTATTGATGGGACTTTGCACTTGTGCTGACTACTACCAAGCACAGGGAAGGATGGCCCGGGAATCATTGAGCTAGGGGAGGGGAATGAATAACAGCTTACTGATTGGCCAGGGTTAACATTGTTGCAGAGTTAAGGGTGGCAGCCCCTGATTGGCAGATGTTCAACCACAATGTTGCAATGTTGATTGGGTTGTGGGCTATTAAAGATTCCACCTGCGAGCTAGCCGGGATTGGGGGATTCAAGCGAACATCTGTCTGTTGCTGAATAAAAGAACTGGTGTATGGAGAATACCTGCTTTATGCTTCTTTATAAGTGTGTGTGTAATATATACAGTACTGTGCAAAAGTTTTAGGCAGGTATGAAAAAATGCTGTAAAGTAAGAATGCTTTCAAAAATAGACATGTTAATAGATTATATTTATCAATTAACTAAATGCAAAGTGAGTGAACAGAAGAAAAATCTAATTCAAATCCATATTTGGTGTGACCACCCTTTGCCTTCAAAACAGCATCAAGCATCAATTCTTCTAGGTACACTTGCACACAGTTTTTGAAGGAACTCGGCAGGTAGGTTGGCCCAAACATCTTGGAGAACTAACCACAGTTCTTCTGTGGATTTAGGCAGCCTCAGTTGCTTCTCTCTCTTCATGTAATCCCAGACAGACTCGATGATGTTGAGATCAGGGCTCTGTGGGGGTCATACCATCACTTCCAGGACTCTTTGTTCTTCTTTACGCTGAAGATAGTTCTTAATGACTTTCGCTGTATGTTTGGGGTCATTGTCATGCTGCAGAATAAATTTGGGGTCAATCAGTTGCCTCCCTGATGGTATTGCATGATGGATAAGTATCTGCCTGTACTTCTCAGCATTGAGGAGACCATTAATTCTGACCAAATCCCCAACTCCATTTGCAGAAATGCAGCCCCAAACTTGCAAGGAACCTCCACCATGCTTCACTGTTGCCTGCAGACACTCATTTGTGTACCGCTCTCCAGCCCTTCGGCGAACAAACTGCCTTCTGCTACAGCCAAATATTTCAAATTTTGACTCATCAGTCCAGAGCACCTGCTGCCATTTTTCTGCACCCCAGTTCCTGTGTTTTCGTGCATAGTTGAGTCGCTTGGCCTTGTTTCCACGTCGGAGGTATGGCTTTTGGCCGCAAGTCTTCCATGAAGGCCACTTCTGACCAGACTTCTCCGACAGTAGATGGGTGTACCAGGGTCCCACTGTTTTCTGCCAGTTCTGAGCTGATGGCACTGCTGGACATCTTCCAATTGCGAAGGGAAGTAAGCATGATGTGTCTTTCATCTGCTGCAGTAAGTTTCCTTGGCCGACCACTGCGTCTACTGTCCTCAACGTTGCCCGTTTCTTTGTGCTTCTTCAAAGAGCTTGGACAGCACATCTGGAAACCCCTGTCTGCCTTGAAATTTCTGCCTGGGAGAGACCTTTGCTGATGCAGTATAACTACCTTGTGTCTTGTTGCTGTGCTCAGTCTTGCCATGGTGTATGACTTTTAACAGTAAACTGTCTTCAGCAACCTCACCTTGTTAGCTGAGTTTGGCTGTTCCTCACCCAGTTTTATTCCTCCTACACAGCTGTTTCTGTTTCAGTTAATGATTGTGTTTCAACCTACATATTGAATTGATGATCATTAGCACCTGTTTGGTATAATTGTTTAATCATACACCTGACTATATGCCTACAAAATCCCTGACTTTGTGCAAGTGTACCTAGAAGATTGATGCTGTTTTGAAGGCAAAGGGTTGTCACACCAAATATGGATTTGATTTAGATTTTTCTTCTGTTCACTCACTTTGCATTTAGTTAATTGATAAATATAATCTATTAACATGTCTATTTTGAAAGCATTCTTACTTTACAGCATTTTTTACACCTGCCTAAAACTTTTGCACAGTACTGTATATATATATATATATATATATATATATATATATATATATATATATATATATATATATATATACAGTACTGTGCAAAAGTTTTAGGCAGGTGTGAAAAAATGCTGTAAAGTAAGAATGCTTTCAAAAATAGACATGTTAATAGATTATATTTATCAATTAACTAAATGCAAAGTGAGTGAACAGAATTAAAATCTAAATCAAATCCATATTTGGTGTGACCACCCTTTGCCTTCAAAACAGCATCAAGCATCAATTCTTCTAGGTACACTTGCACACAGTTTTTGAAGGAACTCGGCAGGTAGGTTGGCCCAGACATCTTGGAGAACTAACCACAGTTCTTCTGTGGATTTAGGCAGCCTCAGTTGCTTCTCTCTCTTCATGTAATCCCAGACAGACTCGATGATGTTGAGATCAGGGCTCTGTGGGGGCCATACCATCACTTCCAGGACTCCTTGTTCTTCTTACGCTGAAGATAGTTCTTAATGACTTTCGTTGTATGTTTGGGGTCGTTGTCATGCTGCAGAATAAATTTGGGGCCAATCAGATGCCTCCCTGATGGTATTGCATGATGGATAAGTATCTGCCTGTACTTCTCAGCATTGAGGAGACCATTAATTCTGACCAAATCCCCAACTCCATTTGCAGAAATGCAGCCCCAAACTTGCAAGGAACCTCCACCATGCTTCACTGTTGCCTGCAGACACTCATTCGTGTACGCTCTCCAGCCCTTCGGGCGAACAAACTACCTTCTGCTACAGCCAAATATTTCAAATTTTGACTCATCAGTCCAGAGCACCTGCTGCCATTTTTCTGCACCCCAGTTCCTGTGTTTTCGTGCATAGTTGAGTCGCTTGGCCTTGTTTCCATGTCGGAGGTATGGCTTTTTGGCCGCAAGTCTTCCATGAAGGCCACTTCTGAACAGACTTCTCCGGACAGTAGATGGGTGTACCAGGGTCCCACTGTTTTCTGCCAGTTCTGAGCTGATGGCACTGCTGGACATCTTCCGATTGCGAAGGAAGTAAGCATGATGTGTCTTTCATCTGCTGCAGTAAGTTTCCTTGGCCGACCACTGCGCTCACGGTCCTCAACATTGCCCGTTTCTTTGTGCTTCTTCAAAAGAGCTTGGACAGCACATCTGGAAACCCCTGTCTGCCTTGAAATTTCTGCCTGGGAGAGACCATGCTGATGCAGTATAACTACCTTGTGTCTTGTTGCTGTGCTCAGGCTTGCCATGGTGTATGACTTTTGACAGTAAACTGTCTTCAGCAACCTCACCTTGTTAGCTGAGTTTGGCTGTTCCTCACCCAGTTTTATTCCTCCTACACAGCTGTTTCTGTTTCAGTTAATAATTGTGTTTCAACCTACATATTGAATTGATGATCATTAGCACCTGTTTGGTATAATTGTTTAATCATACACCTGACTATATGCCTACAAAATCCCTGACTTTGTGCAAGTGTACCTAGAAGAATTGATGCTGTTTTGAAGGCAAAGGGTTGTCACACCAAATATGGATTTGATTTAGATTTTTCTTCTGTTCACTCACTTTGCATTTAGTTAATTGATAAATATAATCTATTAACATGTCAATTTTTGAAAGCATTCTTACTTTACAGCATTTTTTCACACCTGCCTAAAACTTTTGCACAGTACTGTATACATACATACATATTCAAACTTGCTGACATTCATTCAAGATGATTTATTTTGCCTCATGTGTCTGTCTTGGTGCGTAGCCTGAATCTGATTTACTGTGCCCATTCTGCTTCACTTTGGTAAGCAAGTTGTTTGGTTGCTCAGAAAGATGGATTGCTTTTTAATTCTGTCTTTGGTGTGTATGAACCATATTAAAATACTGTATTTAAAAATTGAATGTTCTTAGTCATTTTAAATGTGATGGTTAATTAACATCTTATCACACCAGTAATGCATAAAAAAGATGCACAGCTTATGATTAATGTCTCTGTTGCTATTAAAGTACATGGTGCAAAGAACATAACTCCCATAAATATAACGTTATATGTGGTCATTTTGTATCACATTTTGTTGTATGAAAAGGGTAATTTATTTTAAGCTATTACTGAAGAAAACTTATCAAACACTCCTTGCAGATAATTGAACGCTATGTAAGGTCGCATGAAGGAATGAAGTCAAAATTGAAAACAAATCAGTCATAAGAACAGCAGTAATTTGTACTCAAATGCGAGCCAATGTGTTTAGAATATATATATATATATATTATAGTCATTGTTGAAAAAAAAACCAGCTCAAACTCCCAGAAGCAACTCAGATATGTTTAAGTACAACATGGAAGAGAGTGCAAGTTTTACTATTAACAAATAAAAAAAACAATTTCAAATCAAATACATTTAACATAATGTGTGCATCTTTCATATAGGAGAATGTGTGACCAACGAAGTGATGGTAATACACAGTAGATTTCTTGAAATTATTTTGTTAGCTATAATTTTAATCACATGTAATTACATAATCTTTGGTTTAACATGTCTATTTCAGCACATATTTATATATGATTTGTATATTTATATATGATTTGTATTGTATTAACCCCCCAGCTGCTTAATCCCGCGATTTCCACGTGGAGCACAAGCGAGTCAAAATGTGTCACTCCCATGAGAATAGCGTGCAGAGGGTTTTATGTGCAGCTGCAAAGTTTAACAAGTCTTTTCAACGTGTTACACTAAATAAATAAGCAGACTGTATCCCACTATAGTCTGCAGTTTTGTTTTTCATTGGCAGATGGCAGCAGTCCCTAAGAAAGGTGCTTGACAGACCAGCCCATCCATAGATAGCACAGCTGGGAGTAAAAAATAGACACTAGCTAGCTACAGAGAATGAGATGAGTGTATTTATTTCTTTGTTGATGTTACAAGGGGTTGTAGGGAACCGATTTATTCTGCTGAATGCCAATTTTTGACATGGATATTGACAAAATAAATGGGCAGCTGGGTGGTTAATTGTGACCATTTTACAATTCTCTTTAGATGGCGGAAAAGGGGTAAATCATTAAGGCTCTCCCTGTAATTTAGCAACCAGAAAAAGGTTCCTGTTTATCTTGGGATCAGGATAAGATCTGGTTGCTTTTTTAGTTCAAAGAGCCCTTTGATCTCGGGCATATTACCCTTGTTTTCAAAGTGCTGTTTCCACTGTAAAAGCGGATTTGAGCATAGGTGTTAAACACGATCAAGCCCAACAGAAGCCAGTTCTCACAGCAGACAGCTTGTGCTGGTGCAAGGCAGGGGGGCTGGCTTTATCCTGCATTTAAATCTCTGTAGATCTGTATTTTGGGGCTCTTATCAAACTCTCACTGACATGCACTGAATATTGAAGAGTCCTGCAGGTTTTCCACTTAGAGTATTGTTTGTTTCAAGACTGTGCCTGCAGTTTGCCTGTGATTATGTTCTGTACTGTATCTTTGGATTTTCCTTTGTTCCGGAATTAAACTGTTTTGATTGAAGACACTACAGAAGGAACATAAGACCCTGCAGAATATGCAATATAAAGATATCAGGACGTATGACTTTCCTCTACAGGAAACAACCACTGTAATCGCTTAAATAAGCCAAGGCTGAGGGACCATATTTGTCCCTGTAACAGGGCGAGGAGCCCTGTACATTGATTTGTTTATTTATTTTTAGAACGGGGTCTCCCCCTCCACCCCTGTGTTTCATGATTTATTGTATGTATATATGACGACGAAGCGCCGCGTGTTTTGTTATTGTTTTGTTTTTATTTAAAATGTGTTCTGACAGAGGCGAGGTTGGGTACTCGTCCTCTGCCAGGAATAGTTAAAAATCTCATGCAGAAGGTGGCCATCTCCCGAATTATTTAAGTGATTAATTTGTTGCTGATCAGGAGATGGTCACCTGTATAAAAACCTGCAGCTCTCTGCAGCTCTCGGAGGAGGAACGAGAGCGGCAGAGCCAAAAAGAAAAGAAAAGTTATAAAAAAATACAGGATCAGTGAAAGCGATTGCCCAGCCTGACCGGTATTGTTTAGTTTTGTGTTCGTGACTGTGGCAATGTGGCCACGCCCTTGTGCGTAGTTTGTGTTATATGTTACGTGTTGTGTGTAAATGTTGGTGTATAGGCATTGGTACATGGGATATAAGCGGGTCTGTGTTTCACGTGTGTTTAAAAATGTAGAATTGTATTTAGGCACGAGGATGGCACATCACTTCACGTGCATTTAAAGTATGTAATATGTGAGCACGAGGTTGCACTTAATTAATTCACGTGCTGGGATTCAAGTGAATAATTAATTAGTAATTGAATCCCAGCACAACAGTATATATAGATGCACGTTTCACTCACTCGGGGTTGGGTGTTCGAGAGTGGAGAACGGGTGTGGAGAGGAGGTTAAAGAAAATATAATAAGAATAATAATAAGTGTTTTACTCACCGTATTTGTTTGTCTCTGTGCACCGTTTGTTAAGTGTTAGTTCGTTTTGTTTGTCTGTTTATTTTGGCGTAAGTGCCGTGTCCTATTTTCAATTCTGTTTGTTAAACCTTTTTATTTATTTGTTATTAAATGCTGAGTGCAACCATCGCACTCAGATTTCTCTCATCATCACCGTCTGTCTGTGTGTTTCTCTCTCTGGTCTGAGTTCCTCCCTGCAGCCTGCCTGTCACAGTGACTTATTATGTTTAAACTTTTATTTTGCTCTGTGAGCACAGTGGTTTTGTTTAAATATTTTATTTATTTTTGTATTATTTAAAATAAACGGTGCTCGCTGCGCCTTTTGAACTGCAGTACTGCCTCTGTCTCTTCTTGCATCTGGCCTGACGTCACCACACACACCATCCTGTCACAGTCCCCTAAATTTAATTTTAGTTGAGATCTAGCAATCCCTTTCCGGATGGCCTAAGAAAGCACTTTGATTCAAGAGGTCATGAATATGTTACAGATCCCAGCAATGCATGTGTTACAGATCCCAGCAATGCATTCGTCAGGTCCCTGCAACCGAATAATTTTGAATGAGTGGATGCTTTTAATTTCACCTGCGCATACCACCCTTGTTTATTATTATGTGCCCTGCGGCTTGGCTTTTCTTTGTGTTACAGCGCTACCTTGTGGGTTGGAGGTTAAGCTCAAGCTCCAATATGATTGCAATATGCCACAAAATGAAAGCTGCTGCGTTCTGCTGGTAAGTATAATTACGCCTAAGACTTTACATATACTTTCAATTTTAAAATCTTACAGACAAGTATTGGAAGCCATTGCAGTGAAAACAAAACGTTATCTACATTCATTTGAACCTGTAGTGTGTTCTTCTGTCGAGTTATTATTATTAGTATTCCATATTTGATTGTTTCATCAGCATGCATATTGTGACATTGTGTACAGTATGTGAACAACCGCACAGTTATCAGATGCCTTTAGGCCCAACGGGAGAGGACTGGCTGCCATTACTAACACTAAAGATAGTTAACAGCTGCCATCATGGTAAGGTCAGGTATCTTGGTTGGTAGACAAGGGTTTACACCTGCAGGCCATTGTCTGCCAATCAAATTCCCTGAACCAACCCACCATTACTATAAAAACAAAGACCTCTGTAATGCCTTGAGGTCTAAGGCTACACCAGTCTGCTAGTGTGAGTGGGGGTAGCCAATGTGTATTAACAACTTCAGCTCCAGGACATACACATGTACGTCAAATGAAACCACTTGAAGTACCATGCCGTACCTGCGTATGTCAAGGTTTGCTGTCAATTCTATGTTTTTTTTTCAATCTCTTTGTATAGATGCCCTAAGACAGTGTTAGAATGTGATATGTGTTTTGAAGTCGGGAAGGAGAGATCGAAATCATCAGGTGACTTTATTATCCAATTGCGTTCCGTGTAAAAATCCCTATCTATCTGTGAAGACATTGAGGAGAGTTGGAGATACCACAGGAAACAATCAACGATCTAAAGTATATACATAGTATTTCATTTTATTATTTTTGCTGTTTCGCTTGTTTACCGTTATTTTATATTGGTGTTTGAATGCAAATATGGCAGCATACATCAATTCTAAGAACGGGAGCGATCAAGAGTTTGAGCCGTGTTTGGAGGATTATGAAAGCAGCGACAGTACTTGGAGTATCTTTTACAGTGCTGTGACAAAATACTGTAAAGCCATAAATATTTGTGACCAAAATATTTGGCAAATCACACCCATAAAACCTATTTTGCCCCAGAAATGTTGCCGACCTGTTGCAATATACGAAGTATGTATTGTTAGTGATTTTGTGCCAAAAATGTTTGCGTTTTTTCATCGTGAAAACGCATAATAAAAGGCTAACAGATATTTATGGATTTACAGTACTTACAAAGTACAGCACTGGATATGAAGTTGTGAAGCAACTTTCTAAGGCAAGCAGATGACTTCCAATGCCTGCGCCAGGTAGTGCTGTACATTGTTTTGTTGCAATCCCTCCCACACAAGGTGTGTGCGTGCAGGGGTTGCATGGTGGTGTGTGCGTGCAGGGGTTGCATGGTGGTGTGTGCGTGCCGGGGTTGCATGGTGGTGTGTGCGTGCAGGGTTTGCATGGTGGTGTGTGCGTGCAGGGGTTGCATGGTGGGTGTATGCCTGCAGGGGTTGCATGTTGTGTGTAGATGTGTGTGGGGGGGGAATTGGGGTGCAGTTTTGGCGTGAAGGACGTAGGGTCGGAGGGAGCGAGGGGATATAAGGGGGTGTGTGGAAAAGACCGGGAGATTGGGGGAGACAAGATTGTGAGGGAAGGTTGTGTTTGGGGGGAAAGGATCAAACAAACCAAATAACTACTTACAATCTTTTTATTTCGTTTTTGACTCCCAGTTCCCTTCCCTCACTTTATGATTTTATTTTATTAATTGATTCTTGTATAAAAATAAACGGCTTGCGCCTTTAACTTGGCTTCAGTCTCATTTCTGTCCCAGAAGAATCCAAAAACACTACAATATATTGTGGCAGGGCAGGGCCCTGCCTGTAAATAAAGTGGGTGTTTGTTTGTGTTTTGGTGGTGGTTGGCAGGGATGGGGTTAATTCCTATCCCTGCCAAAAACAGGTGAGAATGTGGCTGCTCCCAAATAAAATAATTGGTGGTAATTGGGAGCAGCCACATCCTATAAAAGAGAACCAGAGGCTCCATTAGAGAGAGACTACCAGGGAGCTGAACAGAGAAGGTACAGTGTTTGGAAATTATGCTTGAAGAAGTGTTTGCGTTTGTTGACCAGTAAACAGCTTAGCTGTCCAGTGATAGTTTAGAACTGAAAAGTTTAGTTAAGCACTCCTGGGAGGAGTTAGGTTTTTGTTAAGTTTTTGAAGGAGTTAGGTTTTTGCGCTACACTGCAAGTTTCTATGTGTCTGGGTCATATTTAAGGGCAACTACTTTACTAGATATAGATATAGATATAGATATAGATTATCGGGCCACTATAGTTAGGGTTGAGTAGGCAGTTTAATGTTAAACCCCAATTTCTGTACTTTAATAACTCTGAACCCATTCATTGGATTTGCATGAAAATGTGGATGTGTGGTCCCTTTGGTTAGATCTCTTGATGTGGGCCATTTTGTTCTGCTCAGATATGCGGATTCTGAGATCCAGATGGTGAAAAAAAATTAAAATAAATCTGTATTTTTTGCTGGGTTTTTTTGTCAGCTCCAGCTTCAAAATGGTTTGGAATTTGTTTGACAATTTTAGGGTAGAAGGGAACTGGTCCAGAATTGTGTCTTTTTATGGTTTGGTGAAAAAATATTAATCTGTTCCTGAGTTATAGGGATTTGAAAATTTTGTCTCTAAGCATGCTCAGTACAGCTCTTGTGGTTAGATGTTTGATCTCGAAAAAGGAAGAGGCGGACATTTTTTTCAGTTGCAAAAAAAAACCTGAAACTGCCTGAATGATATATCTTTAGTAAACCATGACATGTCTGTATATAATTGGGACTCCATAAGATTGACTGTAATGCTATCTTTTCATTTTGCGATTTTGTCAGTGTCGACACACCAAAACTGGAGTTATTTGATCTGTGGATGTGAAAACCACATCATTACGTGCATGACAACTGCATAATCCAAAAAGTCGCAGTTTTTTAATGTGACTTCATTTACTTATATACTCTAGGGCAGGGGTGTCAAACATACGGAAAAAAACACACATATTCCACGGAATATCGTTGAAAAATATATTTTTTATTCAATAAGGTATAGGTAAAAATAAAAATTGAAAAAAAAAAATCACAAAATATAAATAGATGCAGATCCATTTTTTTTTAATTTAACACTGACCAAAAGATAAAGACAAAGAATAATGACTGCTACTGCCGCTTCCTGATACCGGAGACCTTTGCTTGAACCAGCGCATCAACATCTGGAGGAAATGACTGGGCTGAGAATATCTGGAGTAACGAGTTAAGGTGTGTGAGTTAGTTGAGAACTAAATTTAGTTTTGTTGATATTTATGACAGAGAAAGCTTGCTGCTTCTCAGGACACACTATTTCAGCAGCTTTTAGCAGCATTTCTTCAAAAACTCCATCAGAAAACAGTTTTGAAGAAACAGCTATTTTGTGGGCAATCACATACTGTAGCTCGCCTTAACAGCAGCATGACTTATGCTACAAGCATTAGTAAACATAGATTATTGCTTTTTCAATGACTGTGCCAGTTCAGAGTATTTATCTTCATGTAACTTTACTGTGTATTTGTCATATTTCTTGCCATGGTTTGCTTCATAGTGTAATGTTGACAGCCACATGCTGCTTACAAATTAAGCATGTTGGCTAAGCTTTCCATTCACATCCAGAAAGAGATACGAAATTCCCCATTTGTCTTGAAACACACGGCACTCTTGGTCCACCTTTCTCTTCACAGATAAAGACATGAAGACACTTCTCATTACTTACAAATTAGAATGAAAACCCTTTTTCTGGTATCACTGGTGTCTTAACTCGAACCCGATGATGCACTGCCATCTCTGCCGACAATTTGGCATGTTTACAAGAGTCGATGGTGAGTGAAATAATCACAATATATTCTATTTAGGGGAATGTAAATATGCTATGTATGATCAGTTTTGTTAAATACGCTAATTTTTAGGTTTTGGGTTTGTCTTTGTGTTTTTATAACTGTCAGTCGGCCCGCGCCAAGCACCAAGGTATCGGATCAGGCCCGCCATACGAAACGAGTTTGACACCCCTGCTCTAGGGTAAAATTACTCTGGTAGACTCGAAACTAGCCCATGAGGTGGATTAGTTAGGTACACTAAACACCCGAGATATTTGACTGAGTTTGTCAGTACCAAAGTATATCTGAGGCACGAGGAGTTGTGAACAGCAGCATTGTAACTTAAACTGAGTTACGAAAACATATACTGATTTCAATAAGAGTAGTGATTAGCTACATATATTAATTATATACTGTATTGAGTAGCTACTAATGTGTGTTTCTAAGTGTTTGGTGGCTACCTCTAATCAAGTTGAGAGTGTATTTCTCGCACACACTTTACTGTGTCCGACGGGCCCACGAGTGAAGTGAGCCGGGACTGTCATACAAATGCAAGAGAGAATTCGCACAACTTGATTACAGGTAGCCATCGCCCATTTATAAACGTGTTATAACTCCTTAAATCGAAATAAAAATTAGTCAAAAAGCTGGTAATGCATTGAATTTGTTTATGTAGATTCTGTTGTGGTTTAGACATTTAGAATTCTTTGTCATTGACATTCTGAGTGAAAGAGCTACACTCTCAGCGAGTGTCAAGTGTAGTTCCTGTTAATAGGTTCCAATGGGGATGTGACTTATAATGCACAAATATTCTAATAAATATTCTGTATTGTTCTATTTCTTTCAAAAACCTCTCTTCACAAAACAAATATAGAAGCAATAATACTTTTTGGAAATTAGGCACACCAGAGATACCAGATGTTGCTGTTCCAGCCCTTACCAGGGTAACCTCCATGCCAAGACTTATCGCCCTGTTAGGAAACAGTAAGGGAATGGTTACCATGCGTCTCTGGTGTCTAGTAGCCTGTTTTTACAGAGCTTTTTCTAGTCCAAAGATTCCAATCATTCGTGGCTTGGAAACCCATTGCATACACTGACCTGGCTCTGTATAAAGTGCCTCCCACTCCTATTTCTCTGCTCAGTTTCCAACAGTGCTGTTAGCTCCTGGTCTGTTTCCGCTCCTGGTCTGTGTTCTGTGCTTTAGCCATTAAGCCACAAGCAGGCCCCAGTCTACTATATCACAATCTGAGTTGAATGTTTGACCCAAATGGGAAAAATTATTGCCGACCAGCACGCACTGAAAACTTAAACATGAAGATCAAGTAAACAAAAAAACTACAATCAATTTTAACTTCTCAATACATGAAGGCTAGCTACTTTTGACAGCCCTCTTCTATAATTAGCAGTGCTCAGTTGGATTCAGAAGTGGAGATTGATTGGGCAATGAAACCAAACAAAAAATCCTGATGCATCCATCCATTGTGTCGAAACATAATTTTAATTACATGAGAGTAGCTTTTTATATACCAAGACGTAGCTTCACTGTAATATATTATAATGAACCTATATGGTAACAGTGTCCTGGGAGACAGTCAGCATGGTTTTAGGAAAGGGAGATCGTGTCTAACTAACCTGCTTGATTTTTTTGAGGATGCAACATCGACAATGGATAATTGCAAATGGTTTATTTAGATTTCCAGAAAGCTTTTGACAAAGTCCTGCATAAAACTTTAATTCTCAAACTGAATGCAGTAGGGATTCAAGGAAATGCATGCACATGAATTTGGGAGTGGGTAACATGTAGGAAACAGAAAGTACTGATTACCGGAGAAACCTCAAAATGGAGCGAGGTAACCAGTGGTGTACCACAGGGATCAGTATTAGGTCCTCTGCTATTCCTAATCTACATTAATGATTTAGATTCTGGTATAGTAAGCAAACTTGTTAAATGTGCAGACGACACAAAAATAGGAGGAGTGGCAAACACTGATGCAGAAGCAAAGGTCATTCAAAATGATCTAGACAGCATTCAGAACTGGGCAGACACATGGCAAATGACATTTAATAGAGAAAAGTGTGAGGTACTGCATGCAAGCAATAAAAATGTGCATTATGAATACCATATGGGAGATACTGAAATTGAAGAAGGAATCTATGAAAAAGACCTAGGAGTTTATGTTGACTCAGAAATGTCTTCATCTAGACAATGTGGGAAAGCTATAAAAACAAGATGCTCGGATATATTGTGAAAAGTGCTGAATTTAAATCAAGGGAAGTGATGTTAAAACTTCACAATGCATTAGTAAGACCTCACCTAGAGTATTGTGTTCCGTTCTGGTCACCTCATTACAAAAAGGATATTGCTGCGTAGAAAGAGTGCAAAGAAGAGGGACCAGAATTATGCTGGGTTTAAAAGGCATGCCGTATGCAGACAGGCTAAAAGAATTGAATCTATTCAGTCTTGAACAAAAAGTCTTGAACTACGCGGTGATCTGATTCAAGCATTCAAAATTCTAAAAGGTATTGACAATGTCGACCCAGAGGACTTTTTGACCTGAAAAAGAAACAAGGACCAGGGGTCACAAATGGAGATTAGATAAAGGGGCATTCAGAACAGAAATAGGAGGCACTTTTTTACACAGAGAATTGTGAATGTCTGGAACCAACCCCAATAATGTTGCTAAAGCTGACACCCAGGGATCTTTCAAGAAGCTGCTTGATAAGATTCTGGGATCAATAAGCTACTAACAACCAAACAAGCAAGATGGGCTGAATGGCCTCCTCTTGTTTGTAAACTTTCTTATATTCTATGTTCTTATATGAGCCTTCAGTACTGGCACCAGGGATCAACCAAAGTGCGGCCTCCGTAGCAGCTCATGATGGCAACCGTCTGGAATGGGCTGTGTGGGGCACTTTGCAAAGATCATCAGGTGGGCACCTTCTCTGTTTCATCGACAAGCCTGCTGGCATCCCAGCACCATCCCCCCTCCATCCCCCACCCAACCTAGCCCAGCCAGTTTACTTACCTCAGTAAACTTTAGTTCTTTTAGTTTCTCCTCTAGCTCTGTCTCAACAGATTTAAGTTTGTCTTGCTTTTCCTTTGCAGTTCTTCTCATACTGTTTGATTTATAAATGAAATTTAGCTGTCCAGTGCTTCAGCTTTTTCTGCGTCTATCCATTGATTTTGAGGACTTGCACATCTTTATCCATGCACTTCTTTCTTGCCTTAATGTTTGAAACCTCCTCCATCAAGGATCTTTTCTGAAAATGTTTTCTTCTGAGCCTTCTTTGCCTGCATTGGCTCGAGAGGTATGATTTGTACTTCTGCCTAGCACCTGCTTCTGAAAGGAGCAGCTCTTTGGAGTAACTGATGTTAAACACACCTCCCACACTACGAACAATGATCATTAATGATACACTGTGCTATTAGGAATTGCTAAGCAAGATTTTCTACCATCACCTCTTTGTTCACTGAGAAGCCATGCCATGCCAGCTTTGTTGGCCACAGCTGCTTTCTGGGATGCAGCCTGCTTCAGTCAGTAGCCACAGAAAGACTTGCACTGCATTTGAAATCCAACTGTTGTTTACCGATTTGCTTCTTTCCTTTGCGCTCCATCAGAATTCTTCCTGTAACAAAGCCACCCTTCAGTTTGGATATATCCATGTGGTTCTTTGAGTTTTGGGTTGCCAGTTTTCTAGACTTTCACTGCTGATGTTGCATCTTTCATTATTTCAGGCTTGATGAACCTTTCAATCAGTACATTGATCAAAGAAGCAATGTCACTGGAGAAAAAAGGTAGTATGGGTTTGTCTGGCTGGTAAAATGTCAAGACTGGTTTGATTTCTCTAGCAATCAAGAACAAGTTGAGCTTGGCTGTGGATAAAACATATTGGATAACTGTCTGGACATACTTACATTATTTGTTGTTTGGCTCTGCAGCTTGTCCAGATTTTGCTGCACTGATATACTGTTCAACATAAGGCATGTGTGAAATATTAGACCCAGACACAGGAACTGCAGTTTAAGTGCTTTTCATGCACATTTATTACACAAATAACACAACACAGGAACAATCAAAAGTTCAAACAAAACACCCCAAACTCTTCTTCAAAATAAACTCAATATAAGACCAAGCTACAGCTATCACAGTGCTCACTCTCTCTCCTCCACTCTCTCCTACACACTCTCACCAAGAAACACTATTTCTCCTCTTTTATACCATGTGGTCAGGGGTTGATTGACAATCAATCAATCAATCAATCACCATCTGGTCACATTCCACACTCCTCCATTCGCACAATTAAACCATCAATCACACATTTAAACATTACCCATCACCACGTGGCTGTGCAAATGGTGGCCATCTTGGTTACAGGCTGCCTCTTCACCAAGATGGCTGCCAGCCACCAAACACACACACACACTAGAGTCCTGCACCGGGTTGGTTACCCGCGGGTGACCCACAAAAGTGGGTCGGGTTTGAGACGGAATGTGAACTTTTTCGCAGTTTGTGGTTTGGGTTTGGGTCAAAAAAATGAATTTTTTGGGTCTGAATTTGAATCACCAAAAATGTTTTCTGTCTTTCACCACATGTCTGTAACCTTTTCCCAAATAACGTATCAGAAGGTAAATATACCGGTGTTTTCTGCACTAAAGCAGGAGGTGATTAGGGAGGAGTCAGCTGACTAAACAGTGTTCTCGCTTGTTTGATACGTTGCAAGATCCTTTTATTACGACTGCTTGGTGATATTAAAAATGTCTGTGGATGAGGTGAAACAAAAGATAGCATAGGGTTTATATCATGTAGTGGATAATAGTTTGAGAAGTAAATCAGAAGTTTGGAATTCTTTTGGAATCATAGCGAATAAAAATAATGAACATGTTACTGGATTCGTTGCTTGTAAAACATTATGTTTTTGTGTACGACAGCCACAAAACTGGTACATCTCTGCGAAAGCACAGGTTAGCTCCCTTTCAACTGGTGGCACGAAAGGAATAGACAGGTATTTTATAGTAAAGTAAGTAGAGATTGTTAATGTTAAATTGGGCAGAAATGTGGTTTGGGCTAAAACATTATTATGCCCGAGACTTCCTAAATACTGAAATTAGAGAAATTTAAAAAAAAACACAGTAACCTTTGTTGGATTACCCGCATCTTCTTCAGCCAAGATATGTATTCCTGTTTCTCCAACCAACTGTCACTAAATACACACTTCCCCCGCATTTTAACATAAATTAGGCCGACAACCTTGACACTATATTCACACAACCAGAAAGACTGACGGAAGGATTCTGGTATGCATTGTAATAGTATGAACACGGTACAATAATATAACTCTCACCTATTATTTATTTATTTAGCAGACGCCTTTATCCAAGGCGACTTACAGAGACTAGGGTGTGTGAACTATGCATCAGCTGCAGAGTCACTTACAATTATGTTTCACCCGAAAGACGGAGCACAAGGAGGTTAAGTGACTTACTCAGGGTCCCACAATGAGTCAGTGACTGAGGTGGGATTTGAACCAGGGACCTCCTAGTTACAAGCCTGTTTCTTTAGCCACTGGACCACACAGCCTCCTATAGCACCACACAGCCACCTCGGGTATAGCCAATATTTGAACAGTAATTTATGTCATTGACTTTTTGGCGGGAGTCGATATCATTAGATTTATGGGGTCAAAGTTTAGGAGATAAAAATCAAGTACGTAGAGTTTTCCACAATAAAAATATATCTGACACCGCAATTAAATCACTTTCAAGCACCTTCTAGAAAAACAACTCATTTTCAAGTAAATTTCAAGGCCTTGAATTAGCCGCTTTCAAATTCAAGCACTTTCAAGGTTTTCACGGACCAGTATGAACCCCGATTAGTATTTCTGGAAAACAAAGCTACATTACTGTCAATGAAAATGAAATATTTAAAAACGATATTACATGGTTTTACTTTGATAACCAGGTTAAGTATAGGCATTGTAATGTCCCTTATGAAAATGAAATATATTTTATAATATATTAATATTTCATAATATATGTATTGTAATATATTTCACCATATACAAATTATTGCCATTTTTGTTTTTAATTTAGTCGTCGCCAATGTTTTTTTTCCCCCAGTTTTCTCCCCAATTTGGAAAGCCCAATTGTTATTTGTATCCAGGTTCACCGCTGCAACCACCTGGCAGGGAACACGTGCCCTCTGAAACGTGCTCCTGCCAATCCGTCATTTTTTGCACTGCTGATCCACAGTGAGGCCACCAGACCTATAGTGCCGGAGGACAACACGGATCTGATGGCTCCACTGCAGAACCGCAGGCGCCCTATCGGCCACAGGGGTCGCTGGTGCGCGGTGAACTGTGGATTCCCCTGCCAACCTAAGCCCTTTCTACCCGGGCGGCGCCTGCCACTGTGCCGCCTCTAGGAATCCCCGGTCACAGTCGGCAGTGACATAGCCTGGATTTGAACCTGCAATCTACAGGCTGTAGGGAACACCCTGCACTCCATGCGGAGCGCTTTTAGTTTGGAAAAATATATTATGAAATATAAGGTAATATATGAGATAATATATTTTTATATATGGAAAAATATACTAAGAAACATGTTGTAATATATTGTTAAAAATATGCACATGTATACTATAGATATACTTACAATATACTGGAAAATATATTGTGAAATATATATACATGCATACTGTAGCGAAGCAGGGCACTTTAAAAGCACCATTGTTGGGTTATACCCAGGAATGAGACAGCCACAAGGGATTTAAGCTCTACAATGTTGTTTATTCACAAACAGACCAACATGCAACAGCTCATCAAGTAAAAACATCCACTCTGGCTCTACTGACTGCAGGAGCGAGCCCGTCCCCCACTTCTGCAGCCCCTGACGATGACATAACATAAATCCAGGAGCAACACTCAATAACAAACAACACTTCCCAATAAAAAACATTTGATAAAGCAACAACAATAAAAATGACACAATAATTAACAGCAATATAACAAACAATAGACATTTTCCCCCTAACCCTGCCTCTATATTATTATTATTTATTTCTTAGCAGATGCCCTTATCCAGGGTGATCCTTACAATTGTTACAAGATATCACATTATTTTTTACATACAATTAGATTATTTTTACATATAATTACCCATTTATACAGTTGGGTTTTTACTGGAGCAATCTAGGTAAAGTACCTTGCTCAAGGGTACAGCAGCAGTGTCCCCCACCTGGGATTGAACCCACGACTCTCCGGTCATGAGTCCAGATTCCAAACCACCAGGGGTGTAGTGCTGGGGGGTCACGGGGGGGTGCTGCTCCCGCACTTCTCATGGCCAGGGTAAGCACCGCCTCCGTACTTCACGTGTAGAATATTGAACTGTTTTGTGAATAATGTAGAGGTGAAGGGAACCTGTATTAACGCTGTGCTAAGTGTCAGCATTTTACAATTAGATGTAATAATTGGAACAGTTCTTATTTTTAGACCCATATATAAGACATTACGTAGATAATATAAGCTAAATATTTATTTAAAAGATACAACTCAATCGCAACAAACAAATAAAGGGTACCTGTGGCCTTACACATCTTTTTTTGCAAACGGATGCACTTCTGTTTCAAAACCCTAGTCTCATTCGCTGTTAAGTGACTGCAATAGGACAGTGAGACAAGCTGATTCTGGACCAAACCACTTAATATAGGAGAAGTGGGAGTGGGGGAGTGTTACGCATAGGTTTAAAAATGAAAATGACGGCGCTTTAATCATGCGTGTATTAGTGTATGAAACTGGTTGTGAAAATATGTACATTTTTTTGTTTAATTAATTATCTTTAATATAAACAGCTGTACGTCTAGTTGCTTTACAATAATACCTCAATAACCGATTGTCTGAATTTGTAATCAATTGGTACACTTAGCCCTTTCAAATACTGTAACTACTAGTGATAAACTGCGTTTGTGGTGAGTGTATGTGAAAACGGGGACTGCAGGCCGAGTGGAAGGGTTTAGAGCGGGGGGGCGGGGTGTAGATAACAGCGACCCCTCACTTCTAAATATAGCACTACACCACTGCTAACCACTACTCCACACTGTTATATACAAATGAGCTACTTGCTGCACGGATAACTGTTTTTGTTTTCAACATATTTTTTAATCTATCAGCCAAGAAGGAAATGCACAGCAGCATTTGTGATACATAGTTCACCCCCTAGTCTCTGTACGTCACTTTGGATAAAAGCAAAGCGTCTGCTAAATGAGTCATTAATAATAATAATAAGTTGAAGGTAAGAAATTCAATTCTTTGTCTATGATGATACATTGCCTTTTGTACACAGAAGATAGCGTGGAATAGTAATGCACATTTATTCCAGGCTCCGAGAACGTTTTCAAAATGATTAGTAGATGCTTGCGTGATAAAAGTTGGAAGGGGAGATACAGAGTAGGTCTGTGCATTAAACGCAAAATGGTAATGTGATTAGATAAAACCACGTAGTCCAACAGCCTGGGACAGCAAAGCATCTTGAACAGTCCAGTACCATCAAAGTGTTTTGAAATGCTATTATTAAGCTACGCCTTGAAACTTGGTGTTAGGATTTACTGTGTAACAGAGAGTTGTATGCATGTGATAACAGGATGTACATAGGATAAGATGTATAGGAGCTTAGCAAACACTGCACGGTGTGATTTATAATGTTATATAGTGCCGATTTTCATCATGGATCAAAAACAGGCTATTTCAAAATATTTAAATATATCTATTGTATACATTACATCTATTTTGAGTTAAATTGAACTTAAGTTACATTTTGCTGTACCTATATTTATCACTGAGGTCTCTCTGATGAATGCAGCATACTCTGCATTTTTTTCACTTGCAGCACTGCCTTTACTAGTATGAACTTCTTTCAGGCTTGAAAAGTGCACAAGATTGCCAGCTCTTGGTTGGTGTTCCAGTAGCTGCAGTTTCTGTTCAAAGGCCTTCACGCTATCGTATAGCTGATAAAGAAGATGCCCTTTCCCTTGCAAATGCAAATTCAAAGTATTAAAGAGATTCGTGATGTCCATGACCAAGAATGCAAGATCCAAAAGCCATTTTTCATCTAAAAATAGCTGTACATCTCCCCCTTTCTCTTCAATTAACTATTTTATTTCTAGTTGAAGGTCAAAAAATCGCTCCAGGATTTTCCTTCACTTAAACACCGAATTTCCTGGTGATAAAGCACATGTCCATATTCCGCATCCACTTCCTCCAACATCGATCTGAACTGCTGGTGATTCAGTGCTTTCAATCTGATGAAATTCACCATTTTATTCACTGTTTGCATTACCCCATTTAGTCCAATAGGTTTTGAACACAGATGCTCCTGGTGCAAAATGCAGTGGTATGTCAGAACTTTCCCTCTGCTTTCTTCCATTTTTTGACTAACTAAAGTATCAAGTTCACTCCTGCAGCCAACCATTGTCGGTGCCCTGTCACTTGTAATCCCACCCATCTTTTCCCATGCTAGTCCACACCCATCTATTACTCATGCAACGCATTCAAACAAATCAGTGCCCTTTGTATGACCATGAAGGCTCTGCATGCTAGCCAATTCTTGTGTTACTTCAACATGTTCATGAATGCCCCTTAAGAAAACCAAAAGCTGTGCAGAATCAAATGACAGTGCTCTCGTCAAGAAAACAGAAAACATAGATAAACATAGAAAAATCTTTTCTTTTTTTACAGACCTGTTGAGAAATGTCCCGGGGCATGTCTTCAATGCAACGAGTTATCGAGTTTCTTGAAAGGCTGATGTTTTATTTTCCACGGGGGACATCAAAACACATAACTTATCATTGTTGCCTGTTGTGTTGTACGCATTCCTTTTTCATATGTCCTTGGTCATGAATCCGTGTTGAACAGTTCTTTTTGTTTGATATCTGTCCATTGGATCTCTTGTGAATCCACTGTGTCTGCTGTTTTCATCTAAACTGTCAGTCAGAAACGCGTGTCAGCAAACTAATTCAGGGGTTTGGTTCATTTATCTGGTTCATTTATCAGCTATCCTGGGGCATGAACAGGTATAAGAATTTCCATGACAGACACCATCCATAAATGAGTTTTAAGCCTGTGATCCCCTACAGAAACCTGCATATGATGAAATTGAATTCAGAAAGTAGGACAACTTTGATCTTTTCAGCAATGAGGCAAGCTGCAGTTAATCATTTACTTCAATGATTCATGTTTGATATGTTCCAATTCAGCTGTCAGGGGTTATGCATAATTAAATAATCTATTTAAGAAAAAGATTAAATATGTCTTGGGGTATCTCTTAGGTAAACAATGCCGGGGTCAAAATGCATTTAGTCTTACTGTAATCTAATAAATGTTTAGGCACATTATGTTATCTGTATATAAAGCACCCATGTGGTGTTCTGGTTAGAGATTCTAGCTGTAGTCAGAGCTGCTTTCTTGAGGGCCAGGGCTAGTTAACAGCAAACATGTTAATAAATGAGCACAGCATGACCAGCAATAGCAACAGAATAGATTCAGACCAAATATCAAAGACTGTCCGGTACTACTATAGTACCATGGTACTGTGAGGAATTAACATGATGTGTGTTGGTTCATAGCATTGTGATACCACACATATGGAACATGTGACAGTGTTACCACTGAGAAACCAACAAGAATACAATGAATGTGTGTTCATATTCCCATCCACTGATGGCAGTTCCTAGTATTTCAGCACAGATGTTGAAGTTGAAGCAAAGGACCAAAGGGATCATAGGAGTCAATGGAAGTTAAAATAAATACATAAATAAATATCTAGTCATGTTAGTTTTTTTCTCTGCCCTTCATTCTGACTTGGCTGGAGTGACTATTTATTTATTTATTTATATTCAATAGCAGCAGTTTCATCCACAGTACATGTCAGTATTAAAGTTGTTGAATGTATATTTTGGGGGTCTTCATGGACTGTGACAGTCAAACAAATTTTTTTTTTAAAGTACTGTATTTGCTCCATTTCTAAAAAATAAATATAGCTTTCTTTTTACATTCAAACTGTACATTTCTTGAGGGAACTAGAAAATGTTTTATAACTTTTTTACTACTTACCGATTTCTAAGGATTATTAACAATTAACATTTATTTCTCCTGGAAATTATATGATGTGAGACTTCTCAGATGATTTCAAAGTCCCTGGCCTCATTAACCACAATATGTTGAGGTCACGGGCCGCCTCAAGCCCTGCTCTTTTAGTAATCAGTCGCTAGAGAAAGGCTGTGAAACTCTGTTTAACTCTGGATTGTAACTTGATATTTGATTCAGGGTTCAAACAGTATTCCTCTCATTGCTGTTACCTCTTGGTTCCAGTGCTTGAATAGTTTTGTGTCTCATTTTCTCTAACTCTTTGTTGTTTTGTCTGTATGTCTCTTGCTGTCTGGGTCTGTTGAGACTGAATAACTCTTTACCTCACAAATGTGCATGTTCTAAAGAAAAAGCATAATCGGGGTTCTCTAGGTAACCAAACTAACTGTGTTTAGCCCAGTAAGTCAGCCGATAGACCTTAATGATAGATACAGGATAGGAGTAATTATTTGAGAAGCTAGAATGTGCATACAGAGTGAATATAAACTAAAATAAAGTTTATTGATTTGAGGCTAGCAGAGTGAGTTGTAAACAAAGAAGGAGAAGGGTTATTACCAGATAAAGTGCAGTGATCACTTGTTCCTGTATTATGGCGTGTTGCCAAAAAAAAAAAAAAACGCTTGTGCCCTGTAGATAATGGCAACCTTTCAATCTTGCATATCTGCAATTTCAGCTTTTGTAATGAAGGACAGCTGACGCTCGACGAGTCAAATGGAAGGATCTTGCGGGCTGGATTGAATAACACTGCTATGCACAATCACATACACACATACACTGTCTGGACACTTTATTATGACCTGCACCTTATATTGGATTGACCCTGATTAAAGCTTGACACGACGCAGCATACTCCACAAGGTGCTGGGAGGTGTCTCAAGTGATGTTAATCCATTCAGTCTTAAGATTTTAGACAATCCTATCTGACCTTTTTTTCCCTGTCTGTGACCAAATGTTTATGGCAACAGCAGTCTCTCTTGGCAACCACTTTCCCTTTGTTTGCCATTTGATACACTCTGATGATCGATGTCTTGGAGCAGCCTACCAACATGACTATCATTGCAACTATGGCACATGCGCTGTCGACGTGCATCCACTATCATGCATCTTTTGATTATGAAAAATAATAATAATTATTATTATTGATTTTTGGTGGTACCCCAACCAGAAAAAAAACAACCAATTACTAAGTTCTGGAACCCCTAGCTCCTCTCCAAACCCTAATCTTATGATACACTGCATGCTAGAAACTATGCCCTTCTGTGAAAAAAACTACAAAACGAAATGATTCAATCTAACGTGACACAGACAAACTATGCCCTGTTTGCATTGAATACTTCTGTTAGTCCCTGTCTTAGGAGGCTTTATGTTGTAAATTGGTGTTGAATCAGATACATCTTTCATATGTTGCAGTGTAGGAACTCTGGTTATTCAGAATAGCTACTGGCACTGCTGTGCTGAGCCTGTCATGGGAGCATGCCATGGAAACACATTGTGAAGTAATTCTTCTCTGGATCTATAACTTTGGTGGTGGTGGCTACTGGCTATTTTAACTTGTCAGCAGATGCCTGACCCACAGGCTAGGCAGTAATGCTCCTCCATGGATTAACATGTTTTATTAATCATGGTTTTCACAACTATTAGACTGTTTAAAAAGCAGTGGCACATTTTTGGTCACATGCTGACGTAATTAGAGCATCTTATTCTGCTGTACCAAATTATTGAGACTAGTCGCAGAATTTAATTGAAGAATTTCAGGTAAGGTTGAAAACAAGTTGATGGAAGTTAGAGGGTTTTTCGAAGAGCAAAGTCTTCATTCTACATTTTGTGTATCACATAGCTGGCTGTCGGAATTGAGTGGATCAGCAGAGAGACTGACCGCTATTTTATCAATCTGAGAAAAAGCTTTGAGTTTGATCATGAGAAAAACTTTCATGATATTCAACATGGAAAACCTCTCACATAAATATATTTTAGGCATGTGTGGCAATGTGCTCCGCCCCTGTGTGCATTTCTGTGTTGTATGTTGCGTGTGGTGTGTTTAATGTTGGTGTATAGATATGGCTGCATGGGATATAAATGGGTGTGTGCAGCACGAGTTATTTAAAATGTATAATTGTATTTAGGCACGGGATTGCACATCACTTCACGTGCATTTAAAGTATTTTAATATGTGAGCACGAGGTTGCACAATTAATTCACGTGCTGGGATTCAAGTGAATAATTAATTAGTAATTGAATCCCAGCACAACAGTATATATAGATGCACGTTTCACTCACGCGGGGGTTGGGTGTTCAGTGAGTAGTGAACGAGAGAGAGAGAGAGAGAGAGAGAGAGAGAGAGAGAGAGAGAGAGAGAGAGAGAGAGAGAGAGAGAGAGAGAGAGAGAGAGAGAGAGAGAGAGAGAGAGAGAGAGAGAGAGAGAGAGAGAGATAAATATTTATAACAATTGCTATCACGTGCAATACTTGTTTGTTTATTTACTCACCGTGTTTGTGTGTCTGTCCATCCACCGTTTGTTTAATTGTTAGTCCGTTTTGTTCGTTGTGGAAGGGTGCGGGTATTCACTGACACGAGAGACAGAAATGGTATTTGAAATCACCACACAGGTGCTCGGTTTTATTTTTACTCTGGTGGGGTGCACTGATTTCTTTGAGCCCGTAGAGGGCGCTTGTGGTCCGTGGTCTGGCTACCAGCTATGGTATCCAGAGCCAATGGGGAATACCACGGCAGGGTACTCGGGTACAGTCCGGCACTCGCAGGTGCTCACAAATTATAAAGAACGAAGAAGGTAAAAAGAAACAGGGAAAATAAAACACAGTAAGGAAAAACTACAAAATAAATGTGCTGCACTTGCAGCGTGACTCTCCCCAGTCGCCGCTACCCGACGACCGGGACTCCGTCCCTACACTCTGCTGTCTCCAACTCACTTCACAACAATATTGGGGCTGCCCAACAATTCCCCACTTTTCCCTCTCTTTCTTTAAAATTATTTTCTTTGATTTTCCTTTTCGGACGGTTGTTATCCTCCCGTCCTTCGGTAGTCAGAATGAGACCGCTTTGCTCGCTGGTCCAGTCTAAAGGGGCAGATCTGAGGAAACAACAGAGCATTACTTTATAGGTTAACAATCCCATTAAAGCCCGCCTCCCAGCCACTCAGAGAGGGGGAAAGCACACACACCCTCTTCCCCACCTCTCCGTGTCACCGCCATGACTGGCAGGCAGACCCCAGGGGACTGCCACCCCCTTCCTGCAGCATCGTGCATGCGTCAGACGGCCAGTCCAGGTCTCTCCCTGTTACATTCATCTATTTATTTTGGCGTAAGTGCCGTGTCCTGTGTTTTGTGTTTGTTAAAACCTTTTATTTTTCCGTAAATAATAAACCGCGCAACAGCGCTTTCATCATTTCACCTCATCTGTCCTGTCTCTGTGTATTCATTTCCTGGATCTGACGACACCACTCAGCCAGCCGTGTGACAGCATGTCAAAAAATCCTTTTCTTCCAGTTTCATAATGCAACATATTATTTAAGCAGGGGTGTCCAATCACAGTCCTGCAGGGCCATTCCACTTCAGGTTTAGCAGGTAAAAGGAATTTATTAATTGAGGGTCTGGGTGGAGGTTTAATTGTTTCAATTTAGAACAGGGTTGAAAGAAAGACCAGGAGTGGAAGGACCGACTTTGGCCACCCCTGTTAAAGCATTCAGATATAAACCCCACATACATAAATACTGTCAACTTAAAAGAATTAAAGCAACATGTTTATATTAAGATTTAAACAGTTGTTTGTTGAATAAACATTTGAAGTGCTGAGTTATATCTGTATATAAGGAATACAAAATCTTTTGTGTGGGGGAAGGGAGTGTAATTGTTGTGTGCTGTGATTTAAGAACCTTTAGTGAAGACTACTGCTCAGTCTAAGGGTAAAGGTTTGTTTGGCATTTGTTACAGTGTTTTGTTTAAACATTTTATTTTGGCCCTCGTGCCAGTAGATTTGTTCCTGTATTTGTTTTGGTTAATAAACGTGTGCAGCAGCGCTTCACTGCAGCTTCTGTCTCTGAGTCTCTAATAATAAACATATGCAGCAGAGCTTCACTGCAGCTTCTGTCTCTGAGTCTCTAATAATAAACATATGCAGCAGAGATTCACTGCAGCTTCTGTCTCTGAGTCTCTAATAATAAACATATGCAGCAGAGATTCACTGCAGCTTCTGTCTCTGAGTCTCTAATAATAAACATATGCAGCAGAGCTTCACTGCAGCTTCTGTCTCTGAGTCTCTAATAATAAACATATGCAGCAGAGATTCACTGCAGCTTCTGTCTCTGAGTCTCTAATAATAAACATATGCAGCAGAGCTTCACTGCAGCTTCTGTCTCTGAGTCTCTAATAATAAATGTGCGCAGCAGCGCTTCACTGCAGCTTCTGTCTCTGAGTCTAATAATAAACATATGCAGCAGAGCTTCACTGCAGCTTCTGTCTCTGAGTCTCTAATAATAAATGTGCGCAGCAGCGCTTCACTGCAGCTTCTGTCTCTGAGTCTCTAATAATAAACATATGCAGCAGAGCTTCACTGCAGCTTCTGTCTCTGAGTCTCTAATAATAAATGTGCGCAGCAGCGCTTCACTGCAGCTTCTGTCTCTGAGTCTCTACTCGACTGAACTCGACTATCTACTCTCCTCCCTCCCCTCTCTGTCTACTCCAACTGTCCTGTTAGGTGATTTCAATATACATCTCGCCAACCCCAGCCACTCTGCCGGATTCCTCCCTCTCCTTCACTCCTTTGACTTCTGTCTCTCTCCATCCCCCCCTACCCACAAAGCTGGCCATCAACTGGACCTCACCTTCTCCAGGGCCTGCTGACCCTCCAACCTCTCTGTCACCCCCTGGACCTCTCTGATCACTATTTCATCTCTTTTTCTCTGTCTCTCCCCTCTCTCCCTGCTCCTCCTACCCCCCACTGTCACCTCTCACCGTAACCTCCGCTCTCTCTCCCCCTCTGTCCTTGCCTCCACCGCTCTCACCTCCCTCCTATCGACTCCTTCTCCCAACTCTGTAGACTCTGCTACCTCCACCCTCTTCTCCTCCCTCACCTCCTCCCTCGACTCCCTTTGTCCCCTCATCTCCTGACCTGCTCGCCCCTCCCCTCCCCAACCTTGGCTCTCCTCTGTGCTCCACTCAGCAAGAACCACACTGCGATCTGCTGAGAATAATTGGAAGAGAACCAAACTCCCTGCTGCCCTAGACCTCTACCACTCTCTCCTCTCCTCCTTCTCCTCTACTCTCTCCTCTACTAAATGTTCTTATTTCCAATCTATAATCCAAGCCTCCACTAACACCCCACGTAAACTATTCTCTACCTTCTCCTCCCTCCTAACCCCCCCTCCTCCTCCCTCCTCTATCTCCTCTGATGACTTTGCCTCTTTCTTCTCTTCTAAAATCTCAGATATCCACAAACTCTTTAACACCTCTCCTCTCAGGTGAAAGTAAGGCAAAAAACAAGCACACCCTATCAATTTGTTAAACTTAATAAATGGCCAACAAAATACTAAGATACCGCTCTGTACATACGAAACTTATCTATTAAATATAAAGAAGAATTCAAACAAACCTTACTTCTGAAGCAAGGTACATTACTCAGCTGTATCTTGAAGCAAAGGTGGCTGATGGAAAACCTCCTCCCAAAAGTAATAAAAAAACAGAAACCGTAATTTGAATTATAATTAAAAACATTTTTTGTCATTTTGCTTACCTTCCAAAAAAAAACAAACATTCCTGCTCCCACAGTGTTGTCTGTGTGACTGACAGTGGTGACAGAGAGAAGACACAAACAGAGAATTCCCCTCTTCTTCCTTTCTTTGGTGGATAAAACTGTTTTATACACGCACACTAATCTTAATCACCCAATCAACTGTGTTATCCTCCATTTTACATTTAACACCTGCACAAGACAAGCACCAAAATAAAACAATAACAAAATATATTGTGTTTCTTACTGCTAAGGCGATGCAAAATGCCATCAACACTCTATATATTAACGCATGCTCAGTGCATTCAAGTAGTGCTTCAGAAGGGGCGGGAGGATGTAGGTGGTTCCTCCAGTTAAAACTTGTGCTCAGATCACGCAATCTGCTAGTGTAACTACTGTTTTTCAGACAGACATGACTTTGCAATTGGAGGCATTGCCTCCTCTGATAAAAAAAAAAAAAAAACCTCTGGGCTGCTCCAATTAAAACCTGTGGTCAGATCACTCAATCTGCTACTACTGTGTTTAATAGGAGATAGGAGTTTGCCATGGAGGCCTCCCCTCATAAAAAATAAATGATCCTCCAGGATCAGATCAGATTGCTCTGTAATTAATTATAGTTTTTTTTTCTTTGAAAAGTTGAGGAGGCTCTGCCTCCCTTGCCTCCTTTGATCCCAGTGCAGTGTCCTTTGTGTACCTTGAGCCTCCTACAGAGGAAGAGTAAGAGCTCTGCCTTGCAGCCTGTGCTATCATTCGTGGGGGGAGCCAGTGTGATTGAGCTCTCTGCAGTGTAGCAATATCTTACTCTATCTCAGAGGAGACCTCCATTTCAACCTGGTCGTCCATCATCTAGCCCCAAACCAGCCTGCCTCGCTGACAAATGAAGGATGATAGTCCACCTCTGATGCTCATTTTTTAAGAAGGGAAGAGAACGCCAACTTGTCACTTTTCTCCCACATAATGCATTTTAACCTACAAAGCAGAGATGGATTGTTCTGAGGTGGCTGTTACTTTTGGAAGGGCACTCTGGGCGGGCTGTGTACTAGTTTTGGACTCCTGTCCACTCCCAAGTCATTTAGCTCTGTTTCTGGTTTGACTTTTTAAAAGTTTTGGAATCAGTCTGTGTTATTGCCAGCCTTACACAGGGGGTGACACAGGTATAAATAAAACCTGTTTTATATACACTCCCGGGTCTACTCAACTGATATAAACAGCAACAGATCTAAATACCACCATCCTTAAAAACATTAAAAGAAGGGGACTTTGTAATATTCCAAATAATTACTCTTGAAAATCGCTTTACATGCCAGTGAAATGTAATTTTCAGTTATTTTTCCACATTCTCATGCAGACAGAAATACCCAGAGTGCCACACAACTTAGGCATGTGCAATGACAGAATCAGTAGAGTTTTTACAAAGCAAGTAAAAGTAATTTGATGGTAGGTCCTTAAACTTCCTTCTGATGTTCTGACAGTTATGAATAATACCATATTCATATTGTCAGGACTGAAGGGTGTCCTGCAGTTGCAAGTTGTGATATTGGAAGGAATAAAGTTGCAACCATGCTAAGTTCATCTATGTTATGTTTAGTTATTAGAATGAATGCAGTAACATGTTTCTCTAGCGATCTTTGTATACTGTAGGTGCTGGATCTCTTTTGTACTTTAGCATGAACCTGTTGACTCCATAAACACAGGCCATTTATCTGTAATTCGTGGGACAGTAGCAAGGGCTGTGTGGAGGAGGAACCTCGGGAATTGAGAATAGAAGTGCTTTGTGAGTACATGGTTTTCCCCTTGGCTCACAGAAAGTCACCCTCACGGAGGTGAGACTGAATCGATCACCCTCCAAGGCTGGGAAATAACCGATACTTCCCCCAAGGGGAAGCTAAAGGTGAGAGAATGGGAAAACAAAAGAGTTATAGATTTGGAGATAGATTTGGCCGGGGGTCCCCTCTGGCTTGCGGAGATCCTTCCTGGTAGAGGACGATGCTAGTGCGGCTGGGCTTCTAAGGTTGAGAAGTGAGCTTCACTTCCTCCCAGAGGGAGACTTTTGCAGCTATGGAGCAGCAGTTGCAGAGGTAGAGCGGCACAATGGAGGAAGAGGGGAGGATGGTGTAAAACAAACAATGCAAGACAGAGAACAAGGGCATGATGGGGTTTAAATAGGGAGATTGGCAGAGATTATTGGAAGGACAGAATGGGAGAGGAGTCCTAGCTCCTGCTCCCTGGATCACAGTCCTACATACACATTTATTTTAAAATATAACCTAAAATCAGTGAAAAAATAAAATACCAAATTGCTTCTAGAAACATGCTTCTGAAAATAACATTGTGCATTATAAAGTATTGAACTTCACGTCTGGGCATGAATTTACATACTTAGATAATACATTCTTCCTGTCACCGCCACACACAAATGCTCTGTGCTCAAATGTACTATTAACTGCGGGGCACTGAGTCCCATAACAGTACAGTACAAGGTTAACATACTATATGCCAATCACAAGGACAGTGGTCTCACACATGCACAGGGATAGAGACAGGAAAGTGTTTGGAATACGCTATTTACATGAACTAATATTCCAGAAGATAGGTTCATATTCCACATACCTTATTCAGAATAGTGTTTACCTTATTCTGAATATACTGTTAATATATTATTCAGAATACTGAGTATGTACACATTCTGATTTTTCTTTTAAAAATAAGCAGAATTACAGGTTTGGTCCTAATTTGAAACAGTGTCAAAAATTAAATTGTTTAGTTTATAGACTAGACCCCACTTTGTGTAAACTGCCTGTTCCTAACATCACTCATTCATTGGTTATGTTCATCTTCCCTGACAGAATTAGACTGGCAAAAAAGGATTAAAACATATTGAAGCAACGGAAGGCTGAAAACAAATGGCACTTGAAACCCTTTAAAATCATTCTACATTCTAATGGTGTGGCACTCAAAACTGCAATATCATGTCTACGGTTTAGTGCTGAGTGAAGGCATGAGATGTCTGGCAAATTGTATACGGGAAGTTTCCAATAAAGAGAAAGCAGAGGTGCTCAAGTGGTAGACATGAAGAGTGAAATGGAGAACTGGCAGACTATTATCATTTACAGCAGCCTCACCCCGGCTTCTCTGCTGTGTCCTGTATGATGATCTCAGAATGTAGGTGAGTACAATAGTAGGAGAAAGGGCTTTTACAATACATTGCTATGCAAACTACTTTCAGAAAATATGGTATATTTATTTATGACATGGAAATGAGTCCACGGAAAGCGTATCTATGAGCTGAATTTTGGTTTCTGATATTGTTGAGCAGATATTACACAACTGGCTCCAGAGACCAGACAGGCTCTACTAGCTCCACAGACCAGATATTACACAACTGGCTCCACAGATCAGATATTACACAACTGGCTCCACAGACCAGATGTTACACAACTGGCTCCACAGATCAGATATTACACAACTGGCTCCACAGACCAGATATTACACAACTGGCTCCACAGATCAGATATTACACAACTGGCTCCACAGATCAGACAGACTCTACTTTGGAAAGGTGAAGGATGTTGCTCTCCTCAGAACAGGCTTCACGGCTGTCTCTGACTCTTCTTTGATGACAAATATGACAACAAATGAGGGCAAACTGAAGAGATGAAGACATCATGCATTTGACAAAACTATTAAAAGAAAGGGAGAGAAACAAGTGACAAATGATACAGTGAAACAGCACAAGTAGAGCAGCCAAGGACAATAGAACCACTGGGTAGAAACAAAGCTGCATTCATGTTGCATACATTGCATCCTTATTTATGAGAAAGCAAGGAAGGCTTCTCTTAACAATGCGCATCAGACCTTGCTGGGGTTGTTTAACCTGTACTCCTTTCAGTAGCACCAGAGACACAGGCCTTTAATACTTCTTTCAGGGACTTTATAATAACTATACCTGTATTGTGCGTCAGGTTTCCACTGTAAAAACATCATTATTTGTTTATTTTATTTTCATTTAAGAAGAACCAATAATTTTATCAGGTGATTTATCATTCGGTGGGCAGCATTTCTTGTCCACTGATCAGTTTTTTGTTTTTTTTAAGGGAGATTGAGACTAGTATTTTTGCAAGCCAACAAATTGCAAGAATCCTTTATTTAATAAAAGAAACGCTGAATTTCGTTATTTTTTCTTCAGTGTTTAATCCATTACATTTTTTTTGTTGTTGTTGCAAAAGCAATATTTGCAGTATTTCAAATGAGTTCACATTCCTGTATATTTCTTCATGGTGCACAGCTGTACTGTAACAGAAACCCCATTTATTTATAACCTCACCCCACCCCTTGAAACCTGCCTGTCACTACCCTGCTTGCAGCTGTAGATTATAAATTACATCTTCAAGTAAAACAGAAATTAAAAAAGAGGAAAAAGCCTATCGGCACTTTTTTCCTATGGATTACATTTTACATTTTTTATTTATTAATATTAACTATTAAAAAAAACTTTTAACCTGCAAAAACTGACATTCTCCCTTCCAAAAAAAGATATATCTCAAATCTCTGAATTGTGTAGTTGTTTTACTGGAAAGAAACACCAATTAAAATTCTGCAGCTAACACAAAACAACTTCAATACTATTTAAATGTCTGAATTGCTTGTGGTTTGGTAATTTTGTACAATATAATAACAATTATTCCCACAATTTTTAGCAAAATTTTTAGGGATCAGGATGAGATCATTGGACAGTGACCAGCAGGAGTCAGGGATCAGGATGAGATCTCTGGACAGTGACCAGCAGGAGTCAGGGAGCAGGATGAGATCTCTGACAGTGACCAGCAGGAGTCAGGTATCAGGATGAGATCTCTGGACAGTGATCAGCAGGATCACTGTCCAGAGAGCCAGCTCAAATCAACCAAGGCTGGCTGGTTGTGCCAATATTTAAACAAGCCATGATTAGCTGTGTTGAACAGACACTTTACACTTTGTTGCCTAAAGATATTAGAGATAGCTGTTCTATTTCTGTGTTTTAAGTCCAAACAAAAATCACACATGTTCACTCTGTCTATGGTGTTTAGGCCTGGAGGCCTCGATGTCTGGAAATGTGGTCATGACTGCACAGGGTGGGTTTGGGTTTCAGTAATTATTTTGTTTGCTCTTTTGTTTGATATTGTTGTAAAGCATTTTGATTGGTTCCACTGGTAGTGCTGGATAGTAGAAGTATTCAGTAATCTTCAGAGGTAAAGTGCAGACAGATTGCCATGACAATAAACTCAATTCATTGAACACGGGATATATGCAGCTAAGCATGCTAACATGTGAAAAATACAACCTTGCATGCAAACAGCAGTGGTATAATGGGAAGCTAAATTAGTCACACAACTTAGAATTATTGTCATGTTAGCAAAGGTTAAATATGGTTTATTAGCACATAGTTCATAAATGCTGCCTCTCAAATTTGCACATATGTAAAAGCACAGTCAGCTTTTATTTTTTAATAATGCTGATAATGGAATTAATACTAAACTGCCACAATGAAGAACAAAGCTGTCTTAAATAAGTAGATACAGATATGGTAATGAATCAACTATTCTAAACTGCGATCACAGCCACTGAGTTCCGCTGTGCAATTACAATAATTGCAGTAACTTAGCATTTGGATGCAGTAGGTGAAAAACCACAGTTCAAACAGGGATGTGTGATTCTCCTCTAATATCAAGAATGAAATGTAAAATTCTATAAACAAAATAATGAAACAGTGGATTGGAATATGGAGATGAAACAAACGACCTTTCCCAGCTTCAGACCAAAACCAGCAACAAAAGGTAACAGGTAACAACAGGGAATGTGTAAAAGCTGGACAAGCCCGGATGGGGCACCTAATTAAAATGTAATGACACATATGTCAATTAAATACTCAAATAGCCCCCCATAATTATCAAAAATAATTTATATATTTTTTTATAATTAGCAAAAAACCTTGCCAGATGGGGCTGCTGGGAGCAATGGATTCAACTTAAATAACACCATATGTCACTGTGATTAATCTTGCTGTCTCCTACAAAAATACAAAAGTTGAGCCCAAATGGGACACTTTATGCAAAATGAACCACACATATTGTATCTCAATTTATTACTGTGATCTTACCCTGTCAATAAAAAAAATGAATTATTTCCTAAACAATTATGTTTTTTTCTGTAATATAACAAAAAACCTTCCAAACCAGCCTGGATGGGACACTTAATCCAAACTGATTGATTGATTACTGCAATAAAAAATAACCCAATAAATATAAAAAAATATCGTTATTCCAATTATGGTTATATGAAATATATATAAAAAAATATCAGGAATGTCTGTCACATCATTTTTACTTTTGCTTGTTTGATTCACACGGTTTTGTTACTTTGTTACATGTGGACGAATTATTTTGTTCCATTTCCTTGTGCAGTCAATTCCACTTGTTACATTGTGTGTTTGATCTGATTCCACTTGTGCACAGGGCGGCAGCAATCTGCATTATAAATTGCCTTGCAAAGTACATCTACCAGCTGTGCTTTTATCAAGACGTTCTGTTCTGTTCCAATTATTGGACAGCGGCGACCCGAGAGCAGCAACCAAATTACTGACAACTTTCAAAGATTAAACTGCCCAAAATACTTTTTGAAAATAGCTCTGGAACAGAGAGCTGCTCCTGGACTACCATTCTGTCTGTTTTATTATTATTATTATTATTATTATTATTATTATTATTATTATTATTATTATTATTATTATTATTATTATTATTATTATTATTTCAATTGCATACGAGGGGCACAGAGACAGGAATGCTTCCTTATCCTCCATTCTCAAATAGTTTCCTAATTTCATATCTGCCGGTACGGTACGGTATTTTAGTTTGGATTTTCTTAATACTATTACAGGAAGCTGTTCTTTCAGCACCACGAAACTGAGTTTGGAAAAGTGATAATAAGTATTGTATTGGTCCGGAAGCATTAAAATATATTCTAAAAATAGGGAAACTGGTATAATGATCATTCTTTTTGATATGTGGACTATAGGGAGGGAGTAAACGTTTGATGTAGGTTTTAAAGAGTACGTAGCAGGGTTCCGAAAAAAATAGTGTTATATGTCCCCACGTGTTACTTTTTTAACTCGGTCTGCCTCTCCTCCTGCCTTCACTGATTCCTAGGATGATTGTTTTCTCCAACCCCTCGTTTCTCATCACGTGGCCGAAGTAAGATCATTTCCGTGTTACTACAACTGTTTAAATGACCTACCTGTAATTCTTCTTTTCATTGTTAACATCCTGACAATGTGTATCAATGTAAAGTATGTTTCAAAGGTATTATCAAGATGTCATCCTAGTGCACGGGTTTGAGAACAGGGGTGTGTCCCTGATCACTGCAGAAACACCGATTAGAAACAGAAATACAAGCGCTCTGGCTTTACACAAAAATACAAGCGATCTGGCTTTACGCAGAAAAACAAGCGCTCTGGCTCTATGCAGAAATACAAGCGCTCTGGTTGTTTCATGTGACATCATGGGACCTTATTGCTGTGTCACCTGTTTGGTAATGTGGGCAATAACCCTTACGCTATCAGCTATAATAATAATAATAATAATAATAATAATAATAATAATAATAATAATAATAATAATAATAATAATATTTTTTTTCTTTGTTTGTTTACTGTACACATAATATGGTGTCTGCAAACAAGCAAAACCAGCTTTCTGTTAAAAATATCTGCAAAACTTATAAATGCGTTCAGTTTACCTCAACAGTATAGACTCTGCAGTATAATGTATCAGATACACAGATTTTTAAACATTGCTCAGTACTGGTAACTTAAAAAAGAACTTCGGCCCCTTTTCCATTAGAACAATACTGCAGCAGCCCTGTCTACTCCCACTTCTGGCTTATTGTGTGTCTTGCACTTCCAGCGCATGCACAAACACGGCAAAGTCACATTCAGTTTAGGATTTAGCAGCACAAAACCTCCTGCCAGTGACAGAAACCTACCACATTGTGACAAAGACGCTTTGGGAGATAAGAACACATGTACAATGTTACTGTATTCTGTAACTGTCAGTCACTCCAAACAGTTTTGCAATTTCCTAAATCCACAGCCACGCTTAAACAGGATGCATGAATTGAGGTATTCCCATAAGACAATGGCACAGGGATACAAGGATAATCATGTTTTTGACACCTGCTTCAATTCATCAATTCCTGCATTTTGTGTCACTTGTCCTGCAGTCACTCCAGTATCCTTGGAACTGCCTTGTTAAGAGCAGGTGCTAGCATTAATGAGCATCCTAGGTTCCTCTTTAATCTGCACTGGTGTCTAACATGACTTATCCAACTTGTATCAATTGCCTGCTGGAATAAGAAACCCTGAATGGGTACTTGTGTTTGCCTTAACCATATGAATAACGTTGTCATAATACACTTTAATACAGCAGCAGGAGCATGCAGGTGAACAGTTCCAAATAAAGATGAAATCATCGAAATATGCACTTCACTTCTGTATTAGGTAATAGAGAATAAACATCTGGTTCACGCTTGCTTTCAGGTATTTATACTCATGCGCTGATCAAATGAATTTTATTTGCTGTCTAAGATAGTCGTAGTTGTGTAGTCTGGACCATGTCCTTATTGTGAAGACAACAAGGAGCAGTAGTTCCCTTATAAAAGTTTCATAGAGTATAGCATAGTGAAAGTAAAAAGCACAGGTAAGCATTGTGAACCCTGGAGAGGCAAACATTACAGTGGGTTATCATCATGTGAGAATCCAGACATCAAGTACATCTGTAAATAATAGCATTCATATTGTGTTGGTCTTGTGTGTCTGTTGCTCTGAACTTCATCTCTATGTTTGTCTACCAGCGTGTGGTGCTGTTCCACAGTGGCATTGATTCTACAGGTAGGGAGACTAGTTAGCCAAAAACAAAGACTGTCTGTTGCTAAGATACCATTGCTATTGTCAAGGATAATTATGCATGTTTCATATAAGGGGCTGACTCAGTAAGCAAAAGCATAGGCATTTTGTGACTCAGCAGCTCAGGGCAAATGGGTGAATGAGAATGGGACACATTCAATGGACTTTTAGCTGAAAGCATGTTAGGATATTATACATTCATGCGATAAACAACACATATTTGCAAAGTTTAACAGACATGTAAAGATATCTGTGTATGTTATACATTACTTGTTTCCAAAAAGCTGTTTTCACCAGCAACATGTCTGGACTCTGAGGTATAAGGTTTCTGAGGGAGTCAAATTTAGTTTAGTAAAAGTAAGAATTCCAAAATCAGTCTGGCTGTGGCTGTATGAGGTTCAGAGACAAGACAGTTTTCTCACTCTACTTCTATCACAGTCACTTTTTTTCCGCCACTCTATTTGCTATTAGACCTACAAATCTCACCTGCTTTTGCCTTTTGTTTCAGGCACTTCCATCTTCCCACCACCGTCCCCATTCAACAATTCATGTATTATTATTGGTTGTTATTACGTTTTTAATAATACTGTATTTTTATGCACTAGTGTCAATGGGGTTTCTCATGTTCATTTTTGTTCCAATGTTGTGGGTAATATTGTTCCAAAGTGTGACGCTGGTTTTATATACATCTCGATTCCTATCCGGCTGTTGCTGATGGTACTGCGCAAGTGTCAATGGGGTTTCTCATGTTCCTTCTTCTGAAGGTCTGCCTGTCACTCGAAACAGAAATGAAAGAACAGAGGGAATGATTTGGACTCTGCCCGAGAAGCAGTGGGCAAAGCCCAAAATAAGTTATTTTAATGTTTCCGTATACATACTGCTTTGCACAGCCACAATGTAATTGTTTTATTGAGCCAGGATCAGAATCGTATGGCTCTAATTTAATAAGAACACGTGTCTGTAATTAGCAGGCAGGTATATAAGCAGGTCAAAATTGTTGGTCTGTGACTGTATGAAGGTTAAGGCCTGTTTAATACTTGGAGAAGTATATATGGTTTGGTAGCAGTCTGTTTATAGTTAAAAAACAAATAACATTTTAGTTTAGCACACCTTGAAGGAGTTAGGCTTTTGTCTTGTTTGTTTATTTTGTGTGTAAATAAATATACAGGCTGTTAAAACCTACCTGTAGTTCTGACTGCTGTTCATTTTACACAAGAAGATAAGTCTGAAAAGGTCCCTAAAGTGACAAGACAAACCTTGGTTTGCCACTAAAAATATGAACTGTAGAGGACAGCTATAGAGGAAAATGATTGACCTAAGGGAAGACTATTGTTACCGACAGGGGGCTATAATGCCCGAAGCCGCAGGCCTGGAGGTAACAATAGTCTTCCCGAGGGGCATTTAATTTTCCACTTTGGCTGAGTCTGCAGTACATATTTAATATATGAATCAGTCAAGAAAATAAGCGAGGCAAGGTTGGATACTAAATCCGACTTTATATATTTTGATTAAATATAGCTGATACAGCATATGTAAATAAATAAATAACATAAAATGTTTTTGAAGTTAATACAGTATAGTTAGCAGTTTTCTCTGTCTCTGTCTGGTTTGCTGACTGCTGCATAATCCAGTTTATATCCTGTCCATCGTATTTGTTTTAGTTGAGTTGAATTTCAGATAGTCAGAAAAAAGTGTCAGTGACGTTTTAATCGCCATTTTAATATTTTTTTGTAGTATGTTTTGCAATTCATTTTCTCACAGAATCACTATTGAGCACTGTAGCAGGGCAGGGCCCTGCCTGTAAATAATAATATTGTTGTGTGGTGGTGGTGGTTGACAGGGATGGGGTTAATTTCCTATCCCTGCCAAAATACATGTGAGAATGTGGCTGGAGCTAATTGAGTAATTGATAATTAGGCTCCAGCCACATGGTATAAAAAAGGGGAAAATCCTTTGTTTGGTGGAGGTGTTTTGGGTGAGTGTTTGTTTGTTTGTTTGTTTGTTTGTTTGTTTGTTTGTTTGTTTGTTTGTTTGTTTGTTTGCTTGCTTGCTTGCTTGTTTGTTTGTTTGTTTGTTTGTTTGTTTGTGCTGTGCTGTGCTGTGTTGTGTTGGGAACCAGCAGAGGGAGGATGCCTGCTGGTTCCCTTTCTGCCAGCAGAGGGAGCATGCCTGCTGGTCCCCCCCGCTGCAGCCAGAAGGGGAGGAGCCCCTGCCGCCTTCGTTTGTGCTGTGTTTATTTTTGAAAAAGAAGAACTGTAGTGAAGGCTAATGGTTAGCCTACATGTTTGTATTTTGTTTAAACCTTTTGTTTTGGCCCTTGCGCCAGTTATTTTGTAATTGTTTTATTGTGAAAGTTTTGTTTTTGTTTAACTGTTTTATTTGTGCTCTGTGAGCGTGTTTTGTTCAACTTTTTGATTTCCTTTTGTTTATTAAACTGCGCAGAAGCGCTTTAACTGCAGTTTCCTTGCCTCTGAGTCTCTTTGCCTGCCAATAACATCTGGGCCCGCAAGGCTACCCTTTCACAAGCACTTTTCTACATTTTGCAATTTTCTCTTGTTGTGAGGAGTGAAGATGAAAGGCATTCCTTTGAAAAGGGGTGGGACTGACAGTGATGTGAACCAATCACATGACAGATGGAGACTACTGCCCGGTGGTGTAAGGATGCTAGGGTAATAGTGCAATCTATTTTTGCTCCTATGATGAGGTTTTAACCTATCACAGGCCAGAATTTCTGGCCACTGATTCAAATATATATACACCCACCCCTTGTTATATCGCCCATCGCTATACTACAAATTCAGATATTTAGCGGTCCTGAAGTTGACACTGTAATATACATAGGCAACAATTACTGTTTGTTTTATTTTTTACTGCACACCACAAACAACAATATACAAAACAATTAAAGACAAAGTATTAATATCGTACTGTTATCATATACACACGTATTGCACAATAACACAAAGCAAATTAAATATCTACTTGCTGAAGCGGTTTTTATTTTAGCCAACGAGGTGTTCACATGTGGCAGCAATGCACTAGCAAAAGTCACAGGGCAGTGATGTCAGATCCCTAGCAACAAGCCTCCTATGTTGGGAATGGATTCTTTCAATGCAGCAGGTTTGTGCATTTGAGAAAATAGAGGAAGACTTGTGAAATTAATTGGAGACTGAAGTTGATGAGAAGCAATTACCATCCGCTGTACGAATTAAAAGTGGACCCTGACGTCCCCGATAAAGCGAGGGAGTGGTTGTACAGTATTTGGTAGCCTATTTGTTTTCTATGGGTCTCTCGCTATATTGTGGCCCTCAATATATAGAGGATTTATACTGGACCTGACACCTGCGATATATCGAGTGGGTGGTGTATGTAGTACAGGATCTTTACCTATTGCATGTATTCGGAGTTGAGAATCGTAAATCTTTTTATAGGTACTCCAAATCGTCATTAGCACTATTTTGTCAGATACAAATACACCAAATACCAAACCAGAAATACATAACTCAGATGTGTATTTAGGGGCTTGAGAGTTGTTTCTTATTATTTTTAGAATTATAATTGGCGTTTTATCCTTGACAAAATGGGCCCTACTTTCAAAACCTGGGGGAAACCCGGTGGTCTGGCGAGTCTAGTTTTGCCTGGGTCAATCTAGTTTCACTAAGGGCTTCTGGGCGAATACCGAAGTTGCCACTTTTTTTCTGAACTCACCCGCGTCCAATCGGGCGAATCTAGATTGGCCCAGAATTAGCCCGGGTGAGTCTAGTTTCGTCCAACGCTTCAAAATCAATGCTGGGCGAATCTGGTTCGCCGATGCCAATCATTTGGCCGAGTCTAGTTTTGCATTTCTACACTCTCCCCTGCCAGCTTCCAAGTGTGTGTCGGGGTACCTGCCTCGCCTCCACTTCTGACAACAATGTAGTGACTGTGTGCTGGGTTTCCAGCAGCGGTGCAGAAAAGGCTGGACACCAGGGCTGGTTTTAATAGCGGCTAAAACCACTCTTTTTATAAGCTATCTCCCCCAAAAAGTAAAAAATTAAAAAACGCTACGCCCAATCGTCTTTTTCAAGTTCTGGACCAATTTAGATTCGCCCGACTCGATCTGGGTGAGTGCCAGAAGTGGTAAATTCGGGATTCGCCCAGAAGCCCTTGGCGAAACTAGATTGGCCTGGGCAAAACTAGACTTGCCAAACCACCGGGTTTCATCGGCGTAGTTTCCCCGGAAATTATGATGCTGCTGACTCTTATACTTTGGTGAGTGTTGGCTCCTAGCTACCTCACTTTTTATTCCCTCTCTAGGCTAGGCAGTCAAGGGGTTCTCCTTTGTTGGAGACCCTGGCAAGTGGTTCACAGACTTCCCCCTCTGGACGACTGAGGTATGGCAGGTAAGCAGGTCGGTGCTCCCCCTCCAGGACAACGGTAGTACAGGTAGGTCAGATAAGGGACACCTCCTCCAGGAAACAACGGTTGCACAGGTACGTGGGAATTGTCACCCTCTCCAGGAAGACAACGATAGTACAGGTAGGTCAGGTAACTGACCCCTCCTCCAGGAAACAACGGTTGCACACGTAAGTTGTAGTTAAGCCTCCCACTCCAGGAAACAGTGGAGGCACCGGTAAGTTGGGTTATTGTCTCCCTCTCCAGGAAGACAATGGTAGCACAGGTAAGTTGTTGTTAAGCCTCCCACTCCAGGAAACAGGTAAGTGGTAAACTGTCTCCCTCTCCAGGAAACAGGTACTGCAGCTGGTTTGGTCGACAGACTCCCACTAGTGAACAGCTTAAGAAATCCCGGGTGGGGGATGGGCGAAATAGACTGCAACAAACAACCTCCAGTTCGCCTTGCTAGTGTGGCTTAACAGCGCTAGTACTGCCACTACAAACACACTCAGCACAGTCTTTGAATTCAGTCCTTCTTGAACCTGTATGTTTTTGATTATTTGTGCAATAAACAATTCTTTTCTTTCTCACTTATTCTTGGTTTTGTTTACTTTTTCCACCAGTTGTTTCTGCAAACCTTTACACAATAGTCCACCCACAGTGATTATACTCACTCACTGTCACAACTAAACACAGCACAACATTTGCAAAAATAAACTGTCAACATTCAAAACTACTATACCTTTTGTTTTATTATTCGGGTTGCACGGAGACTTGCTGCAAAAACCTGCAGGACGCTGATTTTCTTTGTTTGGATCCACAGAACAACCAGGAACTGTCTCCCCACAGCAACACCCCTGGTTGCTCTGTCTTCCTGCTTTTAAACTACACCGCCCCACCTTCTCTAATCGCGGAACTGGTGCTTCTGGGACCTGTAGTTTTTCCCCTTTGTCGGCCATTCCTTAAAGGGCCCTCACCCTTTCTCTCACAATATATACTGTATATATATATATATACTGTATATATATATATATATATATATATATATATATATATATATATATATATATATATATATATATACTGTATATATATATATATATATATTTAGGGGTGGTACATAGAGCCATTATCTGTATCTGTATCTGTATTTGTGCCCACGCAATTTGCATTCATATTTGTATTCATTTATGAATTTGGCTACTTTACTTTTCCCAATAGCCCTCTTGAATCGAATGAACTGAAGCACTGACACTGTACCCTGCCAGTGTCACACACCGCAGAGGGAGGCGTGGTTGAAATGAGAGACCAATTCTCATTGATTTCAAACACTTCATTTGCAACAAATACTATCTAATATTCGTAAAAATGAAAGACACTATTCGGCCATTACTAATATTAGGAAGAAGACCATTATTTGTGCATACCCTAATACGAATTCGTATTTGGGAACACCCCTAATATATACACTACTGGTCAAAAGTTTTAGAACACCTCCATTTTTCCAGTTTTTATTGAAATTTACGCAGTTTAATGCCTCAATGTACTCCTAAATTAAAGCATAGAACAAATAAACAATTGGAGATAAAAAAGAAATCATGGAATCGTTTTGTTTAACAAAATTTAATCTAAATTTTTGACTCATCAAAGTAGCCACCTTTTGCAGATATAACAGCCGAACACACTCGTGGCATTCTTTCTACAATGGAAATCAAATATTGTTCGGAAAGTTCTTCCCAACACTGTTGCAGAAGTTCCCACAAATGTGTTGCACTTGTAGGTTGCTTTGCTTTCACCCTTCTGTCCAGTTCATCCCAAACCAGCTCGATGGGGTTTAAGTCTGGAGACTGTGCTGGCCATTCCATGATTTGAAGCCTACCGTCTTGTTCTTTTCTTCTAAGGTAGTTCTGACATAGCCTGGAGGTATGTTTTGGGTCATTATCTTGCTGTAGGATGAACCCCTGACCAACTAGGGCGATACCAGAGGGTATTGCATGACGCTGCAAAATGCTGTGGTAGCCGTTTTGGTTCAGGGTGCCACTCACTCTGTGCAAGTCGCCGACTCTGGATCCAGCAAAAGAGCCCCAGACCATCACGCTTCCTCCTCCATGTTTGACAGTTGGTGTCACACACCGAGGAACCATCCTTTCGCCTACTCGACGGCGTACAAAAACCCTGCGTGATGAACCGAAGATTTCAAATTTTGATTCGTCGGTCCATAAGACCTTCTTCCAGTCTTCAGTAGTCCACTGGCAGTGCTTCATGGCCCAGGCAAGCCTCTTTTTCTTATTTTGCCATCTTAGCAATGACTTTCTTACTGCCACTCGACCTGTCAAACCTGCAGCTCGAAGTCTTCTCTTCACAGTTGAAACTGAGACTTGCTTACTTTGACCAGTGTTAAGCTGTGCTTGAAGCTGTTGTCCTGTGAGCCGCCTATCACGCAAGCTGTTGACTCTCAGAAACTTGTCTTCTGATTTTGTTGTGGTTTTGGATCTGCCAGACCTCTTCCTGTCAGAGTTTCCTCCAGTTTCCAAGTGCCTTTTGATGGTGTAGGAAACTGTACTCACTGACACCTTGGCTTTCTTTGCAATTTCTCTAAAGGAAAGACCTACACTTTTAAGGGTTATAATGGTCTGTCTGTCTTCCTTTGTTAATTGCCTTTCTCTCGCCATTATGATAGCAATATACTACTTCCTGCAGTACAATACTGTCCAAATAATGCTTAAGAGGGTGTAGTAACACAGTCTGTTCCAACACTGCTTTTATGCAGACAGAGGGTTTGTAAGTAATCAACAAAAGTTGGGACACCTGTAGGAATTGTTAGCATCAACTTTCAAGGCTTAATTTACTTCCACTGCTGCAGAACAGCTGTAAGTTGTTAACCCATTACTTGTTCCCTGAAAAAGGCCTTTTGTATAACTCTGAAATGTACATTATTTTTCAGTTTTGGTAACCTAAACTTTTTTTTAACCTCTGGCAGTTTACCGCTTACCTTTGTACCATTTCAGGTTATTCACTGGACTTGAAATGCTTAAATTTCAATAAAAAACTGGAAAAATGGGGGTGTTCTAAAACTTTTGACCGGTAGTGTATATATATGTGCGTCTCCTGTGCATCTATGAAGAAACTGTTTCTATCACCTTGAGTCTGTCTAATTATAGTATAATAACATATTCTTGCTGTATTCCCAAAAGTAAATTTCAAAGCTCACACTGTTTTTGGATCTCTTTTTACTAACATATTCTTTATCAAATAATCTATTGCTGTAGGTTTGGTTAACTCAGGGAAAATTTGTCTTTTACAGCTTGATTTCCAAAGAAAAAAATATGAGTCACAAACCAATGTGTAATTACAAAGATTCCTAGGCTGCAGGTATTGATGCTTTTGAGGGGTGGCATTTGGTGTATTTGTCTAAATGATTTGTATGCAAACGAAGGGGCTGATTTTCAAAGATTTTTACTCCAAAGTATAAATTACTCCAAGTAACAAAATGAGAGACAAACAACCTAACATTTGTAATCTTAAAAGGTATTTTTTTCTTTTTAAAAAAATGAGTAATTTACTCTTTACAGGAAAATGTTTTGAAAATCTTCCCCAAAGTGTTGACTTACCCAGCTGTGTTTAAATGAGTTCTAAGTTTAGTGAAGAATGTGGCAAACCAAGGGGTGTGCCGAGTAATGAATATAAACGTGCATGCGTAATGACTATGATGATTTTTAAATGGACGCGTATTACACAATTAAAAAGCTTATTAAATTCACATTAAGAGCAAATGTTGGTCACAGCGAAAGGGCGCACAGAATGCTAATAACAGCAGGACCCTGCAGAGTCGTTGTGGTTGAATTACTTTATCTTGCTAAAATGGCAGACAAACGCAAAGTATAACAGCTCTCAGTACAACTTATAGCTCTTCTGCTCTCCCCTAATGACAAAATACAGATCCTTTTGAGACAGCACAGCTCATATATTTAGATACCTTATACATGCCTTGTTTCTTTTATAGTACTATTCTGGTATGGAATTGTCCCAAATTGTCCTGGTGAACCAGGAGCCATATGACTACCCTATCTGTGATACAAGAGGATGCCAAATAGATGCCCTTTAGTGTTTAGCCAGTTTCTTGCCTGCTTTTATTATTTGTATTTAAGTCATGGCCCATTTATGAAATTGAAAGCAATTAGGACTGAAAAGAAGTATGATTAAGATCCATGGGTTAATTATTAGGAAAGGACTATGCATAATCATATATATTGAAGAGGACCTTTCTCCCTTTTAAAGTAAGAGACAGAATGCACAATTGTGTCTTTAAGAAAGACTGGATACTTGGCTTATTTGTATTCCAGCCTCCTTCCCTCTCACGTGTGACAGAGAGAGAGAGAGAGAGAGGGAATGAGCAAGAGAGACAGAGAGAGAGAGAGGGAACAAGCAAGAGAGACAGAGAGAGAGAGAGGCTGAGCCAAATGCGGTGCAGCAGAATGCTGTGACAGACCTGGCATTGATTTGAACAGAGGTTGTTGGATTGCAAGGGAAATAATAGTCACTTTGAACTCTAACCCAAGACAGGGAGAGCAAGGGTTGAGGGGCAGAAGGAAAAAGACTGTTTTACCTGTTGAAAAATTCAGATTTATTTGGGATTCCAGATATTTTTTTTCTTTTTCCTTTCCTCAGAGGGATTGTGTGTTTAAGAGTCGTGTCTTGCATCGTAAGTCACCCTGCTATCTAAAGGTCAATCTGTGAGGCAGGAAATGGTGTGGCAACACTAGTAGGATGCTTATACCAGTGCACCTTCCCAGTACAACCAGTTAAGCAAGCCCAGAGTTCAAACTGCCTGGACGGAGATATCATCTGTACAGTGCTTTGCAAATTTGAGAGCTTCCATAACTTTTTCTAGCATTTTTAAAAGGGAAGCTCTATATCTGAAAGGCCTGACAAGGCTTTTGCTTTTGTTTTGTTTTCTTGTCAGAAGAGTTGTTTGGGAAACTTGAATGAGCGAGGATTGTTTTTGTTTGCGACATTTCCATATACACATCGCTATTGGAGAAGCAACAAATAACCACGAAAGGATTCTACCTGTGGTGTTTTTGAAAAGATAATAGAGAAACTTATTTTCTTTTTACATTGTCTCTTCGCTAGAAGAATGCTGAGACACATGGCAGGTGTCAGTGCTGTTATAATTGAGATGTGATGGGGACTTGCCTTGGTGAGTGTTCTGAAGTTTTATCTTTTTTTAGGCTGAAATTACTGGGGAATTTCTTATCACTTGTGCTCTTGGGGTCTTTTGTTTTTACTTAACCGACTTAGCTTCTTAAGAAGGAACTTCATTTTGTATTTCAACTGTTTTCTTTATCGTCTTGGAGGATATTCTGTGACACGGTATTTTAATGTGCTGATGCTGATTATTTTTGTATCTGGAGACAGCAGATAAATACACGCCTTCAGTGCATTGAACTGAAAGTGAAATAGTAATAGCACTGATTAACTCATGTACTGATTCTAGATTTTAAAATCCTTCAGGGAACTGCATGTGGAAGGAGCAAGCAGAATAGCTCATTGGTTTTCTTTTTGAGGCCGGTTCCATCTCAGTTCTGCTCTTAAGCTGGAACTATACCACTGTCTTGATGTTGCTTGAGGACCTGTCAGCATGTGTTGGCCACAGTTCATAAACAAATAGAAACAAGCTGAAAGCAGTTTATACAATGCTTGTGATCTATTTTGTGGCTACTGAAATGTGATGTCCTTACAGGGTAGCAAGCTGAAGTAGATGGAAGGGCTGCTGGTGAATCTAATACCTTATGTATATAAGTTAGAATCCCAATATGAAATATGATCCATTGGCATGGGGTTCAAAGTGGATAATTAAAGTGGCCCAAACCCTATACCTGGCCTCAACCACAAGTCATTGGTGCCATATATTATTACTGTAAAGTGCCTTGGGAACATTGGGGTGAAATATAAGTGTATTGTTGTTATTATTATTATTATTATTATTATTATTATTATTATTATTATTATTATTATTATTATTGGCTTGACATCCTTACATGTATATTTATAAAAAGATACTATTTTCTATACACATGCATTACCTTAAAGTACAATGGTGTAGTTTTGGACTCCAGATGAAGATGTTACAGGAATGACTCATTTTCTGGAGGTAAGTTGACAGGCCATTGTTTCAGCTGTTGTTGGACAGACACTGTGTCTATTTATAACACAGATAATTACATACTTGTGTTCAGATTGTTTGTTATGTTTGCGATTCATAAAATTATCCATCCACTATGATGGCAGTCATATTTCCCCTTCTATGACTAGTTTGAGAGCAACAGTAAAAAAAAAAAGCTTGCTATAAAAAAGCAAAACAATTCAGCCTGTTGTATCTTTTAAATGTTTTTAAAATCCCAAAATTCATAAGAGTTTGTTACCGTATAAGGAATATATAAGGTTTACAGAAGTGAATACTGAACTCTCGCCCACTTGCCTTTCATGATATTTGGTTGGTAATGTGTGTCTTGTTTCAGTTTTTTCTTGAACCATTTTTTAAAAAGCTCTGATGTGCCTCAATCAATATGTATTTCAAGTTTCCTATGGTCCTCTATAATTAAACTAGTCTCACATACATCACCTGTGCATGCCTTTCCTTGGTAAATATTCATGTAAATGAGCATTACAGAATCTCTAACTCCTAAAGCTAAATATATATTGTAGTTTTGCCTTTCAAAATGTTACAGCTTTTCATCTCTCAGCCTGAGTACATCTCATTAACAGCAGCAATTAACTCAAGCAGCTTGCATACTGTAGGTTTTGAAGATAAGACTGATTTGAGCTTTATAAAAATAAGGTTCAGGATGTGATACAAAAAAATAATAATAATAATTGTAAACCGAATCCATTTTGGCTTTAATAAACAAGTCCATATTGCCATGCTTATTAATGTTCATTGCTATTACACAAAAGCTAGGCTTTTACTACGGTAAACCGTTATAAGGACCTGTTCACACTATAATGCACAATCATTACAGTTTGAAAACGTGATTGTGAATAAAGTGACTGGCTATCTAGTGGTTTCAGCACGTTGTGAAGAATATATTTCAACTGTACTAGCATCCAGGTTTATGGATATGATCCTCGCACAGGTTTGCAGGCAATCCACAGTACTTTCATTATTACACTTAGGCCTTGTCCACACTAACTGATCTGGAGAACCGTACTCAAAACCGTTCTAATTAATCCAGTTCAAAGCATCCACACTGAAGTACTGTTTCATGTTTAGTCAGGCTTAATGTGTACACACACTATTAAAATAGTTCAGCTAAGGTTCCTAGCAGCGCAATGAACAGTGGAAATTACTACAATAGTGTCCCACCATGCACTGTATTTTATTTTATAATAATGTGTTATGCCCCATATTAATAGAGGTCCATATTGCTAAAAAGAAATAAAACAAGTATTTTGGAAAAAGTAAATGCGAACACACTTTAAGCTTTAAGTTTTCGATTTTTTAATCAGCTGATGTCCCTTTAAACAAATTGAGCTGATTCTGTTTCATAATTAAAATCATAAAATGCTATTAATTAGAAAAAAATCTTTGTTTTTACCTTCATATCTTGCTTGAGCCTAATTCTGGTCCCCTTAATTTTATTTCAAACAAATTAAGTGACTTGTCAGCTGTGATCCTACGATCCTACTTTTAACTCATATTTAATTTTTGCTGCCGCCTAATTTAACATTGTGTTTTTGTAAGACGGAGCACATGGAGGTTAAGTGACTTGCTCAGGGTCACACAATGAGTGGCTGAGGTGGACCGGGGACCTCCTGGTTGCAAGCCAGTTTCTTTAACCACTGGACCACACAGCCTCCTTGTATACTGTTTCTTCCTGTTAATAAAAAGAGCTAATTGAAGCAATGTCAAATAGTTATTACTATTTTTTTTACATATTAGTTCTGCTTGGATTTTGGTATTATGCAAGCATTATTTTTTTGCCAGTGGCACGTTGATGTAATATAATAATCATTTAGTACATTACGTGTATAGGATAATGGAAAAGCCCATCCCTAGTTCATTACAGCATGTTGATTGCTCAGTAGGAATAAAAGGAAGAAAAGACTGAACCTTGACAATGAATACCGACAGATTTAATAAGAATGTAGACGTACATGTACTTTACTAGCAAACTGAGGACTGTTGGAGTGTGACAAGACCAGAAGTTTGAGTTATTCAATCCCAACAGCCATGCACATGTACATTTTATTATTCCATTATAGTACCTGTTCAGTTTGTAACTTAGTGTTCCAGAACCTCCTGCAGTGTTTACAAGAAACAGGGTGCTAATAGTTTTGATGTATAATATATAGTCGGAGAGGGCTACATTTCGTTATCCCTCGGCTTTGTTTGAGTTGTTATGTGTTCATCATTTCAACAGTTGGGGCTCGAAGGGACTCCCTACAGTTGACGTGAAAATGGGGCTAATCTCCGACAGCCCAAGATTTATCCGAGTATTTACAGAAACTACTCATAGAACCCTTCAGCCTGCCAGTTTCCCACTTATTCATTGAGTGACGAGGGTAAACGGCTAGTATACAGTTAATTAAGTTGACAATTTGTTTCTGAAGTCTGTTTTCTATGCTAATAGAAGAAAAGTTGGAGGTTAAAAGGCTGGGTATACACCAGCCTCGTGATATTAAAATTACACAAAATGACAAGAAACAAAACCAAAGCTTTTGTGTGTCATGGTTTTACTGGAAGGATTGGCTGACGGTGAGTGAAGAAAAAAACAAAAAAAACCATTGTTTTGTTTTCCACGCATCTTGTTTGGAGTGGATATAGCTTGCACCAAAACCGTAATCAGTGATTTAATACACCAGTTAGAGAAAGTTAAGAAACATGAGTGCAGTGCTTCTCTTATCGAGAACTGTTTTAAACTGAAAATGACTGGAACCGTTAATATTTCTGCTCAGATTTATAAAGGTTGCCATATTTCCATGCAAAGGCCGTCTTGTACAGAAGAATAGGAGTGTTCTTTCCCACATAATTGACTGCATCAGGTTTGGTGGAAGTCATAAGCTGCCACTGAGAGAGGCGTCATGATGAGAGATTCTTTAAATCAGGAAGTGTTTTTAGATGTGGTAGATGCATTTTCTCAACTAGACAATCAGTCACCTGTCCTCCGATCTCACGACCAAGCCAGCTTCCTCTTCTACACCCAGGAACGTGAGAGCAGATGTCTGTGAGCTACTGGCCTGTGGAACACAAAGGCCAGCCCTGCAGGTGTCTGCCCGAGATCACTAACCGCCTGGCCGGTAGGGTCCGCTGTAGCGTGATTAGAAGAAGTAGTCCCTGCTGGTTTTGCCCCCCTTCGGAATCCCCAGCAAAGACTGGCAACTTCAGACAGCCAGGATGCGAACCTGCACTCCCTTGACTGTTTCACTCACCCTGCACACCACGCGGCCATGCTTTTACTAGGTGAGACACTCTGGGATCCACATTTATTTATTTATTTATGCATAGATAAATACACTTTGCAGGGTGTTCTGTAACAATAATTTACCTTTTTGCTGTTTTTATATCCAGAGTGGATTTTAACTTCTATACTTATTGCCATCTATTTCTGGGCACGCAGGACTGGAGCTGCAGGGTTCTTTGAGCTCCACTGCTTCAGATTATGAACTCATAGACAATATTACCCTGCTGTCATTGGATCCAGGAGAAACGACAGGAAGGGCGTGGATTGAATCGGCCTATCGACGCTAAGGCAGTAACTGCCAATTCACTCACTCATTCAATCGGCTGTGCCTTTAAATGGTGTAGTCTAGAGGCACACTCAGTCACTCTTGTTAGTGACAGTCAATGTTTCTAGCTGCCTGTCACACACCTTTTGCTGCCAGTCAAACTGATGGCCGGCTTCAGTCTCTACCTGTCAACTAGCTTTTGAAACCGTCCCTGACAGGTAGACAGGAATTTACCAGTTAATGGAAACGCTGACTGACATATACATATATATATATATATATATATATATATATATATATATATATATATATATATATATATATATATATATGAGATATTGTGTATATTACACTAGCTAGACGTGTTGTGTTTGTAATGCTTGAAATGCTTTTAAAATATGTGCTACAGCTTTTAAAAAACAAGGTACTGTCTATTGTATAGATCAGTGGTTCCCAACCTTTTTCAATGTAGGGACCATCTTGGTGTTTGGATTTCACAGCATTTTGAAACTCATTTGTATGTGTATATGTATAAGTACTTGTGGAAAGTAAAGTATTTCTATATCTTGTCTAACCTAATGAGATTATTGGCTCCTGACTTTAGCGTTATAACAGGGGAGTGTTGAATCTTGGCCTGTTGGTTCATTTGCAATAAACTGGGATCTAAATATTATTTTTTGACATTGATGGTACTTTTCTATGAGATTTAGCTTTGCAGAATTCATTAAACAGAATCAATATGCAGCTTGAGATTGAAGTTCAGCTAAGAAAAGGGTGAGCTAGTTGAAGCGTATTTGAATTAAATGAATGTCATATTGGAGGCCACTCATTTAGGATTATTCTGCAACTAGGCAGCATAAAGAATAATCGTAGAGCTAGGAGAGATATCATCACCAAGAGACAGACAAGGTTATTACAAAAATTAAATAAGAATTGTTAACAAAATATGTATGATCTCATTTTCTTTAACAATAGATAGACAGATAAGTATTGGCACATACAATGTGTTGGGAGCAAGTAGAGGCTATTCCACTCAGAGTGTTGTCTTTTGCTAGCACACCATTTACCACAACTAAGGAAATCAAATTCAATGGGCACTGCACCTGGTAAATTCTGCTTGAAAAAAGTGCTCAACGTACATTTGTTGTTGTGTGTCAAAATGTACGTCAGATTTGGTTTGGGTTTTTCAATGTTACTAATGACTACCGCTAAATATGCAATGTTTATACATACATGCGCGCATATATGTGGTTTAATTACCATTACATATCATAAGTAACCAATATTTTACTGTAAAGGTTATGTATTTAATCACATGCAAATCAATGTAATGTATAGCACTATTCAAATGCTTGGGGCACAGTAGAATGTACAGATCAGTACTAAACTGTACATTTCTAATAAGATAGTGGAAATCCTTTAAGCAACTAATTTTTGGCTGGTATTAAATTTGCAGATTTGCTACCTTGGTAGATTTTGATGGTTTTTGAATTGGCGTTTTTCACTTAGCACGTTCACAAAGAAAAATGCCACCGTTTTGTAGTTCTACTTTTAATTTAAAAAACATTCAAATACATGTTTACTTAAATGAAATCTGTCTTCTAAAACAGTATCTCATTTACAGTAACTTGTTATAGCATCTACAATGTCACTGGATAAGAACAAAGAAGGCCTTGTAAAAATGAGTTACAATATTTATCGTTCATATGGCCCTTCAATTTGAAGATATCAGTATTTGGAAAGGATTACTAACTGCAGTACACTTTAACGATAGGCATTTGCTAACTCTCAGTTTTAAAACTTAGCTATGGTTCGCTAAACATAACACAGTGGAATGGTCACAGTATCATTTAGTAATTGTAGGACAGTATTGCCACGTGTGAAAACTTTAACAATAAAGCCGAAACTAAAACGTTTTAAATTTAAAACTGCTTAATAGACTAGCACTGGCAAAATCAGCTTTTTTATACGGTGCAGAAATGCCTAAACAATATAAATATAAATACTTGCACGGTGGGTGTCTTCATAATAGTATCTACATGTATCGAAAATTACAATCCAAGCAAATTTGCACAATTGTTACAGACTTTCTAACAAGTCTGGCATAAACAATTTTGGCTGCTGTCATAAATTCCAGATTTCCTAAATCCATTGATGGAAATGTCCAGTCTACTTTTAATTTTTTTAAGCAAATTGGCTTTACTCACTGCCATTCTCATATTAACTTTGACATCCGACACATTCTTTCCCTTGTCTGGCACACGTTGTCAGACGGTGGGATCTCACACTGTATGCCAGACTGTGATTGGTGGAAGTATAATTGGCGATCCAATCCAAACCGCCAATAAAGCCAAAATAAATTCCACTCCAAAATGTCCCGTTATATGGTATGTCAAAGAAAATATTAAAGGAAAGTTGGTGTTTCGTATGCATTTCACTTAAAACCGGACATTAGGGCATCCAGGTTTGTTAATTCCTGCCACCCAGACACAGATGCCAACCCGAACAAGTGGCAACCCTAACATATACAGAAATTATTATTATTATTATTTATTTCTTAGCAGACGCCCTTATCCAGGGCGACTTACAGTTGTAAGCAAATACATTTCAAGTGTTACAGTACAAAAAAGTGTCTCAGTGCTGCTCCCACTAAATGGGAGGTTCCACTTCAGGAATCTTCTCCATAACACACTCTAAAGCTGGGGTGGGACTAAAATCCTCTGGACCAATTAAGTGCTTATTAGAAGCTTAATTGGTCCAATTACTTAATTTAGGGTACAGTTGGAACACAAACCAGGAGCGACACCAGCCCTCCAGGACCAGGGTTGGAGACCAGTGCCCTAAACGAATCCCTATGCTGAGCACTCAGATTCTGGTTAACACACACGCTGATCACGAGTGGTTGCTTTATTTGCTCACCCTGGTTTGTGCAAGCAGTCGCGAGGATTCCCAGCCAGTTCACTTTCAGCTTGCTGACAAACAACAAATGCAGAACCAAGAACCAATGATTTGCTTTTCAGTCCTAAAGCAGGCCTTCTCAAACTCAGTCCTGGAGACCCCTTGGGTCTTCTAGTTTTCATTCCAACCGAGCTCTCAATTACTTAACTATACCCTTAATTGTACTGATAATGTGCTTAATTAGACCTTTTTACTTGTTTCCAGCTCTTAAACAGTTGCAGATTTCAAGTTAGCCATAACATAACTTGAACAGCAACTGTTTAAGAGCTGAAAACAAGTAAAAAGGTGTAGTTAAGTAATTGGAATGAAAACCAACAGACACAGGGGGTCCCCAGGACCGAGTCTAAGGCATGTGGCCAGGGTTAATTGATAACCAATTGGTCAATCAACACCTGGCCATATGCTGCACATGAAGCTCAATCACAGGGAGGGAATTCTAACCACCCAGCCCTGCCATATTTACACAAGCATGATTTGTAAAATTAAACAAATTATATTTATAATCGAACAAAACACATTATTTACAGGTCCAGGTCCTCAGCCCTGCCACACTCATCTTGCTGTAAAGTTATTGGATTAGCCTGGCTGCCCATCCCTTTATCTTCAAATTCAACAATCTGAGCAGAACTGGGTTCCCACGGACTTGTAGACCACATTATTTTAACCTAGCAGCCAGTTTAATGACATCGCCACATTAGTGAGATGCTGTTAATGGTCAACTGTTACCCAAAGGTCTCAAAACGAGCATAAAGGTCCTTATTTGAAAATACTGCTGAGATGTAAATAAAAAGCATCTGCAATACAGAATGTTTTGATTCTAAATGAAAGATATCATGTTACTAGTCAAATATTTACAGACAAAGAACCAGCAAAGGTGCTTGTATGATATCTCTGCCTCTGCTCATTCATTAATGCAGCTGGACAGAAACAAAGAGTATATTGAAAGTTACCACATCAAGTAGCACATCCTCTGCAACCTGTGGTACAGTTAACAGGTTTTGAAGTCATGGAAAGTTAGCACCGAAGTTTAACAGCTGAGTAAATGAATTGTAGTGATGTTTCTTAGCCAGTACTACCCCAGCTAATTTTATACTGATACACTTGTTTTATTGCACTTGTTGCAGGTCTCATTTCCAGGGTCCTGCTTCCATGAATCTGTTGTATTGTGTGTTGCACTGCCATTACAGATTCTGATCCCTGTCGGGGAGATGAGGTTAAAAGCTCAATAAGCACATCTGCAGAAGAGCCTCTTTTGTATAGTGGTTAAGATGCTCACTTGCAATGTTTGTAATGTGCAGTTGGCGCCCAGCCACCATTGGTGCTGTGACCTGGATCTCAACTGGCTGATCACCAAGGTTAAAGGCGGAAGGCTTTAACAGGCAGTGAATAGCACATTGTGTTCAATTAAGACAGAGACAGAGAGGGGAACAAAGAAAGCGTAGAAAAGACCCAAGCAGTGAAATTCACTGCTCAAATGGGAGCTTAAGCCTTTTAAAGCTAACAGTCTTTTCTATTTTTCAATGCATGAAAAATGAGCTTTGGAACCAATTGGCTTAGTGTTAAGTATGTGCTATACATTACTAAAGGAAGCTTTGTATGGGCCTAGGGAATTAAGGTAGCTGCTTTTTTTGCGTCTGCCAGGTTATGTTGTGACGCTCTGGGTCCAGGCATGACTCTGACATACTCAGGCCAGCCACCTCTGGGTTACAGAAGATGAATAGTAGAGCTCTGAAGTGTGCTGCTGATTCCATCTGTGTCTATTATCTAAAACAGCTTCTTTAAAAATGTGACTTTATTATTCCAGCTCTGTACACAGTTAGTTTAACAGTATTATACTTAGTTTAGATTACACATTAATTGGATTTCTGAGGAGGAATAAAAAATGGATTCAAATTTAAGAAATTGCTGCAATAATGAAAATACTTCAATACAGACATTAGAAACGGAGAAACTAACAAATAAATGACACATACACTGTACAGGTTTGAATTCTTTCTTGGATTTTTGGCAATGCTGACAAATCACATGAGCGCTCTTCATAATGTATATGTAACCAAAAAGCATAGAACGATTTATTATAGCATACAGATTTATTATACTGTTTGTACATTATTCCTTTGTGACGGGGAGCCCCACCCCTATGTATATGTATATATATATATATATATATATATATATATATATATATATATATATATATACATACATATATTGTGCGCTATTTTGGTGATTTATTTTGTATTATTATTATTATTATTATTATTATTATTGTTTTATATATACGTATATAATTTAAAAACCTTGTGAGGATGCATGACTGATCAGCTAGTGATTTATTTAACTAGCTGACAGTCACGCATCCTTATTAAACTCATGCAGACTATGGCCGAGGCATAATAAGATAATTAATTAATAGCTATTTAACCCCTCGACCAGAATATAAAAGCCTACGGCTGTCTGCGCTCAGGGAAGAGTGTGTTCGAGAGTGGAGAAAGAGTGAGGAGTTAGGAGGTAAAAGGATTAAACGAGAGTAAACAATTGCTATATGTGCTGGCTAAAAACCAGCACGATACTTGTTTGTTTGGCCAACGTGCCTTTTTGTTTGGTGTTTTGTGTTTGTTTAAATCTTTTATTTATTATTTAATAAAACGCTGAGCGCCCTAGCATTTCAGTTTTGCCCCGCCATTACTTGTTTTGGTTTTGTGTTCCTGGTCCATGACGTCACCGCAGCTACGCACTGCAGCCATCTTGTTCACATCCTTATATTAGCATAATGTAGCTGTCTGAGATGGGCTGATCTTGCATTTAGACACCTTTGTGGTAAAGATTAGACCCTCCATTCTGACTGCTCACAGCAGCCCCTGCAAAAGATTTCCAGATCAAGCCATCAAATGCACAACATCAACAGAGACTGTATGATTAAAACATGCTCTCGTCGAACCCTGGTTTACAGCTTGTGAACAGCAGATCAGCACCCATCACACACTGCTGAACTGCACACAAGAGGAGAAAGGCAGATCTCACATAGCCATGTCTTTCTTGTTTCGATAGTGCACCTATGACATCATCAGCAAGATTTCACTCCGTGACTGTGAGTGACTGAATACCCCGAGCGTCTGCAGCTTCAGAGGATCCGCAGAACTGTTGGCGTTTGTGTCACGTGATGTATTGCTTCATGCAAACCAATTGAACCTTTGATTCACAACACTGTTTGCTTCTAATGGTTCGAGACGAGTCGAAGCGGGTGAGGCTTTGTACCCATCACTAGGGAGAGGTAGCTGAGGAAACAAGGGTGTTTTTCTTTGTGTGCTGTTTTTTTTTTTGGAAATTTTGAATTCCAGTGAAGGCAAAGCCCAGCCTGGAAGCCTTTTTTTCTAAGTTTTACTTTGTGTTTATTGTCTTTGTGCTTAAGAACCTTTTTGTTTGGCCCTCGTGCCTGTTTATTTTGTGTCTTTTATTTATTAAAAGTCTTTTGTTTGAACTGCAGTCTGTCTCTGGGCCTCATCCCCTTGCGCCATCTTGTCACACACATGTTATAGACAACATTTTCATTTTAAACATATTTCAGAATCGTTTCCTGCATAGTTTAATTAACTCCTATTTTTTGAAAGGAGAAAAAAGATTACGTAAATGTTATTAAATAAGTTTGTTCCTTTTATTCTCAGAAAATCTGTTACACTTCCTGGGTCCTTTCACAGCAGCAGTGTCTTCTGGGCCATGTTGCTGGCTGAAAGCATGCCAGTCAATAGGATGAACGGCTGTGTGGTTAATGAAAGTAAAGAAACCTTGCAAAGAGAGATGTCCTTATCCTCCTAGTGTAGTACCAGATACTGTATGCTATTTTAAAATAATTACTGTAAAACATGTTTCTTGCAAAAGTGCACTTTTGAGACACAACTGGTAAGATTTATGGAATTATTGTGCTCGCTGCAAACACTTTAACAGTGGTCTCGTTGCTGGCTCTTCCAGGTTCATGTATACGAAATGTTGGGATTTTCAGAATTTCAAGAGAAACCCCTGGCAGTGTTTTACTTCTACAAAGCAGCCCACTTGGAGCGACAGCTGTATTAATCAACATACACTTGTAATGGATCTCCAAGCAGCTGATAAGTTAATAATACTGACATCAGACACATACTTACCTCACATTTATATACTCAAGTGTCGCTTTAATGACAAATGAATGTTAAATCATATGTGCTGTATATGATTATGGTTATCTTATATGAGTTGATTACAATTGTTTCGTAACGGGATGGAGTATGGCCAGGTTATCCTAAGTCAGACTTATGGCCATCTGGAGTGATGACTGCACAGACTGGGTCTGTTTTAATTAGTATTTCATCCTCTCATTTTATCATGAGAGTTAATGAAATAATTACTATTTTCAGTTGAGCCTCCTGTAAGTGGCGGCAGCATTGTGGCAGTGGCTGTTCCAGTGATCTGGAAAACAAAATCAAGCAGGTACACAAGAAAAGAACAAATATTGATTCCTATTGTAAGACTTTCAAAACCTCAACACAGATTGAGCTACTTATCTGAACGTATACCTCAGATTCTGTGACCTGGGGCTAAAGCTAATGAATATGGAATAATGTGTTGAATTCCACTGGGGCCAAATGAACAAAAAATGTTGAGTAATGTTTTCCTAATACAGTGTTATACAGATTGCCCTGTCACATTTGTTACGTTTTTATTCTGAGCAACAAAGTCAATATTCAGCTTGTTGTACTGTGCACAAAAAAAAAAAAAAAAAACACTCAAACTTTGGAATTGATTTTCATAACTTCCAGGACGTTTCCCTCATTTCCCCAAGTCTTTGTTGCTGATAAAGGCTTGAGGAAATAAATCAAAACATCTTTGAAGTTGTTTTTTTTTTCTTGGAAGAAAGCAAGATTTCCATTACATGAGAGTAGATGTTAAAACTTCATGCTGATTTGAACTTGGCTCTCGCCAAGATAAGCACCAACTAAGACGTAGCTTCACAGTAAACTAATGTGATCCATATGTGTCTCCATCCATTTGCGCTTCCTTCCATATGATGATGTAGATATCCTTCTGTCTGGTGTTGATGGCTGAAGTGTAATGCTGGCTCCAGGGATCAGCTTATTTTGCCTCCCTAGCGCATCAGCACACACAACGGCTGCGATGCTGGCTCGGGGATCAACCATAGTGCGGTCTCCCCAGCGCATCAGCATGACAACCGTCTGGACTGAGCTAAGTAGGGTACATCTCTGGGGTCTTCAAGTGGGCACCTTCCATCCTCGGTGTTTAGTCGACTAGCCCACGACACCTCAAGAGGGCTCGGCGGTGATTCTGGCGTCCCAGCATCACCCCTCCGTCCCCACTCAACTCAGCCCAGCTTACTTACCTGTATATCAGCCTTTCTTTCTTTCTATTGTGCTTGAGATCCCCAGCCAGAATCTTTCCGTCTCAACCACAGCCAGTTGCTGCTCCTCTCTGCTGCTTCAGATAAGTTCTTCACTGTGCGACGCAACTCTTGGCCATTGAATCCGACATCTCTGAGAAACCGGGTTGTAGAGTGTGCCACAAATCCCGAACATCCCACTTCCACTGGGTAAACCCAGACTCTCCATCCTCGCTGTTCCGCTTCAGTGGCTAGTTGAGCATACCGCAGTTTCTTCCTCTCATACGCCTCATCTACAGCATCCTCCCATGGCACTGTTAACTCTACCAGGTGAACAAGGCGTGCTGATCCAGACCACAAGACAGGATATTTGTGTCCTCTAACGAGCAATACTTAAGTGAACCAATATAACCTCCATCCAGGTCTAAATCTGTTAATTATTTAATGATACCTAATGATAAAACTAAATGACAGGCCTCAAGGACTAGGTCTGTGCACAGTATGTTTCTTTTAACTTTTCTTACAATTCACAAAAATAACATCTATAATAAACTCCCCCTGGTGGTTGATGAATGGCAAAGAGTTTGACCTAATCTGAATTTCCCCCACAATGAATATGAAAGACCTACTAAGCAGCCTGTCATGGTTGGTTTTCCATTTCCTGGTGAGATTAAATAACACTGCAGGCTATACATCCTTGTCTGTTGGTGCTTAGTCTTGTAAGGGTGCTCATAGTTAATTTACCAATCTGTCTAGCAACACTTCCTTCGATGTCTTATACAAACCTCCTATCAGTCTGCAAATAACCCTCAGTGTAACAAGAAACTGCTTTTCACCGCAGCTTAGAGAAATTACTGGGAGCGTCCTGGAAGTGACACCTTGCAACACTAAAAACTGCCAATGCTGTAATTTGATCAAAAATACATTTCTGTGTTTAACAACTTACAGTACAGAAGACAGTGGCCTCGGATGCGCAATCTTGAAAGAAACACGTGTTTGAGCAAACATGTATTTTCAGTTTTAAATCATTGACTGACATGCTTTCAATCAGTAATCTGATTTGAACCAGTAGACACAGCTGGGAAGCAGTAACAGGCATCCTGAAAGGCAAGGCAAGCAAACTGAATACTTTCTGTAGTACCAGATGTCTGTTTGTAGTGAAAACACATGTTTGCTATAAAATTGTTGTTTTTTCTGCACACTTGAGACATATAGCTAATAGAAGTTTAAAATGGGATTTGTGGAATTATTTTGTTAGTTATAATTACTTAAGTATACTGTTTTATTAGCATGAAGATACTGCACCCTAACATAACCATTAGCAGAACACAACTTTACCAGAAAGAGCAACACAATGGATTTTCAACAGATAATCCAATAGCGCAATAGTGCTGATGTGATAGAAGCCTGGTACAGAGAAGAGACTGCTATTGATTACCAGGGTGTATTGGTTCAAACCATTACACAATATAATCTCATACTAGATTTCTTTGAACCAGCATCTGAAGGCAGGTGCAGGGACTGACCAGAAAGAGTTCATCTGAAGCAGCTTCTTCATTTCTAATTGAGGATGAGGTGCTGGGTCTCAATCATTACAACATGTGCTTTGTGATTTCAGACATTGTTCTTCTTGTGTAGCAGTTTCTGTGTTTCTTGATCTCGAACTTTCACAGCAGTGGTGGTGATTGAGGCTAATGCAATGTAAATGGTTGCTAATTATTCATTAGACTGCATGACTGATTGCACCTCACTATTTATATTTCCTGCCAACACAACAAGAGAGCATTACCCTCTGAATAGAACTGTATAGGATTATCTTCATCAACACTAATTTACACAATGAATAGCTCTTTGATGTATGGAGATTTCTACCCGCTGCTAACAAGCTATACTAAATCAATCTGCTCAAGGTCAGTCCCAAATGTCTTAAAGGTGTGTACCAATGTCCAAATGTCTTAAAGGTGTATACCAATGATTCTCAACCCCGGGGACCCCTGTGTCTTCTGGCTTTCATTCCAACTGAACTCTCAATTACTTAACTAAACCCTTAATTGCACTAATAATGTGCTTAATTAGTCCTTTTTAATTGTTCTCAGCTCCTAACAAGTTGCAGAGTTCAAGTTATTTATACGATTTTACAGTTAACTTGAAATCTTCAACTGTTTAGGAGCTGAAAACAATTAATAAGGCCTAATTAAGCAAATTGTTAGTTCAATTAAGCCACTGGTGTATACAGTTTTAATGACAAATGCTTTAACGAGAAGTCTTTTTCAATGTCTTCAAATGTCAAGACATTGAAAAAGACTTCTAGTCGAAACTTTTGTGACTGAATTTGTCTATTTCTCACTTCAGCACTAAGGAATGTTTAATTGTATACAGTTTTAAAATTAACATGTTTAAGAAATGTGTTACTTTTCAAACTATGACAGGGCAGAAGCTCTGCATGTGTTGCTAGTGTGTTTTGTTTGGCTTGTATAACTAACGTTAATGTATTTTGAATTTAAGTTTGGTAGGGATGGGGTTAAAATCTCATCCCTGCCAAATCCATGTGCAGAATGTGGCTAGAGCTTAATTGATTAATTGAGGATCAATTAAGCCCAGCCATATGCTTTAAACAGAGAGCCAGCTCCTTTGTTCCACAGTGAGGTTGTGCTCACTGTCTATGCGTCAGGATAGCGTTGCTTGGGGGCTGGTTTTGACGTGTTTTGGAATTGTTTAAACCTTTTGATTGTTAAGACAATTATTAAAAGTGTGCAAGAAGTCTTCTGTCTCTATTTCTGCTGCTGGCTAGCCATGACCGCACACCACTTTACCACACAAACCTGTGTTACAAATACAGCCGCATGACTGCGTGGAGTTGAGGGTGAGTCATACAGTCAGGGGGAGCGCAGGGGTCCCAGAGTGTCTCACCTGGTAAAAGCATGGCAGTGTGGTGTGTAGGGTGAGTCATGCAGTCAGAGGAGCACGGGTTTATGTCCTGGCTGTGCAAAGTTTGTGGTCTTTGATGGAGATTCCAAAAGAAGTGTCACATTGGGTGTGGTTCTCCGTGGGTTAAGGAGCCAGAACCAGCTGGGACTGGTTCTCCTTTTGTGCTACAGTGGACCCTGCTGGCCAGGTGCCTGGTGAGCTCAAGTGGACACCTGCTGGGCTGGACTTTGTCCTCCAGTTGGACATTCTAGAATGGGGAGAAAAACAGAGGTAAAATAATTGGGCACTCTAATAAATTAAAAAATAATGAAATATATTCATTAAAAATAATTACTGATGGTACACCCACCCCTCGTTATATCGCCCATCGCTATGCTGCGGATTCAGATATATTGTAGTTCTAACTGCGCATGCCTTAGCTGCAATATACATAGGCAATTTCACTTAGAATTACTGTTAGTTTTATTTTGTACTGCACATCACAAACACAAATATACAAAACAATTTAAAACAAAGCATGAATACTATTATCATATCCACACGCATTCCACAATAACACAAAGCAAATTAAATATCTAACTTGCTGAAGCGGTTTTTATTTTAGCCAACGAGGTGTTCACTTGTGGCAGCAATGCACTAGCAAAAGTCACAGGGCAGTGATGTCAGCTCCCTAGCAACAAGCCTCCTATGTTGAGAATGGATTCTTTCAATGCAGCGGGCTTGTGCATTTGAGAAAGGAGAGGAAGACTCATGAAATTAATTGGAGACTTAAGTTGATGAGAAGCATTATCCTCCACAGTACAAATTAAAACAGTGTGCTGCTTTTTATATGAAAAATAAGAAAAAGCGGATTGCATAGAGGATTTATATTGGACCCTGACGCCCTTGATAAAACGAGGGATTGGTTATACAGTAGTTAGCCTATTTGTTTTCTATGGGTCTCTCGCTATATCGCGGCCCTCGATATATAGAGGATTTATATTGGACCTGACACCTGCGATATATCGAGTGGGTGGTGTATGTAGCACAGGATCTTTACCTATTGCATAGATTCGGAGTTGAGAATCATAAATCTTTTTATAGGTACTCCAAATCGTCATTAGCACTATTTTGTCAGATACAAATACACCAAATACCAAACCAGAAATACATAACTCAGATGTGTATTTAGGGGCGTGTGAGTTGTTTCTTATTATTTTTATAATTATAATTGGCGTTTTATCCTCAACAAAATGGGCCCTACTTTCAAAGTATTTATTCCAGTCTGAATTAACTCCTATTTTTTGAAAGATTAAAATGTTGGTATGCAAATAGTTGCATACCATAGTGCCTTTCATTTACATTACTGAGATATTTTATAGTAGTTTTGTAATGTTACTAGGTATTTTCTCCTTTCAAAAAGTAAGAGTTAATCAGACATGAGTAAAACCAAACTGCATTAATGGTGATTTGGAGTAAACAGTTTTGTAAATCTACCATCTGTGTATTTGAGTCAGTGGAACGCTGGTGAGCGACACTGAGGCAGTGCCCTGTTGCAAGGATTGGATGAAAGATGTCAATTTTATTTGTTTCCTATAAAATGTTGTAAATGTTTTGATGAGTAAAATACAGTTTGCTGTTCGTGAACTGCCTTTAACACCACTCTACTGTAAAGTAGACTCCCGCATATTTTCAAAAAAACCCTTCTTCACATAATTAATGAGTTAAATTAGGGCCCAGTATGAAATAAACCATTTTTGGGTTTGTGTTTTATTTCCTTCACTTCCCTTTTGGTTTTGCTTCTGTGATATGAGCAGCAATGGAGAGGACAGTCATAACATCTTGCAGATGGGTTAGAGTTAGGGTTAGGGTTGGGATTTGTTTTATTTCCTTCACTTCCCTTTTGGTTTTGCTTCAGTGATATGAGCAGCAATGGAGATGACAGTCATAACATCTTGCGGATGTGGGTAGTAACAGAAGCATGCCTGTTAGGTCATAGGGAGGGAGGTCCTTTATAAAAGAGAGGTATGATAAAGCACAATGAAAAAACATGACAAATCAAGGTAAATGCATAAATCAGCCATGTGAAAAGCTGGTGAAAACTGCAAAATGACTGTGCAAATGTACTGTTGTACGTGTGTGCAGATTAAACTGTGTTGTTTGTAAACTAACTGGAAGCACAGCAGGGTAAATCATATCAGAGTCATACAGTCCTTTATTTTAATATTGTATTCTAACAGAGTTGGGGTACATTACTACTTTAATGTAGGTGCTACTATACCTGCACCAACATTTTTTGTTTAGTGTGAAACATTTATATATAAAATATCATATAGAATACTGGAAGATGCAAGCTGAATTTTTAGCCCATATTTGTAAAATTACTGTGATGGCAGCATCTTCTTTACCTCCCGAGTATGGCCGTTCTGAGTGAAAAATCAGCTTTTATCTGACAATATCCTATCTGAGAGAGAGAGAGAGAGAGAAGGAGGGATGTATTGGGCTGTTGCTCTTAGTTCTCTATGGAGCCGCCCACACTAACACGGCCTTCTTCTTTAAATCAGCCAGGTCGAAACAGTTGAATGTGTTGTAAATACTGTAGCATATGTTTATTTCACAAACAAACACAAATGACAAAACCAAAACCAACCAAAGAAAGCCTAACCCGTTTTTTTTAAAGGGTTCTTCATTACCAATTATTATAAAATGAAGAAAAATAAACATTTGGTGAGAAAAAGAAACGGTTATTACTAAAAACAGCTTGACAGCATAGACGCAATATGGTAATACTGGCACACACGCACCACTTGGTCTGTAACACCTGCTTTGTGTGCGTGTTCTCTTACAAAGAAGCCTTGGGTCCTGGCAAAGTGAACAGGTTAATTAAGGCTAATGTAGTTAATTGGATTTCAACTTGTTTTGAAACTGTCATAATTTTTTGTAAATGTGATTTATGTTCCTCTGGTATAATTTTATTCTGTAGCTTCTCTTTAATCTGCAGCACTTCCGTTGTCACCAGCTCACTTTCATGTTTAGTTTGTTCAGTGATTAGCAGGATCAAGTCTAATGAGCATTTGTTCAAGACCTGTTCTCCAAATGTAGGCTTCTTATTGATTCTTAGTCCTTGTGGAATTTGCTTAGCCCTCCAATCTTCAGATAGGTAATAGCGAGTTTCTTTTTTGCTAAAATAGTCCAATCTGGATTTCAAATTCAACACATTTTCATCCAAAAGGTGTTGGAATCGTTACGTGATCTCCAAAATATGGCCCAAAATATTGCCCCAAATCATGCCCACTTATATATGAGATATTAGGAAAACCATTATATCGAGGGCACTGCCTCTAACCCACTTTTACGATATGTTTTGTTTTGGAAAAGATACATTGACAATGTGCTATTAATACGGACAGGATCTGAGACTGGTTCATTTTTGTTTAGAGATTTTATAACAGCTGTGAAAACTTGGCAATATAGTGCTAAATTCTAGTGCCAGGGTACCTTATATAGCATCAGCCACATTAAATTATGGCACCAGTAGACATTTTTTATTTTTGTAGTTCTTAGCATCCATAGATGAAGATAGTTTCTCCTTGAGTTTGGACAACTCACATGACCCACCCACTAAAACACTGAAAACTCATTGCAGAGCGGGGGAGAGGGCTTGATTAGGGTGGGGTTTGATCGTTTAGCACCAGTAGGCTCTCTGGGGCTAAATATTCTAAGCAGTTTAGCACCAATTTTCAAATTGATTTGCATCCCTGCATGAACAATACTAATAAGAATTTAAAATGTACTATGGAATATAGTCAGACTAAGATACATTTCAAAAGATGAGGCTCTCTAAATGCATCTATCTTGTGTAAACCAACATATAGCAATACAATTTTGTGTGCAGGCAGTTACAACCCAAAACACTGGATCAAAAATATATATACCATATGGCCAATTTTTACGTTTAAAAAGAACATGTAGTGATAAGTGTGACTTTAAAATCAAAGCCAAAGACATGCAAGATCACTTTCTGTCTCTGGGTTATAACAGGAATTCAATTGATACCGCTTTGAATATGTCTCACACGATAAAACAAGGTGAGCTTGTCGAAACTATAAAGATGAATGATTAGTCTCCACAAGAAAATCTCTAATGATATTAAAATATATATTTTGAAACACTGGAAGATATTGGTGCGATCCTCAACTTCGGTCTTTTAGACACAGCAGGAATTTTAAGGATTTGGTAGTCTCGTCTATGTATAAATCACCACCATCCCATGACAGTTGGCTTACTAGCATAACACCAAATATTTGAATCACCCACACTGGTCGTAAATATACTATTCAAGGTTTTATCAACTGTAACGCATGTGTTATATATGCTTAAATGTCCTTGTGGCTTAACAAACAAAAATAAATGTAAAAATGCATACAGCAGAACATATGTCGGGCGCTACATAAGCATTCTCATAATAAATTGATAAAGATTCTTCAGTTAATTCTTAAGTCAAAGTTCCAAAAAAAGTTTCAAGAAAAAAAAGTACCAGAACAACATTCTGGCAAGACTACACCAGTATATGGAACCATATGGCCTTAATGAAACACTAGATCTCATCGCCTATATCTCTAAAAGATTAGATGATTATAATGAGAATTGAGAATTGTTTTTTTTACAAATTTTTGAATATATCTGTAGATTAAATACGATACAATTTGCTTTTATATAGTGCTCTTCATGCAGAGCATCCCAGGGCACTTTACTGTAAAAACTCTAAAAATAACAAAACGCCACTGGCCAATCCATCCAGCTCAAAAATAAGCCAATGAAAACACATTTAAAATGGATTTAAAAGATTCAGCTGTGCCAGCATTTCTAATATAGATTGGGACAGAGTTCCAGAGGCACGAGGCATAACAACTAAAGGCCCTCCTGATTTTAAGCGACTTCTGGGAACCACCACTTGTTCAGCATTCACTGAGCGCATGTTACGACTAGGATCACAGGCACCAACAAATCCTGCAAAAACTGAGGACCACAATTTTAAAATCAATCCTAAATTTAACAGGATGCCAGTGCAGTGATCTAAGAATCGGAGTGATATGCTGGTGCGTGTAAGTATTCTAGTTGCAGCATTTTCATACTGTATAATGATGTGTCTATGTATATTGTCTAATTAATTGGATTAATTGCTATATATAGCAATATATATATACTCCAAAGCTCTTTTCCAATTAGACAGCAATTGTTATATAGCTTCACCTAATGAAGACTATGGGGTTTATTTTCTGCATCCCTGTTTTTCCCACCGATTCAGTATTTCCTAAAGCTGCGGAAAACACTGCGGGACTCTATGCGCTAGTTTGGTTCATTGGTTATTCTGACGCTTTCTTTTGGTGGAATACGTAGTGATCTAAGAATCTGTGTCTATTTTCCAGGGTAGCCCCAAATGTGTCAAACTATAGGCTACTTTGGAAAATCACAAAATTAAAAAAACAAACAAACTAAAAAAAAAACATTCATGCGACGATGCTGAAGTTCTATTTCGTCCAGCTTCTTATTTGCATCCCAGCTTATATATGGGATATCGCTAATATGCTCAAATGTAACAACAATTGAATAAGTAACTGGGGTATTTCAGGGGATAAATTGCCTCAGGCTGCTCATTTCAAAGTTAATACAAGCACAAGGGAATCCCTATCATGTCATCCATATGTATTTATCCAGGCCCAAAACAGAATTTGGTACAAAAACAGCAGGCAGACATGGCACACGTAGTAATACTGACATCGGGTGTAGTGCAACATTTCAAAGCAGGTATGCAGAAGTGGAAACCCTCTGTGTGATCCATATGTATTCTTCCCTGTCTAACATGGCATTTGCTTTCCTTTGTTATCTTGTCTAATGAGCCATTTTTAGGTTTCGTGCTTTCGCCATTTAATATAGCACACACAGACCCGAACAGGAAAGTCAATTTAACAAACCATTCTGGAGGAAACTATACGGTCTATAAATATACCACGGAACTAAAATGTTATTTCGGGGTAGAGATTGATGTTCAGCAATGATACAGTGTACACATTCCTCTGCACTTCAGATATACGCTGTGCTTAGAAATAAAAACTTCAACCAGGAAAACGTGCTTTCTGTACGGTGCAGAATAAAGTAGTAAACCTGGACAAGTGACTTTACAACAGAATGGTTAAATAGAACAAAAGAAATATATATGTATTTTTTTTTGATGTACACAAAAGGTTTACATAATTTAAAAAAATAATTTATTTCAGGACATATTAGACTAAAGCCTGTCTTCATCTGTGTAGAGAGAAACAATTAAGCATCCTGAAATAAATGATAAATTATTAATTTAAATCTTTTGTGTGCATCCAAAAAAAAAGTTCATTCATTTTCATTTTTGTACACTGCAGTTATACCTCCTTTCAAACCTATAACTCCCAACCTATAACTTGCGTTGTGACTAATTTTTCCACTGGTTTGGTACCATTTTCGATTGTGTTTATATAGCATTTGCTAACACAATTGAACCGGAAGTATTATTTTGGCGGCTAAAACCGCTTAAATGCTCATTACTTATTAATTTAGAACCGCAGATAATCATGCATGAAATGGAGGATCACTTTAAGAAAGAGGCGGATATTGTTTAACGCATTAAGAGGTGGAAAAGTTCTGCGGATTTTGCCATTTCCACCAAAAATTAAACCCCATCGAAAAAATCGGGTCCCAAAGCGGCATGTTTTAAAACATAAGAAGATTTTGCTTCACATCAGTGGTCATGTCTTGAAGAATATACAAGTTTTTTGAGTGTGTGACCAGTCCCGTCTCCACAAATGTCGACAATCAAGCGAGGTATGATGGCTGGCTTACCTTTGCTAAGAACTATTTTATTACCTTGTTGAGACCTTGTAGATACATTATTTTATATATATAAATAATGTCTCTAGAAGGTCATAAAATAGTTCTTAGCAACGGTAAACCAGCCATGCATACCCTTGTGGAGACGGGACTGGTCACACACTCAAAAAACAGTATAATAAAGAAAATTGAACATTTGGTGAGAAAAAGCAATGTTTATTTCTAAAAACAGCTTGACAGCATAGACGCAATATGGTAATACTGGCACACACGCACCACTTGGTCTGTAACACCTGCTTTGTGTGCATGTCCTGGCAAAGTGAACAGGTTAATTAAGGCTAATTTGCTTAATTGGATGAGCTATAAATAGAGAGGCTGGCAGCAGCAAGCTGCCCTACTCCTCCAGTTGTACTGCAAGCATTTTAATCTGCAAGATTTTCTTTTTTCAGATTTTGCTTAATCTGTATTCTGCTTTGACTATTTTTCTGTTTTTAGTATTTTCCTTTGTCTCCTTCCTTCTTCTCTCATTTCACTTTGTCTCATCCCCTTGTTTCTCCTTCAGTGGTTATTTTCCTTGGTTTCTTTTTGCTTGAAAGCTGAAATTACTCATGGATATTAAAAGGCAGGAGTCCTCATTGTGGTTGAAAATAATTAAAATAAATCTTACACTGGTTTTAAATGTGCAATTCTGAAATAGAAACATGTACTTTCATGTTAAATCATGATATCTGGTACTACACTAGTAGTCTCCATCTCCAGGAAGTCTGTTATTGATCCTCTTCCTCTGTACTTTCACCTCAGCAGTGTCTACAGAGTCGAGTGAGAGAAGGGTACTGGCTGCGAGTCAATAGGGGAAGCAGCTGGTTGGTTAATGACAAGAAAAAATGTGTTGAAGGGGTGGGACAATTTCACGTATGGATAAAATAACTAAGGAAGTGTATGTAACACTACGCATGGCTTTCAATCAGAGACGTCTTTGTTATGAGGTTTTAAAACGAAAATACATGATTTTGTTTTCTATAATGCTTCTTTCAAAATCAGCATTTCTGAAACCATTATAGTGAATAGAAGTGCACAACAAGTGAGATATGTTCATTTATTTTTTAAGCTGCAATCACTTTAAAGTAAATTTAGCTCACAAAATAATTCCAGTAAATCTGATCTTACATATTACCATCTCTTTATAGAGCTCACATTTTCCTATATGAAAGACGCGTACATCAGGTTAAATGTTGATTATATTTTTTAATGGTATTTTTTCATAGCATTGGTAAACAAAAAACTGTCGCTCTTTTCCATGCTGCATGTTCTGCAGGAACGTATCGGACACACGTGAGTTTCTTTTGGAAGTTTCAGTGCTTGCAGGAAAAATAATTCAGAATGTATCGTGTTTTTAAACAAGTGAGTGCATTTTTTTAAAATATATATTTAGGGTTACCATGTGGCTCCAGATTAACCAGACGTTGTGAGACAGAACTGAATTTCAAACTTGCCCCTAAATTGAAATAAATGAAGGTGTAAATCAGTGGTACTCAATTACATTCTCTGGCGGGCCAGATAAGGACATTTCCAAACCTTGGGGGGCCACAGGGCGTTCAAGATGTGCGTAGGACATTTCCAAACCTTGGGGGGCCACAGGGCGCTCAAGATGTGCGTAGTGGTGAGGGGTTGTTTAAATGGTCATGAAAATCTGACTATCCAATCAGTCTTTACATACAGTAACAAAACGTTGCAACACTGCACTTGCACCAATCAACTAATACATCTCAGAAATAACTACTTAACAAGATACAATGTTTGATCACCATTAATAGTAAAAATATTAAGCAAATATCATTTCCTGACCAGTATTCAAACGACATCTTGCAAACAAACAATTATACAAATCTCACTGTAATGCTATTAAAACAGCGTGTTATTCATTTTAATTCTATTAAAACTAGAAAATGTTCTGACAATTACTGTGCTGCAAGCATTCAAGTAACTAACGAAAGCTGTTCTGTTGTATAAGCATCTTACTAAGCGCCTGACAAAGTGTAGCACGGTGCCTAAATATGCATGTTCAAGCTCAAATGTGTTTAAAAGTAAATGAAAAGTTTCTAAATTAAATACATGGCATGATAGTAAACAGAGAGGGAAATAAACTTAAGCGTATATCCACTGTGCCATCTTTGAGAGGCGTGCTGCAGGTGCATTTCTTACTGTTGCCAAACAGGTTTTTTTAAGCCTAAATAAAAGATCTTTGACAGGTTTGGTTTCTACGGCCAATTTCCTGTGACTGAACACTTACTGGTGGCCGCATTGCTAATTTTCCTAACAATACTTAGTTTATCATATGCAAAATATAAGAAATATAGACATATGCACTAAAGTTTTTTTCATGTATTTCTATAATAAAACCAAACTGTTTCTCATTTTAAACATACAGCAGCCACGCTCAACTTCCCAAGACTTTCTACAATAAACTGGAGACAAACATCTGGTGTTTTGGAAGATTTAAAAAAAAAAAGTTATTGCTCTGACAACAGGTCAAACGTAATAGGTTAATCGATCATATAATTTAATAGAATACCTAAGCTAAAGTACATTACTAACGTATTTAAGTTAAATGAACACAACAAGTACTTTCACTTTCCTGTTCCAATCACATGCTGCACAATTCCCAGCTAAATCTTACAACATTAAAGCAATTTCCAATACTATTTATCCTAAAATAATATGTAAAACTGTACTATTCCAGAATAGGTTGTGAAGGCTTTACATTGCTACACTGAATTAACTATAAAGCAGAGGATGTCAAACTTAAAATTATACACTTTCCACGTGTGTATTTCAGGTAGAAACAGTACATAAGTAGATATCGTTTTTTTTCTTTTTTTTTTATCCCTGCCATTGTAGTTTCTTCGCAATAAACAAAGTGGCAAATTACACATTTTCATGAAGTAATAGCATTACTGGGGTTTACTTTTTTTAAGCTGTGCATGCAAGTGAAAACTGTCAAATTTAACTTTAAATAAACTATTCAAAAAATATATGTGGAAAAGGTGGCGTTGTACAAAAAACCCCACAATTTTCGTTTATTACTCTCCTCATAACAGAAAATAGGCTCACAACAAAACAAAACGTTGATCACTATACGTAGCATTTACCTTTGGCCAGTGTCTGGAAAGTGTGAAGCACTTTCGAGCGACGTGCGACGTGCACCTGCAGCTGCAGCTGTCTGTATCCCTCGATTCCCTTTCAAGTCGAAAATAACCATCAAGTATGGGATATTGCCGTCAGGCAGTAGGGCTTGGCTAAGCTTTTATAGCAAAGCTGCCGATAGGCCTCTGCGCGAGCTGCCACGTAAGCCCGCCCCCTTGGGAGCTTACTATATGCAGCGCGCAGAGACTCACTTCCTCTTTTGTCTTCAGCATTGGTAGCGGTAGGTAATAGAGCTTGTAACTGATTGTACTCGCTAAGCTTAGGCTTGAGAAGCTGCTTATTGTCCCCTTCTCTGAGTTTATTTCAGTTATACTCTTCGGAGTTATTATTATTATTGTTTAAGGATTATATAATTTGTTTACATTTATATATATTTCCTTCACGCTTTTGCTTTGGCATCGCGTTGTCTCGTGGTCTCCGTCTTTCCTGTGTTAATAATTATTTTTTGATTATTAGTGTTGTGTTGTACCTCGACATTCAACGCTTCGCCGTTCGACGTTCGGGGTCCGAGTGGCAACCATGTCCGGGTTCCACCGTTGCGTCACCTGCCAGGCAAAATTGCCGACGAGCGATCCGCATGAAGACTGTGTGGCGTGCCTGGGACCAGAGCACGCCGCGTCTGCCTTGGCAGACAGATCGTTTTGCGCATTGTGCGCTAATTTTCAGCCACGCACTCTTCGCCAGAGGGCGAGGAAAGCAGTGGGTAGCCACTCCCCTTCCTCAGGGTCTTCTTACACCCTGTCTGTCCCGCCGTCGTCCACAGCGACTCCGCCCGTCACACTGGCGGGTATCCAGGAGCCCCTCCCAGCTTACAGCTGGCCAAAGATCTCCAGACCGTAGACGTGCCCGGGAGCGTTCTCATACCCCGCCTATTTGGCCCCGAGGCTCCTCCCCTCGCAGGGAAAGTTCCCGTCGATCACGGTCTCGCTCCCTGTCACCCCGCCGTAGGGGACGTTCCCGTTCTCCTCGTCGGGACAGGCGTCATAGGGACAAGTCAGGCGTGGCAGAGCTCACATCCAAAATTTCCCAGTTTATGGATGTGATGATGTGCCAGCAATCGTTGCTGATGTCCCTTACCAGCATGGCACCACCAACTGGACCAGTTGCCAGTTAGCCGGCGTTTCAGCCACACCCTCTGGCCATCCCTGTTGTCCAACAACCCCAAGGGGTATGGGACGTAGATGCCATCTCCAGGGATGCTTCCGAAGGAGAGCCTCTCCTTGAGGAGGACAGTGTGGAAGCTGAACTGGCATCCCACCACTCGGAGCAAGACACTGAGTTGGAATGGTTCGGCATAGCGCAGGTGGATCTCTTTGCTTCGCAAGAGACGACACACTGCCCCCTATGGTTCTCAGTAAAGGATCTCGACAGCCCCCTAGGAGTCGATGCACTGGCTCACGAATAGCCGCCAGGGCTCCTATATGCGTTTCCACCGATTCCGATGCTCCCCGTCTTCTTAGAGAAGGTCAGGGTAGAGCAAGCGACAGTGATTCTGATCGCTCCTCGGTGGCCTCGGAGAATATGGTTCCCGAGCCTGGTGCAGTTGTTGCACGGTCGGCCGAGGGAGCTCCCTCTGCGAGTGGACCTGTTGTCCCAAGCCCACGGAGGGCTATGGCACCCGAACCCCAAGCTCATGCAGCTATGGGCTTGGCCCCTGAACGGGAGCGCCTGTCAGCCTTAGGGCTCTCTACAGCAGTGATTTCGACCATTCAGAGTGCTAGAGCGCCCTCTACTAGGTCGCAGGACACGTACAAGTGGCAGTTGTTTCATGATTGGTGTCTGGCGCAGGGCCATGACCCAATATCCTGCCCTATGGCAGTGATATTACAGTTTCTACAGAAACTGTTAGATGACGGGAAATCTCCCTCTACACTTAAAGTGTATTTAGCCGCCATATCGGCTTGCCATGTACGCATTGACGGTTTATCACCAGGTTGCCATTTTCTTGCATCACAGTTCCTGAAGGGCGAAGACGCTTATGCCTCCAAGGACGACCAGTTTACCGTCATGGAGCCTTGACGTGGTGCTAGAAGCCCTTACCAAGGCACCGTTCGAGCCTCTCCACAGCGTGGACATGAAGCTCGTGTCTATAAAAACTGCATTTTTGCTATCAGTGGTATCAGCAAAACGCGTGGGCGAGTTACACGCACTTTCAGTGCATTCATCATGTACTCGTTTCACAGGAGACGGTTCTAAGGTCTCCATGCGTCCAAATCCGGCCTTTTTACCCAAGGTCATATCCCCGTTTCATATGAACCAAACAGTCGAGTTGATGGCATTCCATCCTCCTCCTTTTTCTTCCCCGGAGGAAGAACGGTTACACATGCTCTGCCCCGTGCGGGCATTGAGGTGTTATATGGACCGTACAGCGACTGTGAGGCAAACAGAACAATTGTTCATATGCCATGGTTCTAGGACTTTGGGTCAGCCCTTGTCTAAACAACGCCTTTCCCATTGGATAGTGGATGCTATTAAATTAGCATATGACTCTGCAGGCCTTCCGCCACCAGGGCAGTTGAAGGCACATTCCACTAGGGGTATGGCGACATTCTGGGCCCTCTTTAGAGGGGTGCCGGTGTCTGACATTTCCGTGGCAGCCAGTTGGGCTACACCGCATACTTTCATGAGGTTTTACCGGTTAAACGTACTGGATTCCTCTGCTCCACTATTTGGAGCATCTGTGCTACACTCTATGATGCCTCAGGAGGCGGACATATAGAGTGGTTGACAACATGGTGTTGACTATTCCACCTTAGGACAGGTGTCATTGCGAGCATAGACGCTGACGCGCAGCTCCGCATCTGCATAGATGTATTGCCTACCCAGTTGCGTTATGGCATAAGTCTGTCCTACTGCCGAGAATCCTCCCTCGCGACGGCCTGGGTACACTGTTCCCATACTTGATGGTTATTTTCGACTTGAAAGGGAACGATAGGTTGCGGATGCAACCCCGGTTCCCTGAAAGAGAAAATAACCATCAAGCCGCAAGGTCGCTCCGGAAGCCTTCACGACCTGAAGAGCAAAAGAGGAAGTGAGTCTCTGCGCGCTGCGTATAGTAAGCTCCCAAGGGGGCGGGCTTACGTGGCAGCTCGCGCAGAGGCCTATCGGCAGCTTTGCTATAAAAGCTCAGCCAATCCCTACTGCCTGACGGCAATATCCCATACTTGATGGTTATTTTCTCTTTCAGGGAACCGGGGTTGCATCTGCAACCTATCGTTCTGACTCGCTTGCCAAATCTGAAGCATCACTTTGTTGTTGTTGGTTTTTATGTTAATCTCACACATCACTTGCCATTTTAGACATAGACGTAGATTTTTGGCTTCGAGTTAATGTGCAGCAATGTTTGTAAGAATATTCAGATTGTTTCACCGCACTGAAGAAAATAATATTACTACTGCTGTTTTCATATTGCACGAAGCCTTCTCTCATTGCTCAACCAATGAGGCACTAAAACTATGTAAATGGGCGGAGATTTGTGACGCATGCCAAAATGATAGCTCGTCAGAATTAAAGCTTGGCCAATCAGCTGACTTGTTCTTGTAGGAGAAACAAATACCCTGTAGATTACGGTGATTTTATAATCTTGCGTATCAGCAATTTCAGCTTTTTGTAATGGACAGCTGATGCTTGACGGGCCAAAAGAAAGGCTCTCGCGGGCCGGATTTGGTCCGCGGGCCGCCTATTGAAGAACCCTGGTGTAAATGAACCATCCTTAGCTACAATTAATACTGGTGCTTAAATACCAGCATGCGCGTCAAATAATTGTATTATACTAAGAATGAATTGCAGCCAGTTACTATTTTTTTCTGTTTGTTAAAATTCAATCGCCCATATTATTCTGCAAATACAATCGCATCATCATCTTGTTGCTCTATCAATAGATTAGCTATTCGTTCATTAAGATCTGATCAGAAGCAGCTGATCAGTGTGACTTGTTTGCTGCGCCCAAGCAATTCCACCACAGCAGGATTAATATCAGCAAAGGTGGAGATCATTTATATGTGAATTACTTTTAGTTTAGGGGGAATTTTTAAATCCCGGTCTGTCTCAAAGCGTCCAGTTAATCTGGAGCCAGATGGTAACCCTAACATATTTCTCCAGAAAAATAAAACATTTATACAGTTTAAAAGAACTCAATCTCCCAGAAGCTATACGCATTGTCTTGCCTTTCTGTACCAAGCATTGCTTTCTCTATGAGTGACGTGTTTTCAGTGTCAACTTAGTTCCTTCAAGCAACCTTACAAAGTAGACTAGAAGTGTCCATAATATGTTCAATTTTCATGTAGGGAAACAATACATAGTGTTCAATACAATCTAGGAGTGAGATTATATAGCGTTGAGGTTAGACCTCTCTTCAATACTGTATGTAGTTCTGGTCTTCTCACTACAAAAAATATGCTATTGGACTTGACAAGGTACCAAGGTCAGCTATAGAAAGGGTTAAAAGAATAAAATGTCTTTAGCCAAGACAGAGCGAGAGGATAAGAGTGATTTATGTGATGTAAAATCTTAAATCTTAAATCTTAAATCTTACCAAAATCTTAAATGGTATACGTTAACCAGACTTACTATTTCAAAGAACAGAGAGTACAGGACTAGAAGTATGAAATGGAAGCTAGTAAAACTGAATTCAGAACAGAAGGTAGACACTTCCTAATGGCGTGCTGCTGTAGCAAGGGGCAAGCCTAGATGGGCATGTTTCTTATATCCAGTAATACTGAGGACGTATTAAATGAAATTGGGTCATTCTCTGCTACAGGGGTACATTAAAATGGTTCCATGTTACTGTGCCAAGGAGAGGTGTTGCAATATGTTCTGTTTGTTTTATTTTGTTGGGCAAAGATGGGTTTAATGGTCTGTACCTGCATGAAAATGGAGTCCTGGCCAATCAATTTATCAGTTATTCAATTTTGTTGTGTGTAAAAGTCTACACAGTGCCCAGTAAGGGGTGGTAGGATGTAAACTGCACCAGCAAGTGCCAAGGTATTTGTTTGTACTGTAGCTTTACGAGGGAAAGCTGCATTCCCTTATAAACCCTGACGATCGCAATCATTATAGTTTATTGAGTTCACTAACAATAGAAGTATGCAGAAGTCCAAGCAAAAGGTCAATAATAACCAGGGTCTGTCACACCAGACCTTAAATTAACTCTTGTTCATATAACTAAAATTAGCATCAGATGGAATGCAAAAATAAAATGATCAAGTGGCAGAAAATCATGTACCTAAATTATAATTCATGAAGTGTGGCTTTGCAGTCCTCTTGCCCATTGAAAGTACTCACAAGAAGACACTCTTATACGAAATCAACTGCACATATTAACTTATACTGAATCAAATATAGCATACATTAACCCACACACAATTTCACTTTAAAATATCCACAGAATTCTGTTCTGAACCCATAACCAGAATAAAAACATTTACATTGATCTAAATTGTTAGATTCCTGTAATCCACAAAATAGGTCTGCTTTAATACATACTAAAAAGACACAGTCAATAGCAGTTTTTCCTCCTTCAGCTTGTTGTGCAGTCTTGTGATTGTGAACCTGGGTGGCAGTGTTAAACGAGGAGTGGGGTACTTGACTGTATCTGACATGGGACCTTGGTCCAGCACAGCCAGTCATTGCTCCACATCAAGCAGCCCCCCGGATCCCTCACTTGAGCCTTCATTCGGGATCTCTCATTTGTCTCATTTGTCTTTGAAGCGTGAAATGCCGTTGGCAAAAAAATGTATCCTCCTGAACAGCCCTTTTTTAACGAGGAAAGTTGATAAAATTAGATGCACTAAAAATAAAACTGCAGTGCATTTAAGAAAATAATTACAGTCTACATTTTTCCTGAATTTTACTAATGTGAGTCATTTTTTTTTATTCCCCCATAGTATCAAATTTCTCTCTTGTATGGCATGAGTTAAGGTTCTGAACAAAAGCCATTCTGTTCCTCCACAACCCCCTCCTCCTGCAAGGCAAGGAGCCCACTGCTGCAGGCATCAGATCACAATCGATTCTGATTTACACAGAGAGTACTTTTAAACACGCTGCCAAAAAAAGACTGATGATGGGATCTGTAAAAGAAATGAGGTGGAGTCTTAAAAGGATGGAATGAGCTTGGGTTCTCTACAAATAGTTTAATGGTGAAAGTGCATGCGCGTGCGCGCGTACATGCGTGTATGTACGTGCGCTTGTACTAATTGAACATAGACTGTTTATATTTCAAAGACATTACTCAACCTACGCATTGAGTGGAGTGCATGCCAGTGCACAATATGTAATGCAAATAAAGCTCTGTGATGTTTTGAAATGCAAACAAAAGTGATATTAAAAGACCCCACTCAGGACTGTATGCATCACTCACACATACAGTAGGTCAGCAAGGCGGTTCTTAATCAAAAGACACGTCTGACAGTCTGTAGGGCTCTCAGTTGCTTGTCATATCAGCTGTAGTTGAAATGACTGTATGCTATTAAATGTAGCAGGTCTGGCTGATTTCAATCCAATACGTACATTGTAGTTATGTACAATCTTGGGTCCTATTAATTTCCAAGCAAATCCACGGGAGATCATGCCCACCATCTTTCGTAAAGGCAAAGTATGATGGTTGTAGAAGGTCTGTTTAATTCTGTGTTTTGGTTCCAAGAGGATGTGTGAGTCATCATTTACAGGCTGACCCCTTTGTACTGGTAGATTTTTACAGTCCTACAAGGAACATCTTGTAAGAGAACACTTCGTCTAAGGGAACACCCTTGTGGTGAAACAGATTTTTCCCATTGTAAATGCTCTGGCTAAAGGAACAGGAACTTTGCTTAAAAGAACTCTTGGTTTATTCAGTCTTTTCAGAAAGTGACTTGTCATCGAGTGTGTCTTGAGGCACACTGATTGGTTTATTAAACTGCAAAATGCGGCACTGTTTCTCTTGCTACAAAACGTTTGAAATTGTTTGAGCTCTTAAAAAAAAAAAAAAAAAAAAACCTGTATCAGACACAAGTCACCGAGCAATTTGGTGTTTCCCGTTCTGGTGAGTTGCTTCACCATTCTGTTAAATAATGTGCATGTCTTGTATATTGCTGCTGCTGCATTTTTTAACGTGTGTAGGGGTGCTGTGTTAAATTATTACTATTTGTTTGTTTAGCAGACACCTTTATCTAAGGCGACTTACAGAGACTAGGGTGTGTGAACTATGCATCAGCTGCAGAGTCACTTACAATTACGTCTCACCCGAAAGACAGAGCACAAGGAGATTAAGTGACTTGCTCAGGGTCACACAATATGAGTCAGTGGCTGAGGTGGGATTTGAACCGGGCACCTCCTGGTTACAAGCCCTTTTCTCTAACCACTGGACCACACAGCCTCCTAAAATATATACGTATATATATATTTCTTAGCAGACGCCCTTATCCAGGGTGACTTACAATTGTTACAAGATATCACATTATTTTTACATACAATTACCCATTTATACAGTTGGGTATTTACTGGAGCAATTTTTAGGTAAAGTACCTTGCTCAAGGGTACAGCAGCAGTGTCTCCCACCGGTTATTGAACCCACAACCCTCCGGTCAAGAGTCCAGAGCCCTAACCACTACTACACACTGCTGCCCTAATATATGTACTTACCAACTACTATGATACAATATATCACTGGAAATGGGGTCCTTGTCAGTTGGCTAATTCCATGTGCATCTTTGAATAATTCTGAACACAACTGAGGCAAGTTTTGTTTTGGTAAAACATCACAAAACAGCACACCTTCTTGTGCGTTATTGGTTAACTACTGAAATGATTGGTCTGCCCTCTTCCATTCCCTTACCAATGTTATAAAAGTAACTCCCTACTGTGTGTGTGTGTGTGTGTGTGTGTGTGTGTGTGTGTGTGTGTGTGTGTGTGTGTGTGTGTGTGTGTGTGTGTGTGTGTGTGTGTGTGTGTGTGTGTGTGGTGAGGGGGGGTCTCTCTCTCTCTCTCTCTATCTCTCTCTCTCTTCCGGTTGAGAATAATTCTATAAGTGCTCCCTCATGTTCTTGTCTGTTGAGCTATTTAATGTACTGCATACATACTAATGCTCTTCATTCTGCCTGCCAATAAATCTGCATTTTGGGTTCACTGAATTGATTGTGTTGCCTGTTATTATACTGTCCCAGTCTGAGAAGAATTGTGAAGCTGTCCTGCTCCGGGATATCTTTTCCATAATACCATAATATGCATACTGTGTCACACTCTAACCACTGGCCCCCAGACCCATCTCTAACCACTACAACAGTCTCCTCCTTGCCAGTCACTAAACCCTTTTGCCTCTCAGGCCTTGATCAATTTATTAACCTTCACATCACTCTGCTGGCTCATTTGTTTATAAAACAGCAACACAGCCATCTTCAATTACCAAGCATGGTCTGAACTACAGAGTAATAAAATGCATTAGAAGTACAATAATTGGAGCACAAACGTGCTTTGAAAATCTGAAAGGGCTGGAAAGCAAGTGCATCCATTTATTATCCACACTAATTAGCCATTCATCTGCAATGGTCTCAAAAAACTATTTCTATTCAGATGCCTGCTGAAATAACACTAATGTGTTTTGGGTAGGATACACATTATAGTATTTAAAAATATAAATCTGTACAGTACACCTATACAGTTTATTATTATTTTTATTTGTTTATTTAGCAGACGCCTTTATCCAAGGCAACTTACAGAGACTATGGTGTGTGAACTATGCATCAGCTGCAGAGTCACTTATAACTATGTCTCACCCAAAAGACAGAGCACAAGGAGGTTAAGTGACTTGGTCAGGGTCACACAATGAGTCAGTGGCTGAGGTGGGATTTGAACCAGGGACCTCCTGGTTATAAGCCCATTTCTTTAACCACTGGACCACACAGCCTCCTAGCCTCCACACAGTTTACAGTACAGTAGTAAAGTCAAATGAACACCTAGCGCACTCTCTCTAGCCTGTAGGCTACCGGTAACACAAAATAAATCATGCTGCTACACTGTACACATTGGTGTGCAATGCGAATAAAAGATTATTTTAAATTGAAACTAAATGATTTAGCGTTTTTTAATTATTATTATTGTCATAGAAATTTGTTTTCAAGGTTTGTAGGTACACCCTGCTTTTAGGGAAAAATAGGTATTTGGGTGTTCGCCTCAAAAATGGATTGAGCACAACTGGCAACGCACGAGAAAAAGCAGACTGGGGAATGCCAGCAACAATTGTGACTGTTTAAAACACGCTTTCAAAAGTTTTTAACAAATTGATGCAACTGTTAGTATCACAATAGCCGGCAGCTTTAGTACATCTCATTATAATATTTGAGATGTAATATCTCCACCCTCTTTTTGTGAATTTATGCGGGAAATAAGAAAAAAAAACTGCTCCAGCAAAGCATTTAGTAAAAGTACATAAGTACATTTTACCCTAGACTTCCGACTCGTTTGCAACTGGTTTGTGACTATTGCGACAGCCGAAACACTTTAGTAACCCAGCAGAGCATTTTAATAATACTGGCTTGGGTCCCATCACATTTTATAAACTTTAGAAACATGGACTAGTGTTTGAATGAATGTTCATTCTTGTTGTTATTCATGGTATCTGGTGCTACTTTATGTAAAGGAAGCTCTCAGTTTCTATGCCTTATTCTTGGGTTATCTGTTTGCACTTGTACTCCTTCAGCAGTGTCTTCTGGGCCAAAGGATGTTACTGGCAGAAAGTGTGTCAAGGGGAATTAGTTAATGACAGGAAAGAAGCCAGTGAAGGGGTGGGGACAATTTCACTCTCCAGGAGAAATGACAAAGGAAGTGCATGTCAGCTACAGATACTGTAATGTTTTATATCAAGGGGAGTTTATTGCAGAGACTGTATTCAGTCAGATTCAGCAATGGACAAAGCAGTATAGCTGACAGTTTTATAGGAGGCTGTTAGTAGGCGTTCAGTTGGCATTTGCTTCCATATCTGAGAAATGCCAAAATATTTCACAAAAATCGCACCCCCATTTCCCAGAAGGAATGCCAGCTGGTAATCAATGAGCAATGATCACTTATCCATCCAAACACAATGTAAGGACCTGGGAGATATCTGCCTATGGTGGACTACTTTATTTTCAATTGGTCAGTGTTTCTATGTCTTTGTCCCTGCCTCGTATGGCTGTGTCTCTTTCTTTATGAGACACTTTCCCTCCCGCTCGCTCTTTCTCCTGTCAGACAGCCCCCCTCCCTCTTCTGCCTCTCCCCTTCTCCCTTGCCTGTGCCAGTCTCTCCAGTGAAGAGTTCTCCTCTCCCCTCTGGCAGTGTTCCAGCTCGTTTGAGATAGTCTCTCTGTGTACCTGTCAGGCTCCTAGTCTTTTCAAAGTCTTCCCGGAGTCCCATGTGAAGGCAGTGTGTTGAAGTAAGCAGCTTTTTCTCTCTCCAGTCTGCCTGTCCTATATGGGGCAATCCTGCAAACAGACAACCACCAGTGCTTCAGGGTACCAAGCACATCAGTTCAGGCTTCAGCCCCACCATTGTGTGCACAGGCAGAGCCACCCAGAAAAGACACAGTTATACTGTGCAGTCACACCAGGTCATCCATCATAGGTGGAATCTTATACCTTGTTATCTGGCACACTGGGAGAATACAGCAATTTGAAAACGGTCCATTACAAGTGATCAATGCATTATCTGGGATTAGGAATCTTCATGGACAGCACTGTCGTATGAACACCGTGCTGTTAGAAACAGTGACAGGCTGAGGTTGAGTAACAAATGGAAACAAGACAGGATTATCTTGAACAAATACACAAATATACATGTGTATACATGTGTTAGCTGACATCTATATTGCCAGTCATTAGGGGAAGCAGCTGGTTTGTTAATGATGTACAGGTGAAATTACATAGAAAGTTCCAGGTATAGAGAGCCAGACAACACAAAAGTAAGGCAAGCAAACTGAAAGGTATGACATATATGAAAATACATGCTTGCTTTAACAGTTTAACAATGTGAAATTCAGTACAATAAATAGCCAAAGCCAAAATTCACAAGTGTGAAAGAAATAGATGTTTGCCATGGCTGAAAAACAAATTTTAAAAATATTTCTATTATGATGAATCTTTAGTGTGAAATCTAAATAAGACCTTGATAGCTTCTCCCTGTTATACCCAGCGAACAAGATGAATGCTGCTTACCATTTAATATTCCTACATACATGACAGCAGAGTCCTGCGGGACCGCGAGGAGGCTGGGAGTTGTGTACTGTACAGATACTGCAACCTTGCTCACTGGCTCTCAGCAGTTTAACACATTCTATTGCGGCTAGGGGGATCAGCATTAAATGAGTCCATGTTTCACTTCAGTTTACTGTTGTTAATGTTAAAGTGATTCCAGCTATACAAAATGTACTTTGTTATATGTTTCTCAAATGTCCAGATTTGAAAGAAACAAATGTTATAGTAAACTTGTTTTGTATTTTAAAACATGATCTCTGTTTGCAAGCCAATGTGTTTCATGAGCTTTGGATGTGAAATTGTCCCTACACCATCAACCCTCTTTCCAGTATCCAATCAGCTGCTTCCCCTGTTGACAGACATACTTTCCGCCAGTAAAATCCTTTGACCAAGAAGTCACAACTGAGGGGAAATGAACCAGGAAGTGTAAGCACAAGGAAGTGTAAGCACAAACACATAACTTGAGAATAAGGCATAGAAACTGAGAGCTTTCTTTAACATCAAGTAGTGTCTCAAATGAAAATACATGCTTACTATAACATGTGCTTCTTTCAAAACTGCACATCTGAGGCCTATTTAGCTACTGGATGTGCAAAACAGGTGAGATTTATTACATTATTTGTTTAGCTACAATTACATTTAGCCATTCTCTACATATTTAAAACTAAACTAAGACATATTAGCCACTAAATCCAATACGTACATTACTAATTTGTGTTACTTGAATAGTTTCTTTTGTTATACAATAATCCGTCCATATCCGACTGCGCTGGGACCAGAGTAAGGGCGCATGTGTAAAAAGTCGGATTAGTGAATACTGTTTTAAATGCCATTATACACAGCTGTAACCATTACTATATTCACACAATTATTGTTTTAAGATTCAGCTTTTATTAGCGGGTGCGTGCGTTCGCTGCTGAGTGACAGGCAGGAGATCAAGACTTGAAGTTGATACGCCCCCTGCAGGCAAACATGACTTATTTACATATCAACACACTAAACAGCTCACGTGACACTACCAGCAATGGCAGCGCACGGAGCACATACAACCCAGTGTACGAAAACTTAGGATCTACAATATCTGAACTAATCTTCTCTGTTCAATAATAAACGGGTAGGATGGATACGCGATGGATTACTGTATTCTATATTGCTTGGTAAACAGGGAGCCCTGTTATATCGATGTGGTGTTTATTGCATCATTTCTGTTTTACTTTTTCATTGGATGAGTTTGCCCCTAAAATTAGAAGCGTATTTCCATTAGCAACATTATCCACGGTTCTCCCTTTCATTGGGATGAAGATCTTTTATTTCTTTTTTAGTTTTGTTTGGTTTTAATTGCAGGATATAAATGTCAAAATAGATTACAGACCAACAGCTGGTTTCACAAACCCTGATTAGCACTCAATCTTGGACTACCTTATCTAGTTAACTTGGTAACACTTTACATTACTGTGTAATGACATAGCAGTTACTGAGTAAATACATGTGTACTTACACAGAATTACAATGTTATTATGCATAGTTACAAGGTACATCATGTGTAAATCTTTTTGCACATTATATGTAAGTGCCCAACTGTAAAAGGTTTAGAGCAAGGTTTAGTGTTAGGTTTAGAGTTAAGGTTAAGGGGGTTAGATTTAGGATTAGGGTTATATCATGCAAAACAATTGGCATATGAAGTACATTGTAACTATGCATAATAGCATTGGACTCTTGACCGGAGGGTCGTGGGTTCAATCCCAGGTGGAGGACACTGCTGCTGTACCCTTGAGCAAGGTACTTTACCTAGATTGCTCCAGTAAAAACCCAACTGTATAAATGGGTAATTGTATGTAAAAATAATGTGTAAAAAATAATGTAATTGTATGTAAAAATAATGCGATATCTTGTAACAATTGTAAGTCGCCCTGGATAAGGGTGTCTGCTAAGAAATTAATAATAATAATAATAATAATAATAATAATAATAATAATAATAATAATAATAATAATAATAACTACTATGCAAATACTGAGTAGCTAGAGACACTTCATGTAAAGTGTTAACGTTAACTTCAGGTCGTCCAAGATTGGTGCAGAGATTGGGGTCTTGGAAATCAGCTGTACAAGTTCAATGTGCTCCTTCCTGGTATTTACTCACTTCCTGTGCTGTAGGTCAGTAACTCTGCTGTCAGCATAGAGAGTGGTTAGGTACCAGCAACCAGGAGTTTCAACTATTTGAACTATTTGAACTATTTGAACTTATCTCCCCACAACCAGGGCAGATGTCTTCCAATGTTACCTTCCTTTAAAGAGAACTGTGTTAATACAACCTTAAAGGTATGATTTAGGTTTGTTGTAAATATTTTTTTTTCAAAACATCAGGTTATAGGGCTAGATTCTGGAATCCAAATCACAATGTTTCTCAAGAATAGTAAAAAAATACCCAAATAGAGATACCAATTAAACACACATTACATTTAGAATTGTATCATTTCAACATCAATAGTGTAAATAGTGTTTTTTTTTATTTCTTTTAGACAAAAATCTTTCTTATGACAATTTGAAGCAAATTGCTTTGTGAACCTAGTCCTATGTGTCAAAATCTGGAAGTAACATATCACATGCATTCACCAGTAGATAGTGTTAATTCATTACAGTACCATGTTACTATATGTAGCGGGCAGTGTTGAGTGATGCGCTATCATTGCAGATTCTCTCCTGTCAGTGAGACGAGATGAGGTTAAAAGCTCTGTCACCACGAATGCAGAGGAGCCCGGCTGTTTTGCATAGTGTTTAAGTGTGTTGTTTCCCTCTTTGTACCCAGCCTCCACCCTGTTACACATACTGACAGGACTGTGCTGGGAAAGCTGGGGTCTCCTACTGGTTATGCAAGGGGTCTTCAGTGTCAAATACCACAATGCTATTTTATAACCCTTTCTGTAAGGGAAATAAATGTGTTTGGGTTCATAAATATGAAGATCAGCCCACTGTGATGGGTGTGTTGTGACAGCCACATTGCAATTCTTGCATCTCTTGCGCTGTCTAATAGAACTCTGAATTCCTTCTGACTGGCTCCCAGGGAATATACTGAATGTGACAGGAACTTACAGATTTTTACTTGTCTGAGCCATTTTATCCTGATCCCACTTTTTTTCAGCAATGTTGAGTTATCATGCTGGGATACCAACACCCCCCGAGCCCCCCCACACACACACATACAGACAAATAAAGAGAATACATGTGCGATAACAGATGTGTTGGGGTCCATTATCAGGGACTAATAAAAAAGAAATGTTACAAACCAATAAGAAACTTGCAAGAAAATGTATTTTTATATTTTGGTATTGCACAGTATATTGTTCACAAAGGGATAGCAACTTCCTATGAGAATTATGAGAAGTGAATGCTGCTTGATTATACAGTAACTACATGACAACTGTAGGTAAGTGAAAAGGTGACAGACCACCACGGTGCATACATCTGATAGTCTCAATAACATGGTAAATAATGGTAATACTGAGTTTCATGACAATTGAACAAGTGGCTCGCAAGATATTTAAAAAGTGACACTTGTAATGCATTTAACGCCTCCACGATATCCCCTCCACAGGGGATGTCATCCCTAGCAGGGGATAATAAGCACAGAAAAACTATGTTTAAATACTAAACATCTAATTGTCCCCATAGGCGTGACAAACGCCACATATGGTGTACAATAACAAAAATGATTGCATTGGCCATTTCCACTTCTCACTATCACTGGGCTGTAAACGTTCACCAATGGCTCCTTTGCAGCACTGATTTGTAAGGGAAATTATGGGGCACCAAGGGTAAACAAAAGCTCAAATATTTTACCAGGCGTTTTATTCCCAGATTTAACCTTAAATCATGTAATTTTTCCTAGAATTAACCAGATTTAGCTTAATACAGGAATGTTAACAAAAACATTCTTAAAAGTTTTGAAATATGTACTTTCAGATATAATTTATAAATATTGAAAATTAAACATTTAACATCAATATGACAATTAAATCTGAAAAAAAAACACTTCAGTCTTTTTTTTATATATATAAATGTAGTCATTGCCAATTATTTTCTCCCAGTTTGATATGTTCAATTATTTTTAATATTTTTAGGCTCAGCTCACTGCTACCGCCCCTGTGCTGAGCTCCCCATCCACGGTTGGCTGTGGAATAGCCTGGACTCAACCCGGCGACGTCCAGACTATAAGGCGCATCCTGCACTCCATGCGAAGCGCTTTTACTGGATGTGCCACTCGGGAGCCCCAACACTTCAGTCTTTAAATCTTTTTTTTACACTTGGCAACATCAAGCTGACATGTTAAATCTGGGAATCTAAAAAATAAATCTGTGATAAAACACATGGAACTTAAATCTTTTTTTTTTTACATTTGGCATCAACATTTAGTTAAATCTTTGACGTTAGCAATTAAATGTGGAAAAATAAATCTCTTTTTTCAAAATAAATATTTATTTTGCAAGCTAACATGCAAACGAGTCCCCGTCCATTTAAGCATTTAACGTAGGCATTCTATGCAGAGAGGAGGCAGGGAAGTGGAGGAGAGTTCAGGTCACCACCCAGAGGACCTTTCTCATTAATGTGTATTTCATGACCTATTATGTGGAGCAGCAGCAGCCTGTCACATGCCGGTGGACCACACACATGGCTTTGACAGAATTCTTTCTTTATCCAAGGCGACTTACAGGTGTTAAGGGCAATACAGGGTTACAATGCAAGCTTAATATATAATGCAGTATAGTTTATAGTAAGTGCAGATCAAGAGATCTAGAAGTGCAGTCTGAACAGGTGGGTCTTGAGGAGGCAGTGGAAGGCAATGAGATACTGAGCAGTCCTGAGGTTCGTTAGTAACTGGTTCTACCACTCAGGGGCTAGGGAAGAGGGGCGGGCACGGGAGGATGGAGAGTGGAGGGAAGGCATGAGTAGTCAGCCAGTAGAGGAGCAGCGGAGAGGGGGTAGGTAGACATGAGGGATTGGAGGAAGGAGGGGTCAGTGTGGTGAAGAGAGCAGTAGGCAAGAACAAAGGTCTTGAAGTGAATGCAAGCAGAGATAGGTAGCCAGTGGAGGGTGCGAAGCAGAGGGGTAGCGTGAGAGTAGCGAGGTTGGGAGAATACAAGACAAGCAGCAGAATTGTGAATGAGCTGAAGAGGGTGGATAGCCGAAGCAGGGAGACCAGCAAGGAGAGAATTACAGTAGTCCAGTCTGGAGAGTAAAAGACGACCAGGAGTTGGGTGGAAAGTAGTGAGAAAAGGACAGATTTGGTAGATGTTGCTAAGAAAGTGCCTTAGCCCTGCCACAGGTATGCAAACAGAATAGCTCCTGTGAATTACAAAATATTGCTACATTGTGGGTAGGGTGTCGATAATTATGGCTAGCATGGTTGCAAGAGTAGACCTCAGTGACTTTGAAAGAGGAGTGATTGTTGGGGCGTGTTTGGCAGGAGCTTCAGTGACCAAGACAGCTTGCTGATGTTTCACGAGCAATGATGTCTAAGGTGATGTCGGCATGGAACTCCGTGGGAAAGACATCATCAGCAAAGGGCAACAGTGGGCAGAAGTGCAAGGCAAAACAGGCAAGGTCAGCCAGGGTGTCCTCAGCTCACCGCGCACCAGTGACCCCTGTAGTCTGGCCGGGCGGAATGGGTTGGAATCTTTAATGGCAGTATATCACACACAGCAAGACAGCAGGGTTGTACACTCTATGCATTGTTGTTATAAGTCATGTCCTCATTAGAAACTAACTACACTAACCAAAAGTGATTTCTGACACTCAGAATATCATTAGCAGAAAATACTGACCTCTTTACGCATTGATCATTCAAGCAGCGTACAAGATGTTACTTAGATCAACAAAACAAATCCCTGCATTATTTTATGTGTTTCATGCAACAGATATATCTATAAATCATGTAGCTTTATTTTTATTTGTCTAAGAGGATCATTTTATTTCAACTTTGAAATCATAACATAATCTTTTCAAAATATTCTATAAAGACGCTCATTTTTGCTGTTAAGTTGAAATATGGTAGTGTATTGTAAGTCTTATTTCAAAGCCTTGTGTAGGTCTGTCTCTTTTAACACACCTCAATATGAACAGCACCATGGCCTGTAGTCAGAACCAAGCTTGACTCTCATTGCCACAATACGCAAGTTCACTTGCCTTTACACCACAACCTTATACTGTTCATGTCTGGGTACTTATACACCTGGTTGTACTTTAAGTGTCAATCGATAGATCGTTTATAAAGAAACCATCTGAAAATCAGTGTGAAATGTTATATAAAATATCACTGCGAGAGGCTAAATCAGTATTTGCAGAGCAGAGAGCAGAGAGTCGGCTATTAGTGGAAACTGAATTATTAAAGATCATTGTTTTTAAGATTCCTTGAATGGCAATTGACATTGCAGTCTTACAGTACAAAAGGGTTCCCATTTTTCTTTGCTTTATGTGTTGTCCAAATCCAAAGCCGATCACTTCTGATTACTATTCTATCAAAAGCTGTCCTCCGAAGCGTGTGCCGTCAGCCGACCGCTTTTTTTCACACTGCGGACTCACCATGCTGCCACCCAAGAGCTACAGTCGGAGGACAACGCTGCTCTCGGGCAGCTTACAGGCAAGCCCACAGGCGCCCTGCCAGATTACAGGGGTCGCTGGTGCGCGGTGAGCCGAGGACACCCTGGCCGACCTAACCCTCCCTCCCCCCAGGCGGCGCTCGGCCAATTGAACGCCGCCCCCTGGAAGCTCCCGTCCTCAGTCGGCAAAGGAATAGCCTGGACTCGAACTCGCGACGTCCAGACTATAGGGCACATCCTGCACTCCACACGGAGTGCCTTTACTGGATGCGTCACTCGGGAGCCCAGCGCTTTGATTTTTTTATGCTGATTTACACAAGTAATTCCCTACCTTACATCCCTCTTTTAATCCTAAACTGAGGATCATGAAGGCTTGCTTTTCCTATGTATCCCTCCTCTCTAACCTCAGAGAAACTTACCTAGCTATTTCTGACACAATCCCAATTGCAAAGCCATCCTCCACCTCCCCAACGTCCACTTTAATTACAGGCAGACTCCTCGAAAGTGTGTGGGGGGGGGGGTATGTGTGTGTGGCTTTGTCATGGTCCACCCTGCTGGCCTTGCCTCGCCAGATCAGTTCCTCTTTCAGAGGGCAGTGGTTTCGTCCTCCCCTTAAGATGCAGAACTGGTATCCAAATCTATGAGCACAAGGAATCAACCTTACAAATAATCTTACTTATTTTACTATGTTTGACAGGCACACAGGGGCTATTATATATATATATATATATATATATATATATATATATATATATATATATATATATATATATATATATATCATTGACTTGTGTTTTCATTTCTATCTAATAGTATTTGAATGCAATTTCAGGGGTAAAAATAGCAATTACATTTAAAATCTGGGAACTAGCATGCACATTCCTTTTTACATCTGGAGTTGAAGGGGTTAAAGAAGCACACTCCTTCACTGGTAAACACAAACGGTGTCTTTATTCTTCACCGGGTCCACTTGAGCATTTGAGTCCGGCTGCAACGTGGGTCGCACTGTCCTGACTAGAAATTACAAGAACTTTCATCGTCAATTTGTAGTTCATCCTTGGATAAACCCTGAGTAATGTGTGTGAACACAATGTACTACACAACTCGCTTTATTAAGCACACATTTTTGGGGTATCAGATTCTGGGGGTATTTAAATGCATCTGTCCATCTGTCTGTGCGTCACATTTTTCCTGTGCTGGATGTAGGTTACATTTGTCACATGATATTGATAGACTTTTTTTCCCATACGCTGTTGAACATTGCTACTCCAGTATGGCTGCAGCTAGTAGCGATCCTTGTGACAAAGTGGCAATTAGTGTACAGGTGTAGAGCAGGGGTAGTGCAGGGGCAGTAATCAAATAATGAAACAGCCAACAAAGTATGGGTGAAATGGTTTCTGTTTATTTTAATCCAAGGGGTCTGGTGACCAAACAGTAAACAATAGTAGGGCTGGCGATACACAGCGATAATAATTAATGAATAATTAAGGGGCTTGAATGATTGAAGGGGCAGGTGAATGCTGCGCTGTGAGCAGCAGATTGAAGGGGCAGGTGAATGCTGCGCTATGAGCAGCAGCAGATTGAAGGGGCAGGTGAATGCTGCGCTGTGAGCAGCAGATTGAAGGGGCAGGTGAATGCTGCACTGTGAGCAGCAGATTGAAGGGGCAGGTGAATGCTGCGCTGTGAGCAGCAGCAGATTGAAAGGGCAGGTGAATGCTGCACGGTGAGCAGCAGCAGATTGAAAGGGCAGGTGAATGCTGCGCTGTGAGCAGCAGCAGATTGAAGGGGCAGGTGAATGCTGCGCTGTGAGCAGCAGATTGAAGGGGCAGGTGAATGCTGCACTGTGAGCAGCAGCAGATTGAAAGGGCAGGTGAATGCTGCGCTGTGAGCAGCAGATTGAAGGGGCAGGTGAATGCTGCACTGTGAGCAGCAGCAGATTGAAGGGGCAGGTGAATGCTGTGCTGTGGAGCAGCAGCAGATTGAAGGGACAGGTGAATGCTGCGCTGTGAGCAGCAGCAGATTGAAGGGGCAGGTGAATGCTGTGCTGTGGAGCAGCAGCAGATTGAAGGGGTCAGGTGCAGTGACGTGCGGTCAGGGTAGGCAAGCTAGGCACTGCCTACCTAGTGAAAATCCAGCAAAAAATATATATATACAGTATATTAAATTGTGTATGACTGTTCATTTCTGCATAGTGGATTTTTTTTTTGGTAATATACAAAATTCGATGAAAAGACGAGAGGCAGCGATGTGCTCTGCCTTTCCCCACGGAACTTCAACGTAAGTCGCTCTACTCAGTCGCGTAAGCGCGTTTCAAATATAGTCTCAGCAATGAGTGAGAACAAAGCACAGCGCGTCGCTGCCTTAACCGTGTCACCTGACTACACTAATTCCATTGCACAGTTAATATTGACGCATGCGTTCTTGTGGAAAAAATGCTGTGGGAACAACTGTTGGAAAGGCACAGACCTTCTCTGCCTTTGGGGGCGTGTCCTTGAGTTACCGCTCTTTAGCAAACCAACCAAGCTATGCTAGCAAGTCTAACATCAACCAATCCGAAAATGAAAAACGCTATATGTCAACTTAAAAGGATCAAACCCCACACTCGGAATCGGACTCGGCGGCTCTCATCCCTGGCGCTTATTTCCATTGAAAAGGAGAGACTTTTAAAACTTCAGGCCAAGAGAGAGAAATTCTACAATGATGTCACGGACATCTTCGTCCAGAAGGAGGGAAGGATGGTTCCCTTTCAAGTCGAAAATAACCATCAAGTATGGGATATTGCCGTCAGGCAGTAGCGATTGGCTGAGCTTTATAGCAAAGCTGCCGATAGGCCTCTGCGCGAGCTGCCACGTAAGCCCGCCCTCCTGGGAGCTTACTATATGCAGTGCGCAGAGACTCTCTTCCTCTTTTGTCTTCAGCATTGGTAGCGGTAGGTCATTAGAGCTTGTCGACTGACTGTACTCACTAAGCTTAGGCTTGAGAAGCTGGTTCCCTTTCAAGTCGAAAATAACCATCAAATATGGGGATATTGCCGTCAGGCAGTAGCGATTGGCTGAGCTTTTATAGCAAAGCTGCCGATAGGCCTCTGCGCGAGCTGCCACGTAAGCCCGCCCCCCTGGGAGCTTACTATCGCGGCGCAGAGACTCACGTCCTCTTTGTCTTCAGCCTTGGTAGCGGTAGGTACTTAGAGCGCAACTGTCTGTACTCATTAAGCTTAGGCTTGAGAAGCTGGTTTTCCCCTTCTCCGAGTTTATTTCAGTTGTGATTATTTGATTATTGATATTTGGGTTATAATTGTATATATATTATATTACATTATATTCCTTCACGCTTTGCTTGCATCGCGTTTCTGTATTACTCGTGGTCTCCGTCTTTCCTTTCCTTAATTACTTGTAATTGTTATCGTGTGTTTTTTGGGTTTTGTGTATATTTTATATTTGTTGTGTATATTTGTATATATATTTGTTAGGACGCGCGTTGCGTTGGCCTTTGGCCACGCGCACATTGCAGCCTCGGTCTTGCCTGGCTAGACCACGTGTGTGTAGAGCCTGCTCTGCAGCCTCTATATATTCCTCCACTGCGGTGTGCTCCATCCCTACCGCGTGGTAGCTGTACGCGTACAGTCCCTAAGCACATAGTGTTGCTGCAGCGTCCCACACAACACAAAAAAAAAACAAAAAAAACAAAACAAAAAAAAAAACCTTTTTTCACCATTGGGAAGACGACCACCAAAAGCACAATATTCCCTAGCACCTAGGTAAGTATATACAGCACCAGACACTGAACCAGCACTAGCGTCTCCGCTCTGCGGGTCAGCTGACGCTCAGGCGTCTCGTGCTAGCGTGTCTACGCTTGGTACTCGCACTCCGCGTGGTGTCAGCGCCTCGGCGCTTGGTGCAGCGCTTCGGCGCTTGGTGCAGCGCTTCTGCGCTGGGACTCCGTGCTTGACGAGCACGCACCTCGGTGCTTAGCGCTCGGCGCTTAGGCGCTTGACGCTCAGTGCTTCGACGCTAGGCGCGTCGGCGCTTCGGTGCACGCACCTCGACGCTCGGCGCTCGGTGCACGCACCTCGGCGCTCGGCGCTCGGTGCGCGCACCTCGGCGCTCGGCGCCTCGGCGCTCGGCGCTCGGCGCTCGGCGCTCGGCGCTCGGCGCTCGGTGCACGCACCTCGGCGCTCGGCGCCTCGGCGCTCGGCGCTCGGTCGCGTCGGCGCTCGGCGCTCGGTGCACGCACCTCGGCGCTCGGCGCCGGGCGCTTTAGCAAACCAACCAAGCTATGCTAGCAAGTCTAACATCAACCAATCCGAAAATGAAAAACGCTATATGTCAACAAAAGGATCAAACCCCACACTCGGAATCGGACTCGGCTCTCATCCCTGGCGTTATTTCCATTGAAAGGAGAGACTTTTAAAACTTCAGGCCAAGAGAGAAATTCTACAATGATGTCACGGACATCTTCGTCCAGAAGGAGGAAGGATGGTTCCCTTTCAAGTCGAAAATAACCATCAAGTATGGGATATTGCCGTCAGGCAGTAGCGATTGGCTGAGCTTTATAGCAAAGCTGCCGATGAGCCTCTGCGCTGAGCTGCCACGTAAGCCCGCCCTCCTGGGAGCTTACTATATGCAGTGCGCGAGACTCTCTTCCTCTTTGTCTTCAGCATTGGTAGCGGTAGGTCATTAGAGCTTGTCGACTGACTGTACTCACTAAGCTTAGGCTTGAGAAGCTGGTTCCCTTTCAAGTCGAAAATAACCATCAAATATGGGGATATTGCCGTCAGGCAGTAGCGATTGGCTGAGCTTTTATAGCAAAGCTGCCGATAGGCCTCTGCGCGAGCTGCCACGTAAGCCCGCCCCCCTGGGAGCTTACTATACGCAGCGCGCAGAGACTCACGTCCTCTTTTGTCTTCAGCCTTGGTAGCGGTAGGTACTTAGAGCGCAACTGTCTGTACTCATTAAGCTTAGGCTTGAGAAGCTGGTTTTTCCCCTTCTCCGAGTTTATTTCAGTTGTGATTATTTGATTATTGATATTTGGGTTATAATTGTATATATATTATATTACATTATATTCCTTCACGCTTTGCTTGCATCGCGTTTCTGTATTACTCGTGGTCTCCGTCTTTCCTTTCCTTAATTACTTGTAATTGTTATCGTGTGTTTTTTGGGTTTTGTGTATATTTTATATTTGTTGTGTATATTTGTATATATATTTGTTAGGACGCGCGTTGCGTTGGCCTTTGGCCACGCGCACATTGCAGCCTCGGTCTTGCCTGGCTAGACCACGTGTGTGTAGAGCCTGCTCTGCAGCCTCTATATATTCCTCCACTGCGGTGTGCTCCATCCCTACCGCGTGGTAGCTGTACGCGTACAGTCCCTAAGCACATAGTGTTGCTGCAGCGTCCCACACAACACAAAAAAACAAAAACAAAAAAAAACCCTTTTTTCACCATTGGGAAGACGACCACCAAAAGCACAATATTCCCTAGCACCTAGGTAAGTATATACAGCACCAGACACTGTACCAGCACTAGCGTCTCCGCTCTGCGGGTCAGCTGGCGCTCAGGCGTCTCGTGCTAGCGTGTCTACGCTTGGTACTCGCACTCAGCGTGGTGTCAGCGCCTCGGCGCTTGGTGCAGCGCGGCGCTTGGCGCTTGGCGACTCCGTGCTTGGCGACGCACCGGTGCTGGCGCTCGGCGGCACTGCGCTCAGTGCTTCGGCGCTGGCGCGTCGGCGCTTCGGTGCACGCACCTCGGCGCTCGGCGCTCGGTGCACGCTCGGCGCTCGGCGCTCGGTGCCGCCCTCGGCGCTCGGCAGCCGGCGCTCGGCGCTCGGTCGCGCGCCTCGACGCTCGGACGCCCTCGGCGCTCGGCGCGCGTCGGCGCTCGGTGCGTCGGCGCCTCGGCGCTCGGTGCACGCACCTCGGCGCTCGGCGCCGGCGCTCGGCGCTCGGTCGCGTCGGCGCTCGGCGCGCACGCACCTCGGCGCTCGGCGCCCGGCGCTCGGCGCTTCGGTCGCGTCGGCGCCTCAACGCTCGGTGCACGCACCTCGACGCTCGGTGCCCGGCGCTCGGCGCTCGGTGCACGCACCTCGGCGCTTGGCGGCTTTGGTGCATCGGCGCCTTTACAACAGTGGCAACCATGTCCGGGTTCCACCGTTGCGTCACCTGCCAGGCAAAATTGCCAGCGGTGATCCCCACGGCGACTGTGTAGCGTGCCTGGGACCAGAGCACGCCGCGTCTGCCTTAGCAGACAGATCGTTTTCGCAGATTGCGCTAATTTTCAACAGCGCACTCTTCAGCCAGAGGGCGAGGAAAGCGGTGGGTGGTCATTCCCCTTCCTCAGGGTCTTCTTACACCCTGTCTGCCCGCCCGTCATCCACGGCGACTCCGCCCGTCACACTGCGGGTATCCAGCAGCCCTTCTCAGCTTACAGCTGGCCAAAGGTCTCCAGACCGTAAACATGCCGGAGCGTTCTCATAGCCCGTCTATTCGGCCCGAGGCTCCTCCCTCGCAGGGAGCGTTCCCGTCGGTCACGGTCTCGCTCCCTGTCACCCGCCGTAGGGGCGCTCCCGTTCTCCTCGGCGGGACAGGCGCTATAGGGACAAGTCAGGTGTGGCAGAGCTCACATCCAAGATGTCCCAGTTTATGGATGTCATGATGGGCCAGCAATCGTTGCTGATGTCCCTTACCAGCAGGGCACCACCGGCCGAACCACTTGCCAGTCAGCGGCGCTTCAGCCACAGCCTCTGGCCGTCCCTGTTATCCAACAACCCCAAGGGGTATGGGATGTAGATGCCATTTCCAGGGATGCTTCTGAAGGGAGCCTCTCCTTGAGGAGGACAGTGTGGAAACTGACCTGGCATCCCAGCATTCCGAGCAGGACATTGACTTCGGAGGTGCTGGACACCAGTGATCCATTGTGGTCGTTGGTGGGCGGGCAACTTCGTCACCTGGGACTTGAGTGGCCAGCCGTGGAATTACCTCGGCGGTCGCTGTTTGAGTCGCCATCGATGCGGTCTCCACTGCCCAGGGCTCCCTGCCTTCCCTGATTTCATCAAGGAGGTACAGTCCACCTGGGGGCCCCTGCTTCTTCACCGGCAACCGGCGGAAGGCCTCGGCGTTTGCCATGCAGGGGCGAGTGAGGCTGGTCTGGCGTCTTTTCCACGGTCGATGCTGCTTTTGCAGCCCTGGTTAAGACCCGACACTTTCGGGTCTGGTTAAGGACCCTGCTTGTCCTAACAAGCAGTGCAGGACCACTGAGATCCATTTGAAAAAGGGCTACTTAGCGGCTACAGAGGCAGTTCGGTTGTCCAACGTGGCCAGCCTCCTTTCAGTTTACCAGGCGTCCCTGGTGAAGGATCTCCCAGAGCACCCATCGGCGTCTCTGAGGCGGAATTGGCGCTGGTCGCACAACTCCTTGTCAAAATGGCCCAGTTGAGCGCACGGGCTCAAGGCAGGAGTATTGCTTCCCTGGTGGTCGCCAGAAGGCAGCTCTGGCTCTGCAGGCGAGAGTTCAAGAGTCTGACAAGGCCCCTTTGTTAGATGCCCCTATTACGCCAGGGCACACGTTTGGCCCAGCGGTGGAGGAGATGCTCCAACGCTCTGTTAAGGCCGGGAGGCATCTCAGCAGATTGGCTAAGATGTGGCCGCATAAGCCCTTCCAGCCAAAGCGCCAACAGGAGCACCAGTGGCGTAGACCACCACTGCAGCACCAGCCACGGCCAGGGGTACTAAGTCCTCTCCCTCAAGCACAGCAGCGCGGTCAACCTTCATTTTCAAGACCGCAGCGGAGGGTGGCGCCCTAGAGGTGGTGGCAGGCCACGCCCTCGGGGCTCTGGCCATGCCCCTCGTGAGCGAGCCCAGCCTAAACAGCCCTGAGAACACCAGGCAGCTGTTAACCCGCCCCTACACTGTCTCCCAGCTCCAGTTCTGGCAACAATGCACCAGCGACATCTGGGTGCACAAAACTATATCCACGGGTACACCCTTCAGTTCCAGTTAAAACCTCCCCTTCCGGGAGTGGTTATAACTGCAGTGAAGAGACTTCGGTTCAGTCCTCAGCTCTGAATGTGGAAATACAGGCATTGCTCAGCAAGCGTGCCATTCAACAAGTAGACCCTGCTCTGATCGACCAGGGTTCTATTCCAAATACTTCCTGGTGCCCAAGAAGGGCGGCGGGCTCCGTCCTATTTTAGATCTGCGAGTACTGAACAAATACCTGCGGGTGTTATCGTTCAGGATGCTTACGCACAGGCACATCATTCAGTCAGTCCGACACGGCGACTGGTTCACCACCGTGGACCTGACAGATCGCGTACTTTCACGTTCCCATCTGCCGGGTCACAGGAAGTATCTGCGTTTAGCATTTCAGAGCAGGGTATCACGAGTTTTGTGTCCTTCCATTCGGCCTGTCACTAGCTCCTCGAACCTTTTCGAAATGTATGGATGCCATTCTAGCTCCCTTGCGGGCTCAAGGTGTCCGACTGCTAAATTATCTGGACGACTGGCTGCGTCTGCGGCGCAGTCGAAGGAGCAGGTGGCACAGCACACAGTGATGGTTACAGACCATCTTCAGCGGCTAGGTCTGAAGATCAATTCAGAAAAGAGCCGCCTAGTGCCGAGCCAACAGACCGAATTCTTGGGTCTGCATCTGGACTCAGTGTCCATGGAAGCGACCCTGTCGACACAAAGAGTTGCCTCATTAGGCGGTGTCTCTCCCTATTCAGGTTGAGACAGACAGTCAGCATGGAGCTGTGTCAGCGCATGCTGGGGTTGATGGCTGCCGCCTCACAAGCCCTTCCTTTGGGCTTACTACACCAGAGACCTCTGCAGGCCTGGTTCAATGCCTTCGCGTTGCATCCGCGGAGAGACAAACACCGCAGGCTAAGGGTATCCCGAGCCTGCTGGGAAGCGCTACGCTGGTGGAAAGTTCCATCAAACCTCCGCCAAAGCGTGCGGCTTGGGTCCCATTTTCAGGAGGCAGGTCATCACGACCGGCGCTTCCAACCACGGTTGGGGAGCAGTCTGGAGCGGGACAGGGACCCGTGGAGTGTGGTCAGGACCCTGGAGGTCAGCCCACATCAATGCTCTGGAGCTCAGGCGGTGGACCTCGCCCTCCGGCACTTCTTGCCAGTGCTTCTAGGCAAGCATGTGTTAGTGCGGTCAGACAACACCACAGTTGTGGCGTACATCAACCGCCAGGGCGGCTTGCGGTCCCCGGTCTTCACGGATGGTAGCACGGATGTTGCTATGGGCACAACCGCGTTTAACCTCTCTGCGTGCGGTTCATCTACCGGGCAGAGTCAACTACATAGCGGATCTCCTATCCAGAGGAGGCCCTCTTGCTGGCGAATGGCGTCTCCACCCTCAAGTGGTAGGCGCATCTGGGAATGGTTCGGCACAGCCCAGGTGGATCTCTTTGCTTCGCAAGAGACCACGCACTGCCCCTATGGTTCTCAGTGAAGGATCTCCACAGCCCCTAGGAGTCGATGCACTGGCTCACGAATGGCCGCCAGGGCTCCTATATCGCGTTTCCACCGATTCCGATGCTCCCGCCTTCTTAGAAGGTCAGGGTAGAAACAGCGACAGTGATTCTAATCGCTCCTCGGTGGCCTCGGAGGATATGGTTCCCGAGCCTGGTGCAGTTGTTGCCGCGGTCGGCCGAGGAGCTCCCTCTGCGGCGGACCTGTTGTCCCAAGCCCAAGGAGGGCTATGGCACCCGAACCCCAAGCTCATGCAGCTATGGGCTTGGCCCTGAGCAGGGCGCCTGTCAGCCTTAGGGCTCTCGCGGCGGTTATTTCGACCATTCAGAGTGCTAGAGCACCCTCTACTAGGTCGCAGTATGCATTATAAGTGGCAGTTGTTTCAAAGTTGGTGTCTGGCGGAAGGCCATGACCCAATATCCTGCCCTATGGCAGTGATCTTACAGTTTCTACAGAAACTGTTAGATGAGAAATCTCCCTCTACACTTAAAGTGTACTTAGCCGCCATATCGGCTTGCCGTATGCGTATTGACGGTTTGTCACCAGGTTGCCATTTTCTGGCATCGCAGTTCCTAAAGAGCGCAAGGCGTTTGCGGCCTCCAAGGACGACCAGTCTACCGTCATGGAGCCTTGATGTGGTGCTGGAAGCCCTTACCAAGGCACCGTTCGAGCCTCTCCACAGCGTGGACATGAAGCTTCGTGTCTATAAAAACTGCGTTTTTGCTATCAGTGGTTTCAGCAAAGCGGCGTGGGCGAGTTACGCACTGTCAGTGCATTCTTCATGTACTTTCGTTTAGCGGGAGGCGGTTCTAAGGTCTCCATGCGTCCAAACCCGACCTTTTACCCAAGGTCATATCCCGTTTCATATGAACCAACCAGTCGAGTTGATGGCGTTCCATCCTCCTCCTTTTTCTTCCCCAGAGGAAGAGCGGTTACACAGGCTCTGCCCGTGCGGGCATTGAGATGTTATATTGACCGTTACAGCGGCTGTGAGGCAAACTGAACAATTGTTCATATGCCATGGTTCTAGGACTTTGGGTCAGCCGTTGTCTAAACAACGCCTTTCCCACTGGATAGTGGATGCTATTAAATTAGCTTATGAATCTGCAGGCCTTCCGCCACCAGGGCAGTTGAAGGCGCATTCCACTAGGGGTATGGCGACATCCTGGGCCCTCTTTAGAGGGTGCGGTGTCTGACATTTGCGCTGCAGCCAGTTGGGCTACACCGCATACTTTTATGAGGTTTTACGGTTGAGCGTACTGGATTCCTCTGCTCCACTGTTGAACATCTGTACTACACTCTATGATCCCTCAAGATGCGGACGTATAGAGTGGTTGACAGCATGGTGTTGACTATTCCACCTTAGGACAGGTGTCATTGCGAGCATAGGCGGCTGCGGCGCAGCTCGCATATCGCGTAGATGTATTCCCTACACAGTTGCGTTATGGCGTAAGTCTGTCCTACTGCCGAGAATCCTCCCTCGCGACAGCTTGGGTACACTGTCCCCATATTTGATGGTTATTTTCGACTTGAAAGGGAGCGATAGGTTGCGGATGCAACCCGGTTCCCTGAAGAGAAAATAACCATCAACTCGTGGTCGCTCCAGAGGTCTTCACGGCCTGAAGAGCAAAAGAGGACGTGAGTCTCTGCGCGCTGCGTATAGTAAGCTCCCAGGGGGGCGGGCTTACGTGGCAGCTCGCGCAGAGGCCTATCGGCAGCTTTGCTATAAAAGCTCAGCCAATCGCTACTGCCTGACGGCAATATCCCCATATTTGATGGTTATTTTCTCTTTCAGGGAACCGGGGTTGCATCCGCAACCTATCGTTTTTGCCCCTTCTGTGAGTTTATTTCAGTAGTACTCATTATTATTTTGGTATTTTCGGTTTATATAATTGTGTATATAATTTTATATTGCATTATATATTCCTTCACTCTTTGCTTCGGCATCGCGTTTTTGTTTATTCTCGTGGTCTTCGTCTTTCCTTATTACTATAATTATTAATAATTGTTATCGTGTGTTTTTGGGTTTTTGTAATATATTTTGTATTTGTTATATATATATATATTTGTTAGGACGCGCGTTGCGTTGGCCTTGGCCACGCGCGCATTGCAGCCTCGGTCTTGCCTCTGGCTAGACCGCGTGTGTGTGGAGCCTGCTCTGCAGCCTCTATATATTAATCCACTGCAGTGTGTTCCATCCCTACTGCGTGGTAGCTGTACGGTCTGCCCTTAGTCAATAAGCACTATAGTGTTGCTGCAGCGTCCCACAAAAAAAAACACCATTAGGAAGACGACCACCAAACACATACTCCCTTAAGCACCTAGGTAAGTATAATCAGCATCAGACACTGTACCAGCACTAGCGTCTCCGCTCTGCGGGTCAGCTGGCAGCTAGGCGTCTCGTGCTAGCGTCTCACGCTGGTACTCGCGACTCCGCGTCGTGTCAGCGCCTCGGCGCTGGTGCAGCGCCGGCGCTGGGACTCGGTGCTCGACGCTCGACGCCGGTGCTTTCGACGCTCGACGCCGGTGCTTGACGCTCGACGCCGGCGCTCGGTGCTCGACGCTTCGGCGCATCGCTGCTCGATGCTTCGGCGCTCAACGCACGCACCTCCGGCGCTCGACGCGTCTGTGCTCGGCGCTCGACGCACGCACCTTAGGTGCTTAGCGCTCGATGCTTAGGCGCTCGACGCTCGGTGCTCGACGCTCGACGCTCGGTGATCGACGCTCGGTGCTCGACGCTCGGCGCTCAACGCTCGGTGCTTGATGCTCGGTGCTCGACGCTCGGTGCTTCGACGCTCGGTGCTCGACGCTCGGTGCTCGCGCGGTGCTCGACGGCTTGGTGCTCGACGCTCGGTGCTCGACGCCGGCGCCGGTGCTTGACGTTCGGTGCTCGATTCACTTGCGGCGTTCGTTGAGCCACGCTCGACAGAGATGTCAGGTTTTCATCACTGCGTGACCTGTCAGGCAAAGCTGCCTGCCAGCGATCCGCACGAGGATTGTGTGACGTACCTGGGGCCAGAGCACGCCGCATCCGCGTTGGCGGATAGGGCTTTTTGTCATCTCTGTGCTGGCTTCCAGGCACACACCCTCCGCCAAAGGGCGAAGAAAGCAGTGGGTGGGCACTCTCCTTCCTCGGGATCATCCCACACCATTTCTGCCCGCCGTCGTCTACGGCGACGCCGCCAGGGTGGCTGCAGCTCTCCAGGAGCCCATCCTCCCAGCTAACAGCTGGTCAGAGGTCCCCGCCAGGCAGCTCGGGAACGCAGCCCCTCCCCTCGTAGAGTGCGCCCCGTCGGAGTCTAGGTCGCACTCCAGATCGCCTCGACGGAGAGGAAGCTCTCGCTCCTCTCGTTGGGACAGGCGATACAGAGACAGGTCGGGGGTGGCGGAGCTAACCTCCAAAATGTCCCAGTTTATGGAGGTTATGATGGGGCAGCAGTCCATCCTCATGTCCCAAGCAAATGTGGTGCCCCCAGTCCCAGAACAACTGACTGGGCCCATTGCTAGCCAGCCAGTGGCCCCTTCACAACCTGCACCGGTCGTCGCCTTTCCAGTGCAACCTCAAAGGGAGTGGGATATCGATGCAGTGTCCAGAGACGCATCTGACATCCTAGAAGGGGAGAGTTTAGAGGCTGAGGTAGCCTCCCAGCACTCTGAGCAGGACATCGAGCTCCAGGTGCTGGATACCGATGACCCGACGAGGTCTGTGGTGGAGAGAGCAACCCGCCACTTGGGCATCAAGTGGCCTATGGCGGAACTACCACGGCGATCCTTATTTGAGTCGCCTTCAGCCCAGCCCCATCAGTCCAGGATGCTTCCGGCATTCCCAGACTTTATTAAGGAGGTGCAGTCCACCTGGGGGGCTCCGGCCTCTGCCCCTGCGACTTCTCGCAAGGCTTCGGCCTTTAACATGCAAGGGGCAAGTGAAGCTGGGTTGGCGTCCTTCCCACCGGTGGACGCTGCATTCGCCGCGTTGGTGAAGACGCCAACATTATCGGGGCTGACAAAAGATCCTGCGTGCCCCAATAAGCAGTGCAGGACCACAGAGGTACATCTAAAAAAGGGGTACGCTGCGGCCACGGAGGCGGTCAAACTGTTGAATGTGGCCAGCTTGCTGACAGTCTACCAAGCGGCACTCATTAGAGACCTGCCTGAGTGCCCTTCTGCGGCCCTCAGAAGCGAGTTGGGGACGGTCAGTCAGCTGCTGGTGAAGCTGGCCCAGCTCAATGCGCGGGCTCAGGGCAGGAGCATCGCGTCTCTGGTGGTGGCCAGAAGGCAGCTCTGGCTCTCGCAAGCGAGAGTGCAGGAACCTGACAAGGCCCCGTTGTTGGATGCCCCAATTACACCGGGACACACATTTGGTCCAGCGGTGGAGGAGATACTGCAACTCTCCGCCAAGGCGCGGGAGGCGTTGCAGCAAATGGCGAAAATGTGGCCAAAAAAGCCGTTCCAGCCCAAGCGGCCTCAGGAACATCAGTGGCGCAGGACACCGCCACAGCAGCAGGCGCAACCACGGGGTAGTAAGACCTCCCCTTCAGGTCCATCAGCGCGCGGCCAACCCTCGTTTGTAAGACCGCAGCGCGGAGGGTGGCGCCCTAGAGGAGGTGGCAGGCCACGTCCTCGTGGCTCTGGCCAGGCCCCTCGCGAGCAAGCGCAGCCAGAACAGCCCCGAAAACTCCAGGCAGCTGTTAACCCCCCCCTACACTGTCCCACAGCTCCAGTTCTGGCAACAATGCACCAACGACATCTGGGTGCGCAAAACTATATTCACCGGGTACACTCTTCAGTTCCAGTTAAAACCTCCCCCCTTCCGGGGAGTGGTGGTAACTGCAGTGAAGGACTCGGTTCAGTCCTCAGCTCTAAATGTGGAAATACAGGCATTGCTCAGAAAGCGTGCCATTCAACAAGTAGACCCTGCTCTGATCGACCAGGGGTTCTATTCCAAATACTTCCTGGTGCCCAAAAAGGACGGCGGGCTCCGCCATATTTTAGATCTGCGAGTACTGAACAAATACCTGAGGGTATTATCGTTCAGGATGCTTACGCACAGGCACATCATCCAGTCAGTCCGACACGGCGACTGGTTCACCACCGTGGACCTGACAGATGCGTACTTTCACGTTCCCATCTGCCCGGGTCACAGGAAGTATCTGTGTTTCGCATTTCAGAGCAGGGTATACGAGTTTTGTGTCCTTCCATTCGGCCTGTCACTAGCTCCTCGAACCTTTTCGAAATGTATGGATGCCATTCTAGCGCCCTTGCGGGCTCAAGGCATCCGACTGCTGAACTATCTGGACGACTGACTCGTCTGCGCGCAGTCGAAGGAGCAGTTGGCACAGCACACAGTGATGGTTACAGACCATCTTCAGCGGCTAGGTCTGAAGGTCAATTCAGAAAAGAGCCGCCTCGTGCCGAGCCAACAGACCGAGTTCTTGGGTCTGCATCTGGACTCAGTGTCCATGGAAGCGACCCTGTCGACACAAAGAGTTGCCTCGATGGAGCGGTGTCTCTCCCTATTCAGGTTGAGAGAAACAGTCAGCATGGAGCTGTGTCAGCGCATGTTGGAGTTGATAGCTGCCGCCTCGCAAGCCCTTCCTTTGGGCTTATTACACCAGAGACCTCTGCAGGCCTGGTTCAATGCCTTCGCGTTGCATCCGCAGAGAGACAAACACCGCAGGTTGACGGTATCCCGAACGAGCTGGGAAGCGCTGCGCTGGTGGAAAGTTCCGTCGAACATCCGCCAGGGCGTATGCTTGGGTCCCATCTTCCGAAGGGAGGTTATCACGACCGACGCTTCCAACCAAGGTTGGGGAGCAGTCTGGAACGGCTCAGGGACTCGCAGAGTGTGGTCAGGACCCTGGAGGTCAGCCCACATCAATACTCTGGAACTCAGGGCGGTGGACCTCGCCCTTCAGCACTTCTTGCCAGTGCTTCTAGGCAAGCACGTGTTAGTGCGGTCAGACAACACCACGGTTGTGGCGTATATCAACCGCCAGGGCGGCCTCACGGTCCCTCGCCTTCACGGATGGTAACACGGATGTTGCTATGGGCACAACCGCGTTTGACCTCTCTGCGTGTGGTTCATCTACCGGGCAGAGTCAATTATGCAGCGGATCTCCTATCCAGAGGAGGTCCTCTTGCGGGGGAATGGCGTCTCCACCCTCAGGTGGTAGAGACCACACACTGCCCCCTATGGTTCTCGGTGAGGGACCTCGACAGCCCCCTAGGAGTCGATGCACTGGCTCACGAATGGCCGCCAGGGCTCCTATATGCTTTTCCGCCGATTCCGATGCTCCCCGCCTTCTTAGAGAAGGTCAGGGTAGAGCAAGCGACAGTGATCCTGATTGCTCCTCGGTCGCCTCGGAGGATATGGTTTCCAAGCCTGGTGCAGTTGCTGCACGTTCACCCGAGGGAGCTTCCCCTGCGAGCGGACCTATTGTCCCAGGCCCAAGGAGGGCTTTAGCACCCGAACCCCAAGCTCATGCAGCTATGGGCTTGGCCCCTGAACGGGAACGCCTGTCAGCCTTAGGGCTCTCGACGGCGGTGATTTCGACCATTCAGAGTGCTAGAGCGCCCTCTACTAGGTCGCAGTATACGTACAAGTTGCAGTTGTTTCAAGATTGGTGTCTGGCGGAGGGCCACGACCCAATATCCTGCCCTATGGCAGTGATATTACAGTTTCTACAGAAACTGTTAGATGACGGGAAATCTCCCTCTACACTTAAAGTGTATTTAGCCGCCATATCGGCTTGCCATGTACGCATTGACGGTTTATCACCAGGTTGCCATTTTTTGGCATCGCAATTCTTGAAAGGCGCAAGACGTTTGCGGCCTCCAAGGACGACCAGTTTACCGGCATGGAGCCTTGACGTGGTGCTAGAAGCCTAGAAGCCCTTACCAAGGCACCGTTCGAGCCTCTCCACAGCGTGGATATGAAGCTCGTGTCTATAAAAACTGCGTTTTTGCTGTCAGTGGTATCAGCCAAACGCGTGAGCAAGTTACATGCACTGTCAGTGCATTCATCATTCGTTTCGCAGGAGACGGTTCTAAGGTCTCCATGCGTCCAAATCCAGCCTTTTTTCCCAAGGTCATATCCCCGTTTCATATGAACCAATCAGTCGAGTTGATGGCGTTCCATCCTCCTCCTTTTTCTTCCCCAGAGGAAGAACGGTTACACATGCTCTGCCCCGTGCGGGCATTGAGGTGTTATATTGACCATACAACGACTGTGAGGGAAACAGAACAATTGTTAATATGCCATGGTTCTAGGACTTGGGGTCAGCCGTTGTCTAAACAACGCCTTTCCCACTGGATAGTGGATGCTATTAAATTAGCTTATGAATCTGCAGGCCTTCCGCCACCAGGGCAGTTGAAGGCGCATTCCACTAGGGGTATGGCGACATCCTGGGCCCTCTTTAGAGGGGTGCCGGTGTCTGACATTTGCACGGCAGCCAGTTGGGCTACACCACATACTTTCATGAGGTTTTACCGGTTAAACGTACTGGATTCCTCTGCTCCACTATTTGGAGCATCTGTGCTACACTCTATGGTGCCTCAGGATGCGGACATATAGAGTGGTTGACAACATGGTGTTGACTATTCCACCTTAGGACAGGTGTCATTGCGAGCATAGACGCTGAGGAGCAAAAGAGGAAGAGAGTCTCTGCGCGCTGCATATAGTAAGCTCCCAAGGGGACGGGCTTACGTGGCAGCTCGCGCAGAGGCCTATCGGCAGCTTTGCTATAAAGCTCAGCCAATCGCTACTGCCTGACGGCAATATCCCATACTTGATGGTTATTTTCTCTTTCAGGGAACCAGGGTTGCATCCGCAACCTATCGATTTCATATACAAGTAGATATGTAAGTATTTATTTTCATTTTAATTGTCGGGTATTGGTGAGAAAATGTTTAAAGAACGGTAACAGGTTAACTGTAGATTTGGGCATTTATATAAAAACACTAATAGTACGAATGAAATCAGTGTGTACGCTTTACAGTACATTCTTTTGTGGACAATAATAACCATCAATTTGACATTGAGATCAGATAAGGTAGGTATTGAAATTCAGTGCCATCTGTCGGTTGAATCGTGTAATTACATCGGGGTTTCGTTGAGCTGTGTCAATAACAGTCTCGTTCTCAACCGTGCATAATTATAATTCTGCTCTCTATAAGCCTGCCAATCAAATCTATGTAAATTAGGGTGTGAAACTGGCCAGTGCCTACCCAACCACTGACCTCACCGCACGTTACTGGTCAGGTGAATGCTCTGTTTGCCCTGCAGGGATGTGTAAAAGTCAGGCCTTTGCTCCTAATGTAATCTGACAGACGAGACAGGTTGAAGAGGCCCCTCTGAGGCAAACAAAATAAATAAAAAAGAAGAAATTACTTTATTTAGACTTGGCTTTGTGCAGTCAAACATAAACAAATAAAATACACATGTTGCAAACTCGCATAAGAGCTACCTGGGCCTGCTGGTTCAGTTAAACAGTACAATTACATTATTATTGTAAAGAGTATTTCTATTTTTTATTATCTTTTCCTATATATTGTTATGATGTTTATCATTCAGAGTGTTTTGTTTTCAGTTACTCAAATATAGTTTAAGGTGACTATAAGTTCTGGAGCTGCTTTTCATTTGTACTTGCCTGCCATAGACATGTAGGCTAGATCAGCCAAAGTGTGTTTATATTAGTATAATAACCTACTGCAGTGTACTGCCAGCAAAACAAAAATATTACTAGATTCTCTAAAGACACTTTGCAAAGTCTAGCCTATGTAGCATATATCTATGGTAGACAACTAGAACTGAAGATCCTGAACTCAAGTGCAGGAGTGCAGTTATACAGTGAGGGATGCAGTTATACAGTGTGGGAGTGCAGTTATACAGTGAGGGAGTGCAGTTATACAGTGAGGGATGCAGTTATACAGTGTGGGAGTGCAGTTATACAGTGTGGGAGTGCAGTTATACAGTGAGGGAGTGCAGTTATACAGTGAGGGATGCAGTTATACAGTGTGGGAGTGCAGTTATACAGTGAGGGAGTGCAGTTATACAGTGAGGGATGCAGTTATACAGTGTGGGAGTGCAGTTATACAGTGAGGGAGTGCAGTTATACAGTGAGGGATGCAGTTATACAGTGAAGGAGTGCAGCTATACAGTGAAGCAAGTGCAGTTACACAGTGAGGGAGTGCAGCTATACAGTAAAGGGAGTGCAGCTATACAGTAAAGGGAGTGCAGTTATACAGTGAGGGAGTGCAGCTATACACTGCAGGTCTGTGTCTGGGCTGTGCACAGTTGCTATTCTTCACTGGGGACTGCACATGAATTGGTTTATAGACTCTCATGCTCCAGAGGCTTAGCAAGGCAAATCAGTAGGGACTGAGTAATGTCAACGCCTCCTCCTGGTCAATCGCCTGGTGAGCTCCAGCACCTTCAGGGCTTGCCTTTGTCCTTGGCCGGTAGCTTGCCAATATCATCTCTCGAGTTCCCAGGTGTAAAGAAGCAACTACCATGGAGGTAGATAATTCTAAATTTTAACTGCATCATGTAGCCATCAGTAACAAAACAGTTCTGTACATTGAAAAATACTTCCTTTTTCACTGTACCACCTAAAAAAATAGAAACATTTCTTAAATGCATAAAACACAAACAAGCTGATACAAGGCCTAAGGGAATTTCACAGTTATTTATGTAGAGTAAAAGACAGCAGGAAGGAAATGTGCACTCATAATGCTGAATGAAAAACAACAACACTTCTGCAGTTGGTGTGAAAGAGTTTATTATTCTTATATAAAACAAAATAAACTTTTTAACAATACTGAATCGCTCTATTCCCAACACTGCAGCAATGTCTACCTGTGCCCAAGTGGGCACTTAAACCCCACATTCCAGTGCTGCTCTGACAGCTTTGTTCTAGTGCTTAGTCCAAGCCACTCTGACAACAATAACCTTAGCACCTGACATTGTGGAATAAAGTGAAGTTTTTCAGAGTGGGATCCTTGAGTCATTTGAATTCTGCACACAGCTTCCTCATTTCTCAGCAGCAATATTAAACAGAGCCAGTTTCCTGTGTAAGCAAGATGGGAGAGTTACATTACCCCCACAGTTACGTCAGTTTATAAATAAATGATGGACTGCCAAATTGCTGCCCTCGTTTTGTATTTATGGGGGTAAATATATACTGTATGTCTGGGTACAGCACACTTATGTTTTAAAGGCTGTATGTTCTATTAGTGTGCCATTTATTGCAGATTAACCCTGTGACATTTATTTTTTATTAGAGCACCATTTTGCTGTATGGCTAACAAGCCCATGTCAGGGATATATCAGGCTGACAGGAGACTGCAAATGGCAAGGGGACTTTGGATTCTTCTTCCCAGGAAAGACAGATAAGGTCCCTTTGCACTCAAGTGCATTGTGGATAGGTGCTAATTTCACCAAAGAAGATTCAGATATATCCTGATACATTTTTACTGTTTATTTGCCTATTTGCAGCCTTTCACAGACACTATGAAACAAAATTCCTAAGGGGAACAAGCACCCCCCTTGAATTATACAGTACTTTATCTTACCCTTAAGACCTCCGCACACCAGACGTGATGCGATTCTTCATTGGGCGACAAGATACTTTCGCAGCGACATGACCATACACACCAGAAGCGACACAGAAGCGAGGCGACAGGTTTGAAAACTGCCAGATCTATACAACTATTAAAAATTGCTTTTGACAAAACTATGATCAAAGCTCCAGTGCCACCCTGGTGTCGCTCCTGCGTCACCTGTCATGTCGCCTGTGGTGTGAAAGATACCTATCAAAAGTATAGATTTTATTCATTTTGTCGCATCGCTGCACAGTTTTGCGTGTCGCATCACGCCTGGTGTGTAGAGGCCTTTACTTTTCGTGCATATTTTAAGGATTGTGTAACTCTTAATTCCACTATAGGTAATATAAACTGTGTGGGGAGTACATGGTATACATAGGGCTTCTGTTCTTTGTTTTTTTATTAATACCCTGAAACCGTTTTTTTTTTCTCTGGGCTTTCGCTTTTATATATTGTATGAAATTATAATTTTTGGTTACTTTCCAAAATTCTTGGTCATTTTGTTTCTGTAACAATATGTATAGTAACTTGACAGTACTTGCACACTTAAGTTGTAAATTCTTTCCTTTGCTGTCTTCCTCAACAAAATCCTTATGGTCACAGGCACATTCTTCTGGGGGTTTTGTGCATCTAGTTGTTTTTTTACATTTCACTAAAATTTTCAATTTTATTTTAAATCCTCCCTATCTAACTGTAATATAGCTTTAAATCCTGTAAACAAGTCTCTGTTCTTAATTGTACTATCATTTTAAATCTCCTATAGTAGTCAGTGGGTTTAAAGTATTCAGAACAAATCAATGGTAGATACAAGTGAGGAAGGGGGGACAGTGCCCAAGTTTCTTTTTTTTTTTTTGCAGAAGGTTTTTTTTTTTTAATGGGAAAGGGTTCAACGTGGATTGAGTAACCATTTCTTTGGAAACGTGTTGTCTTTCTGAATGAGGGAATCCACCCATTAATCAATAACGTAATCATCAGCCCTATAAAAATATATTTTTTGGTATCAGGGTTGTTTTATCGTTGTTTTCTGTGCCACCCTGTGGCTTGGTGGTGATGTCAGACCAGGAAATAAGAAAATACAGACAGCAATACTGTGGGTGAAGAGCTGGTGTGCGTGTGTATTATAAATGAAATATTTAGACAAAACAAACACTGAACACAAAAAACAAAACAGTACGTTGGCCAAAACAAATAATAAGCACGGATAGAACAAAACACTAAATAAAACAAGTACCGTGCTGGTTTTAAAGCCAGCATGAGCAGCAATTGTTATTTTAATATCAGTTATTACTTTTCTCGTTCTTCCTCCCTGAACACCCAACCTTGAGTGAGAGATCCTTGCCTCTGTTCTGCAGCTGTGCCTGGGCTCGATTGTTTGTTAATCATTCAATTGAGTCCAGGCACAGTCTGCACGTCAACTGCTTTGGCAATCCTTCCCTGACGACCTAAAACACCTGTGCACAAATACGTATATTTTAAACACTAATAAAACCACTCAGCTCTCAGACCTCTTTCTCTCAGTCCTCTTTCTCACATCTCTCAGCTGTTTTTCTCACAGCTATCAGCACTCTTTCTCACATCTCAGCCCTCTTTCTCACAGCTTCATAGCTTTCAGTCCTCTTTCTCAGCTGTTTTTTCTCACAACTATCAGCCCTCTTTTTCACATTTCTAAACTCTCTCTCACAGCTTCACATCTCTCAGCCATTTTTCTCACAGCTATCAGCCCTCTTTCTCAAATCTCACAGTTCTCTTTCTCACATCTCTCAGCCCTTATTCTCACATCTCTCAGCCCTCTTTCTCACAGCTCTCAGTCCCTTTTCTCTCATCCTTCTTTCTCACAGCTCTCTTTCTCACAGCCCTCAGCCCTCTTTCTCACAGCTCTCATCCCTCTTTCTCACAGCTCTCTTTCTCACAGCTCTCATCCCTCTTTCTCATAGCTCTCAGCCCTGTTTTTCACAGCTGTCAACCTATTTCCCCCAAACTCCCCGACTTCTTCCTCAAAACTCCTCGACTCTTCTTCCTCAAAACTCTCAGGAAGATTGCCAGTCTGTAGGGGCATATTATTAGGTGTACCTAATTTAATTTAGGGGTAATTTTATTTTAAGGGCAAACTCCATCTGGTAGAGACCATTGCATTCAGTTTTATTAGACTTGGTCTGCGGGCAGAAACCTTCTCCTCTTCAGTTGAAATCAGAGTCTTCCTGTCCTTTTGTTTAACCAGTTAGAGCATGGTTTGATTTCCCTGTGGGTAGCCGAGACGGTGTCTGCTGGTTTGAGACTAAGGTATGCTGCAGCAAATGCGAGTGCAATGAAGAGAGGCAGCAGCAAGGTAAATTGCCCATGAAGAGTTCAATTTTGAAATTAAATTGAAAACCGCACAAGCCTCTTGATAAATAAAGAACCTCTTTGTGGATTCCTATAATGTGTATCATTTCTGATCTCAATTTTGTAGGTAATTTTTGAAATGGTATATTAAAAAGGGCACCTGCATGCTTTTTAAATTGATCCTTAAATGACCACCTTATCTAACCTTCAGGCTGTCTCTGTATTGGAGCATTGCTGTGTATGTTAGTGATAAATTGACATGGCTTCTGAGCTAGGGCATGTGTGGTCACTGGTTCGCACCAGTGACACAGATTCTTTCAGACTGGTGGGTCTTAGGGGGAAGACTGTAATGGAGCAGTGGCATGTCTGTATAAGATACACTGCGGTTAGGGATTCTGCGCTCCGCAGGTGAGGCAAGCTTCCATACTGCTTTTGCAAAGAAGCCTGACTATTGTACAGCGGTTTAAATCCTCTATATTTTCATATTTCATATTCCTGTTATGTGGCTTAGGTCATTATTTACCATACTACTATTGTATATGATCTATTGCAACATAAATATTTCCAGTAGACAAGAGCATAAGAATGTGAGAATGTTCTGCCTCAACAACATTACAAGGTAGTCCATTCCATACCCTCACCACTCTCTGTGAGAATAAGTTTTGCCTTCCCTCTGTCTGAAGTCTATCTCCACTTCATTTTTAACTGTGACCTCTGGTCCTGGTTTCTTTACTGCACTAAAAGTAATGGTTTGGGTTAACTATGTCAACCAGTGCATTATACGACCATATCATAACCTCCTTGGCTTTGTACTCTACACTTTTGGTTGTATACCCAGTCATTGTGTTTGTCTTTTTGATTGCTTCCCCACACTGTGTGCTTGCTGACAGCAATTAATCTATTAGCACACCAAGGTCTTCTCTTGGTGTGGCTGTTCCACTTCTATCCCCTTGAACGAGGGGTGGGTGATCCGCAAATAAAGGCGATGAACACAAGTAGTTAGGGACCAGCTTGGTTCCTATTGATTTTTGTAGGAAATCTGTTAAATTAAGAAGGTCATGCATGCATAGTAAAGATGCTATGATGATGTTTTCTGTGTAAGTTATTGGCTTTACCCTTATAATGGTTGCTTAACAAGGTATTAGATATGGCAGGAAGGAACTGTGCAACAAAGAGGATATTTTATACAGTGACTGAGTGTGTTTGTAAAACTGAGGTTGTCCTCTCTAACACTGTCTATGGTACACAGTTACTAAATAGTAAACTGGCAATCATTACTGTGTGCTGCTGATCATCTGAATGAAGTAGCTGGTGCAATTCTAATGGATCAGAGTGGAGCAGAGAGTCGAGCAGAGACGGAGAGTAGAGACGGAGAGTAACAGTGAAAAGAGTGAGAAAGGTACCGTCATAGCTGTGCTTGGGTGCTGTTTTGTTTTCTGTGTTTCATAGTTCTGTGTGTGGTGCTTTTGTTCAAACTGTTATTTTGTTCCTGTTTTGATTTTGTTTGTAAATAATTTTGTTTGTATCTGTGCATGCCAAATCAGTCTGTTTTTATTGTGCAGTTACACAGTGCTTCCTCCATTTTCACCTGACGAAAATGCAGCCAAAACAAAGCGAACGAGACAAGCTATGGTAATGTAACAGTTAATCATTAAACAGTTTTAGACACTGTGGTTTTTTTAATCTGTTATCTTTAGTTGTTTTTGTACATTTTCATTTGCAAGTGAACTGTAACATTAGGACCTTATCGAGCACTATATTCTGCAGTTTTGAATACTGACTTTGGATACTGTTTTAATTCTGGAAACTGGTGTTGTATTTTCTTTTAAATTTTTTGCTAAATTGCATTGCCTTTTACATAGTACACAGTTCTGTGCGTGGGTAACATTTTGATTTCATTTTGCTGTTGTTTGGGTTGTTAACAGGCAATTTTACATACTGCTACAATATCTACCAGATTTTAAAGTATGTACTCTATTACAGTCCACTACAGTCTCTTTTGGCAAGAGATATTTTCAGAATCAACTCATTCTGAATTAAAATACTTCTTCTGTTGAAGCCCTACCCCCCCCGGGTGGCACTCAGCCAATTGTGCTCCGCCCCCTGGGAACTCCCATCCACAGTCAGCAGTGGAATAGCCTGGACTTGAACCGGCGACCTCCAGGCTATAAGGTACATCCTGCACTCCACACGGAGCACCTTTACAGGATGCGCCACTTGGGAGCCTCAATGTTGTATCTTTTTTGTGTTCCCTGAAAATGGACAAGGGTTGGAACGGGCCAAAATGAAATAATCAGATATGCATAAGATGCGTTTAACCGTCACCGAAGTCAAAATTTTACAGGGTCGGATATGTGAGTGCTGGCTGTACTAGAATGTTCTCATACCAATGTCCTGATTTGTCCTGCATATATAGGACTGAACATGGGATACAGCACAACAGCACAGCCTAGATGGGGGAGGAATATGTTCTGTCATTTTCAGAAAAGGGTAATGGTGGAGGGGCACTGATTCAACAGGTGATTACAAGGTGATTACATTGTTGCTGAATACGGAAACGCTTGTCAACAACTACTTGCCTTCTAAAGACCTTCTGTCAAAGTCTGTCAGATTGGAATCTTGTATGTAAGAACATAAGAAAATGTACAAATGAAAAGAGACTATTTGGCTCATCAATGTCTATGCAATTACTAGTACCCGTTTGATCTCAAAATGTTGTGTAAAGTCCCTCACATTCTTCTTTGTTCTAGGTTAGATCAGTTCAGTTCCCCTCTCTTCATAACTCCACCCTTTAAGTGCTGGTTGCTGTTCACTGAACTCCAAGTCCACAATGTCCCTTTGGTACTGTGGTGACTAGAATTGTGTATTACGCAACCTCATTATAACCTTCTTTGATTTGTACTCCATGATTTTTGACTATATAACCAATCACCTGTTTGCTTTTCAATTGCTTTCCCATGCTGGTACAAAATTCTATTTATGGATTATATTTACATACAAATGAATTGCCCAATTTACACATAAAGCTGTGTATTGGAGGTGTAAATGTCTTCTGTTTTCTTCAGGGAGGGACAGGATTAAAGTCTGGGGAGGGAGTCTATGACTATGGTGCACCTAGAGGTCAATGTTTGAGAGAGATAAGGGAATGGTTTTAAAAGGAGACCCATCGAGGGACTGCAAATCTGAAAAGGTAGGGCTGCTGTCTACATGAGTTCCTATCTCAGTAATGAGCTGAGCCCTCCGAGAGAGCCTGTGCCCTTGAGAGAGCGAGACGGTTCATAGAGCTAGCCACAGGGGGTCTCAATAGTATCTGCAGTGTAAAGACTGTGTAAACATGCCTGCAATCAGAAGACATGTCCCTATTAGACCCATATGAATAGAAACATTATTCTGCTGCAAGAGTAGTTTAACAAATGGTTCCCCTGAAATTCATCTTATGGTAAACAGCCAGTACAGATAGGACATGTATGAAATGTATTGCCAAAATCTTCCAGTTTTTATTGTTCTGACATTGTGAGTATCAATAGACCATACTGTAGATACCATGATCAAAAGATCAGATGTTTCCATTGACATATTTTTTTATGTTTCACTTCACGGGACGAGAGCCGAGGCTGGAGTGAAAGATTGTTACTTGGAGAGGTAGTTTGAGGAGTGGTCTCAGGGGATAGGAAAGGAAAGAGGTTCCCGACTGGCGGGAGCCTTCTTGGCCAGAGGAGAGGGAGCGTCCTTGAAGGCAGGCTATTCAGCAGCCACGGGAACCAGAAAACACATGATAGATTGGCTCGGCGGAGCCCACGACAGGCTCTGCAGAGCGGCAGTCGTGTAGGAGGAATAGGTTCTTGTGCTGAAGAACCTGGAAAAGGAATGACAGAAGAGGGAGCTGGAAATAGAGCAATTTGAGGAAGATAAAGAGCAGGAGCTGCTAAAGAATAGTGTGGCCGGGGGGTCCCCTCTGACTCATGCTGTGAGAACCCCCCCTTGGCAGAGGCGAGGATGGTGGAGGCCATAGAGGTTGGGGAAGTGAGCCTCACTTACCCTCAAAGGTTGGACCCCGGCTCCCATGAACCCCACACCCATGGGACAAACAATAGTTCACATGCCAATGCATATATGAAAGGAGGAAAAAAACATAGAGACAAACAAGAATTGATAGAGTGAAATGATGTGTTTGCCTGCTGCACAGTGGACAGGAACCCCCCCCTCCACTCCAGGCATGCTAACAATTTTTTGGTGAGCTGCAGCAATATCGGAAACAGATGTGCATATGTAGGATTCTACTGCTGAGGAGGACCAGCGGCCTAGGCTCTTAATTAGATGCTGATTGATGTTAGCTTTTGCTGCTAAGGTGGCTGCTCCGATTCTAAAGGAGTGAGGAGTGTAGAACTGCGGGGAAAGGCCTGCTTTGGAGATGAGAGAGGCAAGGTGAGTTGAGAACCATTGTCTTGTAACTACTGCTGTAGATGTATCTGGACATGGAGGTGTAGGGACATAATGGAGAATCTTTGACAGCTGTATAAATTGACACTGACCAAGTTGATCTGTCTTAGAGATGAGGAGCATAATTAGGAAATGAGAATCTGGAACTAAGGAGATGTCATTGGAACAGATGTCAAGAGAAGGGAAGATGGAAAGAGATGGGACTGTATATTTGGAGCATCTGAGGAATCCAAAGAAAGCAGTTAAGCACATGACTTCCATGAGGAGATCGTCGAAGGGCTTGAAACAGCCCTTTCGCAAGATTGACATGAGCAACAGTAGAATATCCAAAGATGGGAAGTCGAGATGGGGAAGTAGGAGGGGAGCTCTTAGATATGCCCCGGAGCGTCAGGCGGATTGCTGGAATGGCCAGAAGAATCGGAGAGGACACTGACATGAGATGGTAATGGAACTGAATTCCGGAGATGTAAGACTTGATTGTGGAAGCGGAGAGGTGTAGAATGTCTTGTGCGTGGACGATATGTAACGACATGTAATTTCTAGCCGATTGAAGAAGGTTGAAGAAAGGAGAGCTCACAGGAACACTAGGTATTGCGGAACTTGGAGAGTTGATGGAGCTGCTGCGGGAACCAACTGCTGAAATCTGGCGATCTTCTATAATATTGCAGCGAATCTGTGTAGAAAGAGAATGACGGTGGATGAAAGTGGGAGCTTGAGAGCAGAGATCTGCTGAAGCGAAGATCGTAACAGTGTGCAGACCTGCTATAGAGAGCAGAGATCTGCTGAAGCGAAGATCGTAACAGTGTGCAGTGACCTGCTATAGAGAGCAGAGATCTGCTGAAGCGAAGATCGTAACAGTGTGCAGTGACCTGCTATAGAGAGCAGAGATCTGCTGAAGCGAAGATCGTAACAGTGTGCAGTGACCTGCTATAGAGAGCAGAGATCTGCTGAAGCGAAGATCGTAACAGTGTGCAGTGACCTGCTATAGAGAGCAGAGATCTGCTGAAGCGAAGATCGTAACAGTGTGCAGTGACCTGCTATAGAGAGCAGAGATCTGCTGAAGTGAGTGAAAAGAAACTCATTGTGAGATATGAGCAAATTTAAGCTGTATGAAGTGCCTCCTTGGGATTGCAGGAGGTTTTTGCACAATTGTCTGCCAACCAGAATTTTGATAAGACGTCAATGTTGGTCTTTAAGTGTTTTAGATGGAGCCAAAGATGAGGCTGCTGCAAAACCTATGGATTTGATCAGGAGCGGTCTATGAGTGTGTTGTCCATTTCAAGGTAGGAGGCTGCTTTGACTGAAATGCTGATAAATCAAAGGACATGGTTTCTGTACCTGACTGGCAGCTCACATCGAATGAAATATTAACCTTCCAAAGTAGAATTGATCCTGATTTGAAAATACATGACTTTCGCAGTGAAAGGACCAGCTAAAATCTAGAACTTATGGTATTATACTGCCATCTAGACGTTATGATTAGAATAAAACTGTTGGCTTTAGAAAATGCTGCAGGGCTGTGAATGGGCTGTGAATGCACAGAGTCCGCAGGCATTGGCTCACAAACCGCTGAAAATGCGGTTAAAAGAGATCTAAAATCAGGAAACGACCGATCAACAAAATGGCTATCTGCTGATAAGATGGTGGCGGTTTTAGCGGAGAATGCTTTATGGTACTCATAGAACACAGTACCCCCGTATCTAACCAAGAGCTCCACGATGTAGAATAAAGTATTGATCCAGCTCTTGATGGCGGTGTGGAACTTAATGTTGGGTGACTTGAGTGTAACATTGATATCTTTACCTGCAATTATTTATTTTCAGATGTTAGGAGAGAGTGATGCCTGATAGAAGGGGCTGTTGAAATCACAGGTGGCTCGTCAGTACAGGCAAGTGAGGCATGGCCTGCTGAACATCGTCTATCTGACTATCTATGAAGACATTTTGCATATTCTTTACATATTTATTATTAATTAAATTTACTGAATACATGTTTTAGGACAGTTAAGCATATATATAAGTAAGTTAACATAGGTCCACGAGACGCGCCTATAGTTGATTTAAATGTCACAAATTCGTCAAGTTGAACTTACTCTCTCCAGTTGTGAAAATCAGCAGCAGGAAGCTGGAAGATTGCAGTACTGAGGCACAGAGCTCACAGGGCCTCATGAAACTGGTTACCATGGCAACTTAAAACTCCCAGGGCATTGCTGTGTTAACCATGGCCTGTGAGGTATCAGTGGAAAGCTGCAGCACAGCAGTGTTGTTGGAGTTTATGCGATCAGCAATTTTTATTTATTTTTTCCAGCAATGGTTTGTGTCGGCTGCTGAACGTAAGTAGCAGTGAATTGCTAAACCAGGAACCCACATGGGGAACAGACGCAAGCAAGATGATTGACAGATCTACTGCGGAGGTGGGCTTTGAGAGAGCAGAGGCTGCAATGGCGTCTGCAAGGAGATGAGAAAGTAACAGAATTGTGCGATTCTGTTATCGAATAACCAGGTGGGGAGGGACACTACTGCTGCTTTAACACTGAACTGATACGGAGGAGAAAATACCTTTACGAAAATCTTGTTGATGTATCAATCTTTAAAGAAAAGTCAGGGAGGGGCACCTGCTTGTAGTTGTTTGCAGGCAGAGGAAAAGGTAAAAAGGAAAGGAAAAGGGGCCCAGATATTCGAAGCAATGCGCAATCCCCTCACAAAACTTGTGCCTTGCAAAAATTAGTGCTTTTGCTCAAAAATTTAGATTTTCCAACACGGCACAAAACAGTTGCGCGAAGTTGGAAAATAACAGTTTTTTGCTCAATTCGCAAATGTATTTGTGCCTCACAAAACCACCTTCTCATTCAATACCAATATAGCAAAAATGCTATAGGAGCACCTTTCGTACATTAACTTTACATTCAAAACGATGACAACGTTTACCAATACAGTAATCAGTAGCCATCCCTCGAGACACATTTGCCTTTGTTGAACAGAGCTTTAAAATGTTTGGCGGGGGGCCGATCTTTATAGTGGAGAGGTTGTATAATGAACGGCGTGGCTGGAGGTTAGATAGTTGCACGCTTAACGAAAGAAGTTGAAGGATGAGAAAATCTTCGGAGCAGGTAGGAAAATTGTTCTAAATCATCTGACTCGGACGAGAGAACGAGAAGACAAAGTTTAGACAGTAAAGAGAGAAAGTTTGAGCACGTTTGACGGAGTCTGAGCGATTGCTAGAAAGCAAAAACACTAGATGCAAACAAACTGGAAATGCTAGACAGCAAGCTGTGTGAGATTCAGACTTAAAAAGGAAAAAGGAGATTGACAGGGAAAGCAGGGTGGGGCCCCGGATCTCGTCCCCTGAAATACGCCTATAGGCTATCACACTGTTACACTTTTGGTTTCAACTCAGTTATTGCAGGATATATACAGTAGATCCATTTCGTGGACATGCACAAATAATAATCATAATAGGGCACTGCTACAGATTATTATATTTTAAAATGAAAACACCCACACTTTCCATGATTCATTCAAGCCCCAGAATGTGAGTCATACATTGGCAATGACAGTGCCCAGAAGATAGTATTTACAGAAATAGTCTTATTAGCTTTGTAAGCTTTAAAAATGGACACCATAGCTGTCTGTTTTTAAAATGACAGCGAATGAGTTGAATTGAAAGGACTATTGCAAGTTTGTGGTATTTCTATAGGGCTGGGACTGGAGTCAGCAAAGTAGTAAGACATTCTCAAACAATACCCAGTGGTTAGAAAAAGTGGCTTTAACAGTATCTTTCTCTCCCTCATATGCCTGATTCATTTCCCCCTGCGTTGGATGTATATGCCCAGCAATGGGGATATATAGGAGGGACCTGTGTTTGTACTGCCTGGCCACTTTATTAGTGCTTCTCTATCCAACTGGATTTGGCAATGCCCTGATTAAGAGAAGCAACATGTGATCCCTGCTTCACTATAAAGCAGTGGAGCAGCACGATTGCAAGCAGTCCAGCAGAAATAGGGATAGATCTAACAGCAAGCATGATAGTGGGTGCATGTTGAGCAGGGGCCACAGCAGCAAAGACAGTCATGTTGGTTAGACAGCTCCAAGAATCATCAATGTATCAGCAATGGACCTCAATCAAACTGAGCATGTGTGAGCTAACTGGAACAGGCCATTATTAGTCATGATCTTCTGCATGCCTCTCTTGACCAGTTGCGTGAAATATTAATGACTGAATGGACTAACATCTCTCGAGATACATTTCAGCATCGTGTTGAGTCTAAGCCGTGTCGTGTCAAGGCTGTGATCAGGGCAAACGGTCGCTCACTCTGATATTACAGTAGGTACAGGTCTTAATAATGCAGCCAGGCTGTACTATCTAGAGAGATGCCTATCCCATTGTGAGGAAACCTGGTACAGACATTCTTTAGCACAAGATAGTACCAGAATCTGAGGGGAATGGAGGAATCAGTCTGTCTAACATCTGACTTGGAAGGCAATATTCCTGTCATATGTCAATGGAAATAGCATTTTATGCTTTGTATTCTTCTGCTAACGAATATAAAGAAGTAGCCCCTTATTTTTTTAGCCTCCTCTTGTGGTGTGAGTAGGGATTACTGGTGGTGAAGAGGTCTCATGCAGGTTACATGTTAGAACCCATTTATAAAAAGTTTTTTGTTCATTAGTGTAACAGGCAGTGTGATGTGATGCCATTATGATTCCTGACCTCTGTCACTCAGATGAGGTTAAAAGCTCTGAAAATATATAAAGCCCAAACTTCATACCTGTAGGAAGTCATTTAGACCAAATTGTTTGCATTTTTATGATGCACTTTTTTCTTTTGGTGTCTCGTTTTTGTTATGGTGCAGTTCATAAAGACAACTGATTGTTTCCAGAAAGAGAATCAGTACAAAACTACTCTTTGGACGAAAACACATTTTATATTCCATTGTCATGTACTTTATTTTGATGCTTTAGATTTTATAGTGATAATGTTCCAATGTACATTTAATAGCTCTCTATCTCTTCAGCAACCGCCTCATCTTACAACAAAACCTTAACTGTGATCTTAATGTTCAGCAAGATGTTTTCACCTGTAAATCTTCCTTTGCAGATCCCTGCTGGCATAATTATTTTGTATATACCATCTTTGACTTGAACTCAATGAAAGTTGCGTGTTATGAGTAAATCATGCGTTTCAGTCTGCCCCACCTGCTGGTGAAACGTTCTATTTCTCTGCTTTGTAATTTCTGTTACTAATCAGTTTGCAAAACATGCAATGCCTTGTGCACTAACCTCACTTAAGATAGTTTACAGCATGTCCATGGATGTAGTATATAGTGTATAGGCTTGTAGATCAACCATTGACAGATAAAGGGCCATTTTGACAATGCTGGATATCAATGCTTTCTGATAGTGTTGCACTTTCTTTGTCATTTCACCTGGAGGGTGAAATCCCCCCCTCCCCATCTAAATGGCTTCTTTTCTGTCAATATCCGCTCCTACCTCTGTTCACTCATATCTTTCAACCATTAACATGCAGTGACCCAGAAGACACTCCCGAAGTGAAATGACCCAGGAAGTATAATGTATTTCCAGTGGAAAGGGCAGAGAACATTGAAACGTCCTTTAACCTAAAGTAGTAACAGATATCATGTTTTAAAATGAAAATACAGGTGTGCTACAGCAAGTTTCTTTCAAACCTACCTGTTTAAGACACCTGTAGTAATGGAAGTGTGAAAATAGCAAGATTTAAGGAATTATTTTGTTAGCTACAATTAAGGACTGTTTGAAAATGAGAATAAACTTAAATCCCTTTCTGTAACAGTGGGGGGAAAAGGTTTCATGAACTACAAACTTGATGTGATTTGTCAAAATGGTCTTGTTTTGTGTTTAAAACCCAGCAACTCGGAGATGTCATCGTTCAGAAGGAAATGTGGCATGAGATAACATATTTGTAAGTGGCTCATTTCCAAATTGTTCAGCATGATTTCAAATGAGCAGAATCACCCTGTGTCACTGCCAATATCAATGAGTGAATGTGGAACAAATACTGCTTACAAATTAAGCAGTATTTGTAATGCTGCTGAGACATTGCACAGACTTCCTTGTTTAATGCACACCGTTGTGAGGGAACTCCATAGCAAAATGTGGGCTTTTTCTGTTATTCTAAAGTCAGTTTTTTAAAATGAAAATGACAGTTGGTTTTCTGTAGCACAGCTTCCATAACAGACATTTTAATAATTTGATAAAAAGATTAACTTTGGAGACTGACAACGTGTGAATCTTAGCCACAATTTTGCAAAAGCAGAAAGATTTTTTTTTATTATTTGATATACAAAAAACAAAAAATTGTGATTGAAAATGCCATTTTGCATAAATACGAAAGTGATCCAGAAAAACAGTAAAATTATCTTTCTAAACATGACCAGTCTATGCAGTCTATAAAGACATATTTCTTGATGTGTCTTTATGAAAAGTCATTATTCAAGCCCTCGCGACAATCTTCAATATAAAGTCACTTTTACAGGAAAGTGTCAGTGAGATGCAATAGTTTGTGTTTTTTATCTCCAACTGGTGGCCAGTAGGAATCTGTCTGTCCAGCATGTCACACATACACAGATCCAGAGAACTGCTTAGCCAACTGTTAAGTACATTCTTTTATGGAATTTATTGAGAGGATGAGTAAATAATGTGTAATGTATAAAACATATGTGCCCAGCAGGGGACCTTACCAAAGGTAACATTAGGTAATATGGGTCTGGAAACTTACCATAGAAGATTGAGTTTGAGTACTAATACCCCCAATATTACCTGTCTTGCCTGTCTTAATGACCTATAGATCTTTCGAGAGAGGGAGAGAGCTTCTCATATTTCTTTCCTGAGCTTAATAAATATAGCCTAAAGAGAAGCTAATTAAAGATTAAAGATGGACCCCCTATTCACCCTCTCCACTGTCTCTGCTCCACAAATTTCCTTCCCTGATCGACACACTTGCTGCTGACTGAATTCTAATGCTGCTCTGCTCCTGGGCACCACAGCAGTGTCTCCTCATGCTAATGCTGCTCTGCTCCTGGGTACCACAGCAGTGTCTCCTCATGCTAATGCTGCTCTGCTCCTGGGTACCACAGCAGTGTCTCCTCATGCTAATGCTGCTCTGCTCCTGAACACCACAGCAGTGTCTCCTCATGCTAATGCTGCTCTGCTCCTGGGCACCACAGCAGTGTCTCCTCATGCTAATGCTGCTCTGCTCCTGGGCACCACAGCAGTGTCTCCTCATGCTAATGCTGCTCTGCTCCTGGGTACCACAGCAGTGTCTCCTCATGCTAATGCTGCTCTGCTCCTGGGCACCACAGCAGTGTCTCCTCATGCTAATGCTGCTCTGCTCCTGAACACCACAGCAGTGTCTCCTCATGCTAATGCTGCTCTGCTCCTGGGTACCACAGCAGTGTCTCCTCATGCTAATGCTGCTCTGCTCCTGAACACCACAGCAGTGTCTCCTCATGCTAATGCTGCTCTGCTCCTGGGCACCACAGCAGTGTCTCCTCATGCTAATGCTGCTCTGCTCCTGGGCACCACAGCAGTGTCTCCTCATGCTAATGCTGCTCTGCTCCTGGGCACCACAGCAGTGTCTCCTCATGCTAATGCTGCTCTGCTCCTGGGCACCACAGCAGTGTCTCCTCATGCTAATGCTGCTCTGCTCCTGGGCACCACAGCAGTGTCTCCTCATGCTAATGCTGCTCTGCTCCTGAACACCACAGCAGTGTCTCCTCATACTAATGCTGCTCTGCTCCTGGGCACCACAGCAGTGTCTCCTCATGCTAATGCTGCTCTGCTCCTGAACACCACAGCAGTCTCTCCTCATGCTAATGCTGCTCTGCTCCTGGGTACCACAGCAGTCTCTCCTCATGCTAATGCTGCTCTGCTCCTGGGTACCACAGCAGTCTCTCCTCATGCTAATGCTGCTCAATCCTGGGCACCACAGCAGTCTCTCCTCATACTAATGCTGCTCAATCCTGGGTACCACAGCAGTCTCTCCTCATGCTAATGCTGCTCTGCTCCTGGGCACCACAGCAGTCTCTCCTCATGCTAATGCTGCTCAATCCTGGGCACCACAGCAGTCTCTCCTCATGCTAATGCTGCTCTGCTCCTGGGCACCACAGCAGTGTCTCCTCATGCTAATGCTGCTCTGCTCCTGGGCACCACAGCAGTGTCTCCTCATGCTAATGCTGCTCTGCTCCTGGGCACCACAGCAGTGTCTCCTCATGCTAATGCTGCTCTGCTCCTGGGCACCACAGCAGTGTCTCCTCATGCTAATGCTGCTCTGCTCCTGAACACCACAGCAGTCTCTCCTCATGCTAATGCTGCTCTGCTCCTGGGCACCACAGCAGTCTCTCCTCATGCTAATGCTGCTCTGCTCCTGGGCACCACAGCAGTCTCTCCTCATGCTAATGCTGCTCTGCTCCTGGGTACCACAGCAGTCTCTCCTCATGCTAATGCTGCTCAATCCTGGGCACCACAGCAGTCTCTCCTCATGCTAATGCTGCTCAATCCTGGGTACCACAGCAGTCTCTCCTCATGCTAATGCTGCTCTGCTCCTGGGCACCACAGCAGTCTCTCCTCATGCTAATGCTGCTCAATCCTGGGCACCACAGCAGTCTCTCCTCATGCTAATGCTGCTTTGCTCCTGGGTACCACAGCAGTCTCTCCTCATGCTAATGCTGCTCAATCCTGGGCACCACAGCAGTCTCTCCTCATGCTAATGCTGCTCAATCCTGGGCACCACAGCAGTCTCTCCTCATGCTAATGCTGCTCAATCCTGGGCACCACAGCAG